>CAKNYM010050371.1:100520-133125 GCA_932195095.1 Andricus curvator
TGGTCAAATTTTCAGCAACAAAAAAATTAAATTTCAACCAAAAACAATATTGTTGAATTTTCAATCCAAAAGGACGAATTTTCTATCCAAAACAACAAATGGTCCTCAAAACAGTTGAATTTTGAAGCGCAATGTTCAATTTTCAATCCAGAAAAATAAATTTCAAACAAATAATTGAATTTTCAATCCAAAAATTTAATTTTTAACTAAACAGTTGTATTTACAACCGAATAATTGATCAAAGATAAACTCTCAATCAAATGGTCAAATTTTCAACAACAACAAAAGTAAATTTCAACCAAAAAAATTTTTTTTCAATTTTCAATCGAAAAGAACGAATTTTCTTTACGAAACGAAAAATCGTCAACAAAACAGTTTAATTTTTCACAAAATAATTAAATTTGTAACAAAGTTTTTTAAATAAAATAACATCAAAAATATATTTTAACACAGTGGCTGTATTCCCAAGTAAAATGATGAATCTTAAACAAAAGCAAATAGTTAAATTTTCAATCAAAAAAGATTAATATTTGACCAAGAAGTTGAATTTTTAAACCAAAAAGGCGAATTCTCTAGAAAATATTTAAATTTTGAGGGGAAAAGAAACAAAAATTTAATGAAAAAGTTGAAAAAGTTTCTAAACTTTCAACCAAGTAGTTAAATCTTGAATCAAGAAGATTAATTTTCTACCAAAAAAGACGAACTTACAACAAAATAAATTAATTTTCAATCAAATTGTTTAATTTTCAGCTAAAAACGATGAATTTGCAACCAATAAAGGAATATGTAGCTAAATTTTCATTCAGAAAAATTAATTTTTAACAAAAAAAGAAAATAATATTCAAAAAAATAGTTCAATTTTCAATACAAAAAAAAATTAATATCGAACCAAGAAGTTGAATTTTTAAACCAAAAAGGCAAATTCTCTGGAAAATATTTAAATTTTGAAGTAAAAAGAAAAAAAAATTTAACGAAAATGTTAATTTTCCATCAAATATTTGAATTTCTGCTGAAATAATGAAATTTTGAACCCAAAAATACGAATTTTCAAAAAAAAAGTTGATTCTTTGAGCCAAAGAGTGTAATTCAAAACTAAAAGATTAATTATAAACTTTCAACCATGCAGTTAAATGTGGAAACAAGAAGATTAATTTTCTACCAGAAAATATGAATTTACAACAAAATACATAAATTTTCAATCAAATTGTTGAATTTTTAAATAAAAGCGATGAAATTGAAACCAATAATGGAATAGTTAAATTTTAATTTAAAAAAAAACTAATCTCTAACCAAAGAAAAATGAACACTTTCAACCAAAAAACAGATGAATTTCCAATCAAGATGATTAATTTGATACCAAAAAAGACGAATTCACGTCAAAAGACATCAATTTTCGAACGAATTGTTGAATTTTTCACTAAAAACGGTCAATTTTCAACCAATAATGGAATAGTTAAGTTTCCAGTTCCAGTTGAATTTTCAACCAGGGAGATGGATCATCAAATAATAAAGTGATTTTTTAACAATACAGTTCAACTTTTAATCAATCATTTTAATTTTCAATCAAGATGATTAATTTTTTACCAAAAAAGGCAAAGTCACAACAAAATACACTAAAACTTGAACCAGATTGTTCAATTTTCGACCAAAAACTATTATTTTTAACCAATACTGAAATAGTTAATTTTTCAGTTCAAAAAATTAATTTTCAACTAAAAAAAAAAGAACTTTCAACAAAACAGTTAAATCCTCAACCAAATAGTAGCTTTTTAACCAAAAGAGATCAATTCTATACCATAAATATAGTAGTAGTCTTTTAAATTAAAAATAATTAACTTTCGACGAATAATAGTTTTTTTATGGGCCTTTTTTAATTCCTTTTGCATAATTATAAACAATCTTAAATTGTTTAAACAACTTTTTTGTTAATTTTAATTAATTACTATCTCACTAAGTCAAAAAAAGGACAGAAAGGTAAAAATTGCCGAAAAACCGCAACTATCAGGCACTGATATAGATGAAGATAGTCATAAACAATAATAATTTGTTTAAACAATTATTTTTGCTAAATTTAATTAATTATTAAATCACGCCTAATGAAAAATAGACAAAAAGTTGAAAATTTCAGAAAAAACCGCAACATTCTACCAATTAAGCAAAGAGAATATTATTAACAATGATAATAAATTGTTTGAACAATTATTTTGTCAACTTGAATTCATTATTACTTCACTCCAAATGAAAATTGGACAAAAAGCCAGACATTTCAGAAAAAACCGCATCTTTCTAGCATTATTCAAATATAATATTAATAATAGTATTAACAAATTATTTAAACAATTAATTTTCTTGACTCTAGTTAATTATTCAACCTATCTTAATTGAAAATTTGGCCAGAAGTGATTTTTTTTTTAAACTGCAATTTCGTAGCATTTTTCTAAGAGAATATTATTAACATTAATAATAAATTGTTTAAATAATCACTTCTGTTGACATTGATGAACTATCACTCTCCTCTAATTGAAAATTGGACAACAAGTGGGAAATTAAAAAAAAAACGCGTCTTTCTAACTCCATTCTGTGAGAAAATTGCTAAAAACAATAATAAATTGTTTAAACAATTTATGTGAACATCCAATTATCAGTATGAAGTGGAATTTTATGTGCCAGAAACAATTTTCACTGAAAAAACCGCAAAAAAGTCATAATTACCGCGAAAAACTCGCAAAACCCATTTTTCCACTTATGGGGTTTCTTTGGGACCCTATAAAACAGACTTATGGTGTTGATATTCAAAAAGTGATATTTTATTCGTATTTCACGGGTAATTGTAAAGAGAAATGTTGAGTTTCAACTCGATTGAGATAATATTGAGGATTATGAATAATATTTACATAAACTTCTTTTTTTCTAATGGGAAATACGTGTTAAACTTCATGGGGCTTGCGGCACCTCTAAATATCATTTTCTTTTTCAAACAAAAACAAATTAATTCATTTTTGTGTAGATTCGAACAAATTTCTGTGGTATCCCCATAAAAATTGAAAAAAAAATTTTTTCAAATTTATTTTTGGACCACCCTAATGTGCATGCCTAGAGCCCTTTTTTAAAAAAATGGTCTTTTTGTTGCTTTATTTTTTGTTAATTGGAACGCACTTTGAAACGCTGAGCACCTGTTCTCGTTTCACTACAGTACACTCCCAGTGGCACGTTGCCCGTTTCCAGGCGCAGAAAATTCAGCATATTTTCTTTTGAAAAAGAAAAAAAAAAAAATTCGAAAAAAGGGCTCTAGTCATGCACATTTATAAGCCTTTAGATGATGTGGTAAAAATATGACATCAAACAATTCATTCTCGCAGCCGTATTTTGTATTATTCTGAAAACCCTCTCATTTGAAGCACCTTAACCGCATGCCACAGACTTATGCCATCGGACGTCTTGCCTCTCCCGAAAATGCAACAGGTTAGTTCAGACTCTCGAGATGAACTGCTTTGCTCGGAAACCCTAAAAAAGAGAAAAAGAGCAAAAGAAAAGGAAGTCAAGTATAAATAAAAAATAAAAAAGTGGATGAATACCACGCACGCACTTGCTCCTGTCGCCTCGAACTCTGTCTCTGTCTCGATATATCCAAAGAGTGAAGATAAATACGCAGTCCCGCCAAAGAACCTCAATGCGAAACGTCTCTCGCGGTAGGTTGCCTCTGAATTTCTTATTTATAAAACGCATGAAGGTAATGCAGTCTTCCACATTTCAGCAACAAACGCATGTGGCACGTCAGTCAAGCGTGAGAGACTGCACATATCGTGTAATATGTTATTGTGGAGTGTAAAGACCGCCAATGAGTGGATAAAGTTATTCTCTCAAAATAAAAGGGGAAATTTAGTTAATTAAATTAATTATTAATTAAATTTACTGGTCGCAAAACGGAAACTGAAATCCTCATATTTGAAAATACTTCACTATCCTAGATTTAGACATTATTTGCTCATTTTCTGACTACAGAGCTTGGTTGTTAGTGGGACCAAACGCATATTTTTCGTTGAAAAAAGATTTTTTTTTTAAATAAAGAGCACTAAATTACAAAGAGCACCTTGGTCATTGATTTTCAAATTTTCATTTGTTTATTTATTATATGTTTACTCAAAGTATGAGAAAATCGACATTTTTCACATAATTATTATTTACTCTAAAAGAACAGTTTGCATATAATGAAAATCATCTTGAATCAACGCAAAAGTACTCCCAGAATACAAATAATTTGATTATTGTATGTTTCAAGTATTATAAACAAATTAAATTGACAAATAGCCATATATCGTAATTGTGGTTTAAAAACATTTGTTCTTAGCTAAAAATGCTTTCAATTATTTTGAGAGTGATTGTTAGTCAGAATATCCATAAATTATTAACAATTGGAATTGTTATAAACAATTTTTTGCACAAATTTGGAATTTATGGTTTTTTCAATTGCGGTTTTCCTTTTATCATCTGAATTGATGCAGATATGCCTAAAAATAATATATGTTCGATTATATTTGGAAAAATACAATTGTTGATTTTTCAAACAAATGAAATAAATAAATATAAAACTTTGGCACTTTGGCCTAGAAAATAATTTTTTGTACCAAAACCGCTTTAAATATTTATCACTATTTCTATGTAAAATTAACAATAAGCAATTGTTATTATTTAATTTCAAATATCACAAAATATTCATATATTTAAAAAATATTGTAATTTTTGTTGAAAAAAAACTTTTCTTATCTGGAAATACTTTAAATTAATTATTGTGAGAGTGATCGTCAGTAAGAATTTCTATAAAACATTAACAATTATAATATTTATAAACCATTTTTGTGGAGAATGTTGGAATAATTGTTTTTTCAATTTCGGATTTTCATTCATCATCTGAATTGATGCAGATATTCTTGAAAATAACATAGGTTCAATTATATTTGTTAAAATGCAACAATTGTTAATCTTGTAAACAAATGAAATAAATAAACATAAAGCTTCGGCACTTTGGCCTGGAAAATAATTTTTTTGCACTATAACTGCTTTACATTTTGGTTAGAGAGATTTGCAGTCTATAAAATTTTTTTTCAACAAAATTAATTTCGTGATATTTAAAATTAAATAATAATAACAATTGCTTATTGTTAATTTTACATAGAAATAGTGACTGCAAATCTCTCTCACAAAAATTGAAAGCAGTTTTGGTGCAAAAAATTATTTTCCAGGCCAAAGTGCCAAAGTTTTATATTTATTTCATTTGTTTAAAAAACCAAAAATTGTTGTATTTTCCCAAATATAATTGAACATATATTATTTTCAAGAATATCTGCATCAATTCAGATGATAAAAGGAAAACCGCAATTGAAAAAACCACAAATCCCAAGTTTGAGCAAAAAATTGTTTATAACAATTCTAATTGTTGATAATTTATGGATATTCTGATTAACAATCACTCTCACAATAATTTTGAGCATTTTTAGCTAAGAACAACTGTTTTTCAACCACAATTACGACATTTGGCTATTTGTCAATTTAATTTGTTTATAATAATTAAAACATAAAATAATCAAATTATTTATATTCTGGGAGTGCTCTTGCGTTGATTCAAGATGATTTTCATTATATGCAAACCGTTGTTGAAGATTAAATAATAATGATGTGAAAAATGTCGATTTTCTCATACTTTGAGTAAACATATAGTAAATAAACAAATGAAAATTCAAAAATCTATAACCGAGGTGCTCTTTAATTAACAAAAAAAATCGCAAATCGAGGCAACATTGCATAAGAGCATATATAGATTAGATTTTTTCATTCTTATCATTTTCTATTTTTCATATAAATAAACAAAGAGCGAAAATTAGACATTTTATCATTATTATTTTAAATCTTTAAATAAATAACTTAATTATCCCATTCTTGATGAAAATGAATGCCGAAGTATCTAAAGAATATAAATAATTAGCAGGATATCGAATCTAATTGTTATAAACAAATTATATTAACAAAATGTCAACATTGAGTAAATTTTCCTTGCGAATGATATTTGTGAATTGAAATTGCTTGATTTCATAGACAGGATCATATTTGATCATTAAAATTTGTTTTCTGGTATACTTTGTTTATTTTATAAACAAATTATATAAACAAGTGAATAGTTTAGGCACTCTTTGACAGATAGTAATCGTTTTTCTTTCTTAGTACCTTCAAATTATATTAATGACGATATTTAGTGATGAAGGTTCGTCATTCGATATTATTTGTTTATTTTATCAACAAATTTCATAAACAAATGCATAGTTTGGTCATTTATAGACAGAAAGTAATCGTTTTTCTCTCTCCTCGTCTTCAAATTACATAAGTAGTGATGTTTAGTGACGAAGAATTGTCAACCGATATTATTTGTTCATTTTATAAACAAATTTAATAAACAAATGCATAGTTTGACCATTTATAGATAGAAAGTAACCGTTTTTATTTCTGATCGTCTTTAAATTATATTAGTGGTGATTCCTGTGATGCAGACTTGTCATCCGATATTATTTGTTTATTCTGTAAAAAAATTTTATAAACAAATGGATAGTTTGGCAATTTATCGGCAGAAAGTAATTGTTTTTCATTCTTAACTCCTTAAAATTGTATGAGTGGTGGTTTTCAGTTATGAATAATTGTCATGCGATATTATTTGTTTATTTTATAAACAAATTTTATGTACAAATGCAGAGTATGTCCATTTCTAAAAATTCTGAACGAAAAATGTAATTGTTGATATTTCAACCAAACGAGATTTCAATTTTAAATCAAAAAGAAAGAAAGATGAATTTTCCACCAACAAGAATGATTTTCCCATCATAAATTATGAATTTTCAATCCAAAGGGACCAATTTTCAACAAAACAGTTAATTTTTAACCACAAAAGATTGCTTTAAGAAAATAGTTGAATTTTTAAACAAATAGCTACATTTTCGACCTACAAAGATGAAATTGCAATCAAGAAGATAGTTTTCAACTAAAATGATGAATCTTTAAAAAATGGGAATTGAACAAAGTATTTGAAGTTTCAAACAAAAAAAATTAATTCTCAACGAAAATTATAATAGTGGATATTGGAAAAAAATATAGATTTAAATAAAAATAAAAATCAGTTGATTTTAATTAAAAAATACGAATTCTCAACAAAATTGTTAAATTTTCAACTAAATTGATAAATCTCCAACAAAAACAGAAATGAATTTTTAACTAACAAGATTATGTTTCTTTCAAAAACGACGAATTTTCAAGAAAATACATGAATTTTCAACTAAAACTGACAAATTTTCAACCAAATAGTTGAATATTTAACTAAAAATGATAAATTTTTAACTAAAAATGAAATAGTTAAATTTTCAGTTAGAAACAACCAAAAAATGTATTTTTAACAAAGTAGTTCCACTTTCAACCAAGTAGTTAAATTTTTAACCAAGATGACTTTTTAAGAAAAAAGCTACATTTGCTACAAAATAATTAAATTTTTAACCAAAAAGTATAATTTTCAACCAAACATTGTTAAAATTGATCATCAGGAAATGTTCTAAACGTTATCTAAGTTCGTAGCCTAATGAAACTTTAATTAAGTTGTTCAAACCTGCCCCTTTCATACTTTCCCTTTCCTTTCCCCCCTATTTTCCCCTCTAACTGGTGCTTCCTCACCCATCATTTCACCATTCGCTTTTCCTCCCTTCCCGAACTTCTTCCATCTCTACTGCCCCCTCTCTTTACTTCCTTACATAACACTCTTCTTCCCCTACTTTCTTTCCCCAGTCATCACTTTCCCACCTTTACTCACAAGCACTATCCAACTAGCCTCCTTCACTTCCCTCAATACCCTCCCTCACTTTCAATCATTTTTTTTATTTCCCCTCACTTCCAATACTTACTCTCACCTCATTTCCCCTCACCTTCTTTCACCTGACCTCATTTCCCCTCAGCTCATTAATTACCCCTCAATTCCTCTACTTATCCCTCCCCTTACTTCCCCTACTTCGCATCCCCTCACTTTCTCTACTTCCCCCTTATCTCATTTCCCCTCACTTAAGGTACTTCCCCTTCCTTTATTTCTACTCACTTTCACTTACTTCCTCACCCCTTGCATTATTTATTTATTATTATTTAAACCGAATTTCCCCACATTTCCCCTACTTCTCCTACCTTCCGTACTTATCCTCCCCTTATTTCCCCACCCCTCATTTCCCCTTACATCCACTCAGCTCATTGACCCTCACTGATCCTACCATTGTTTCCCTTTACTTCCACTACTTCCCTTACTTCTCCTCTCCCCATTTTCCCTACTGCCAAACCTCTGATTTCTCATCATTTCCACTAATTTTTCGTCCCTTCATTTCTCCTTATTTGCCCTACTTACCCTCCCCTCCTTTGCCTTCACTTGCCCTACTTCACATCCTTTTATTTCTTCTGATTTCCCCTTAATAATTCCCCCTTTTCCCCTCCTCTAATTCTCCCTCACTTTCCTATTTCTACTTCCCTCATTTCCCCTGACTGCAATACTCCCCCTCCCCTCATTTCCCTTGATTCTCATACTTTTCCTCCCCTTATTTCCCTTAATTCTCATACTCCATATCACCTTATTTCCCTTAATTCTCATACTCCATATCCCCTCATTTCCCCTAATTATCATACACCCCCTATCCTAATTTCCCCTAGTTGTCATACCCCCACTCATTTATCCTCATTAATAAAATATTTATAGGTATTTGCTTTAAAAATGATTTTGAAAAAATAATTTTTTACCTATCCTTCCCCTCCCCTGATTACCTCTTACTTCCTCCCCCCTTCCCTGATTTCTCCTTATTTTGCCTTACTTCTCCTACTTCCCATCCTCTAATTTCCCCTAATTTCCATTCTCACATTTACCCGAATTCCCCTCCCATGATTTTACCCTACTTTCCCTCCCCTAATGTTTTCTCACTTCCCTACTTCCTCTCCCTTCATTTCACTCAATTCTCATGCTCCCCCTCCCCTTCTTTCCCTTACTAATAAAATATTCATACTTCAACGTTTAAGACTATTTTTTCGTAAATAATTTGTTTAACTCTACTTCCCCACCCTAATTTGCCCTAACTTCCCTGCATTTCCTCTACTTATCCTCCCCTCATTGCCCCATACTTCCCCTACTTCATATTCTCTCATTTCCCCTAATTCCCCTCTCATAAGTTGCCCTACTTCTTCTCCCCTAATTTTCCCTCACTTTTCTTCTTCCCCTCCCCTAATTTCCCTCAATGCTGCGAAACCCTAAAATTAGTGATTTGTGCGAATAACTCGAAACCTCTTTTTTTGTGAAGTGGAAATAGTATTTTTATAACACATGCATGATTTCAGTCCTTTTCGAGGCCTATGATTCGGGGCTAAAGCTCTACTTTTTACTCCATAGGGAGTAAAAAGTACTTTTTACTCCCTAGGGGCTGAAAAGTGACGTCAACAGTGAATAATGAAAATTAAACATCTATGAGCTCGCATTTTACGATTATCAGCCCACTCACCGTAAAAACTGTGAGGAAATTTTGGTTTCAAACAATAGAATTTTGCGGTTATTTATGGAAAGTTACCCTATATAACTGATAAAATTACCATAAATTACCGTAAATTACCGAGAATTTTCATAAATTTCCGTAAATTTATGGAAATTTTTCTAATGAATATTGGGTAAATTATGGTAAATTACCATACTTACCGGTAAAATTACCATAAATGACCGAAAATTTCCATAAATTTCCGGAAATTCTTAAAAATAAATTTTGGGTAATTTATGGTAAGTTACCATATTTACTGGTAAAATTACCACAAATTACCGAACATTTCCATGAATTTCCGGAAATTTTTAAAATGAATATTGGGTAAATTATGGAAAATTACCATATTTACCTGTGAAATTACCATGAATGGCCGAGAATTTTCATAAATTTCCGGAAATTTATGGAAATTCGAAAAAATGAATTTTGTGTCATTCATGGTAAATTACCATACTTACCGGTAAAATTACCATAAATGACCGAAAATTTCCATAAATTTCCGGAAATTTATGGAAACTCTTAAAAATAAATTTTGGGTAATAATGGGAAGTTACCATATTTACTGGTAAAATTACCACAAATGGCCGAAACTTTTCATAAATTTCCGGAAATTTATGGAAATTTTTTTAATGAATATTGGGTAAATTATGGTAAATTACCATATTTAATGGTAAAATTACCATAAATGACCGAAAATTTTCATAAATTTCCAGAAATTCATGGAAATTTTCTTAAATTAATTTTGGGTAATTTATGGTAAGTTACCATATTTACTGGTAAAATTACCATGAATGACCCAAAATTTTCATAAATTTCCGGAAATTTATGGAAATTTTTAAAATGAATATTGGGTAAATTATGGTGAATTACCATATTTACCGGTAAAATTACCATAAATGACCGAAAATTTTCATAAATTTCCGGAAATTTATGGAAATTTTTAAAAATGAATATTGGATAATTTATGGTAAGTTACCATATTTACCTGTAAAATTACCATGAATGGCCGAGAATTTTCATAAATTTCCGGAAATTTATGGAAATTCGAAAAAATGAATTTTGTGTAATTTATGGTAAGTTACCATATTCACCTGTAAAATCACCATAAATTACCAAAAATTTTCAGTAATTTCCGCAAATTCATAAATTTTTAAATTCAATCTGGGCAATTTATGGAAATTGCCATATTTACCTGTAAAATTACCATGAATGACCGAAGCTTTTCATAAATTTTCAGAAATTTATGGAAATATTTAAAAATGAATATTGGGTTATTTATGGTAAGTTACCATATTTACCTGTAAAATTACTATAAATGACCGAAACTTTTCATAAATTTCCGGAAATTTATGGAAATTTTTTTAATGAATTCTGGGCAAATTATGGTAGATTACCATACTTACCGGTAAAATTACCGTAAATGACCGAAAATTTCCATATATTTCCGGAAATTCTTAAAAATAAATTCGAGGTAATTTATGGTAAGTTACCATATTTACTGGTAAAATTACCACAAATGACCGAAAATTTTCGAAAATTTATGGAAATTTTTAAAAATGAATATTGGATAATTTTTGGTAAGTTACCATATTTACCTGTAAAATTACCATAAATGGCCGAGAATTTTCATAAATTTCCGTGAATTTATGGAAATATGAAAAAATGAATTTTGGGTGATTTATGGTAAGTTACCATATTCGCCTCTAAAATCACCATAAATGACCAAAAATTTCCAGTAATTTCCGCAAATTCATAAATTTTTTAATTCAATCTGGGCAATTTACGGAAATTGCCATATTTGCCTGTAAAATTACCATGAACGACCGAAACTTTTCATAAATTTCCGGAAATTTATGTAAATTTTTAAGATGAATATATTTTAAAAACTGTGAGGAAATTTTGGTTGCAAATAATAGAATGTTGCGGTTATTAATGGAAAGTCACCCTATATAACTGATAAAATTACCATAAATTACCGTAAATTGAATTTTGGGCAATTTATGGTAAGTTACCATTAATTAGGAATAAATTAACATAAATTTCATGCTTCTTCAATCAAAATCTCATATGGACTGAAATCATGACTGTATTTCGAAAAATGTCTGAAATCATCCATTTGTTATAAAAAATATCGTATGCGCCCAGGGGGAGAGGCACTTTTTCTTCCCCTAGGTGCATAATATATTATTTCCTAAAATTTGAGACAAGGATGTTAATCATTAATGTTTATTGGTCTTGAAGCATCGATTAATAGAAGACTGGGACAACATAAGTGTTAACGGCCTTGTCGCGAAGAAACTTAACGAACAGCACAATGAACTTCGCACCCATTTGTACAGATTCATTGCGCATCGAGGACGCGAGACCGTAAGGGTCTCTACTCCGGTTACACTTTACAGATCCCGCTTTCCTCGACCCTAGTCTCACAAAATGCAAAATATCGTCTCATTCGTGTTTCCATCCTCGGCTCTGGTAACGACGTGTCGTTAATGTTCCCATACAAGCCTATAACTTCAGATGTCCATTCAAATTACAACGAGTAATAGTTATACCGAGGCCCGTGTAGAAAATGATCGGGCAACTATTCGGGGCCAGGATGGACCATCCTGACCGCAAATGTGGCGCTGTCAAGGCGGTTTATCATGGCGCTGAGAAGTTAAAAGTTTTTTATGGTCAAACGCTAGTCTGGAAAAATAAATCTAACGCTAGCCAGTCAGTCTTGTGAAATTCTATTCAAATTAATAATTATTATTTCAAAGCCTGTCTAGATGATGAGAAAAAAATTCTTTGTGTATAATGTACATTTATCTTTTTTTTATACTTTTAAACGCCCTGAATATTCTTGGAAATGTGCAAAAGATATTTGGATTCCAAAAGCTAGACAAATTTTTATTTCTGATAGGCTATCCAGCACCCGATTAGGGCCCTAAAAGACTGACTAGATGATGAGAAGAAAAATTATTTTTCTTAAGTTAATTTTTCATTTTTGATAATTTTAAACACCCTAACTATTTTTGGAAATGTACAATTAATTATTATAGTGAAACACATGGGAATTTCTTTTGGTCCTGACGGACTAACTAGTAACCGATTAGGGCCCGAAAAGACCGAAAAGATATTAGACTCCGGATTATGCCGGATTAACCTGCATTACCTCTATATTAAGAATTACTCTGGATCAAAGATAGTTGAATATTCAACTAAAAAAGATAACTTTTCTATTTTATTTACACTTTCAATTTAAAAATTAATGTTTCACCAAAAAATCACTTTGAACAAAAATTAAATTTTCAAATAAAAAGTTTCATATTCAAATAAAAAAGATAACTTCCCTATTTTATTTACACCTTCAATTAAAAAAATTACTTTTTCGCCAAAAAATTCACTTTGAAAAAAAATTAAATTTTCAACTAAAAAGTTTCATATTCAACTAAGAAAGATAACTTTTCTATTTTATTTACACTTTCAATTAAAAAAAATAATATTTCTCCAAAAAAATCACTTTGAAAAAAGTACATTTTCAACCAAAAAGTTTAATATTCAACTAAAAGAGATGACTTTTCTATTTTATTTACAATTGCAATAAAAAAATTAATTTTTCACCAAAAAAATCACTTCAAAAAAAAGTTAAAGTTTCAACCAAAGAAATGAATTTTCAATTAAAATGATGCATCTTTGAACAAAAAATTAAGGTTAAATAATATCTTTTATACATAAATTCTCATCGGAGAACGTATTATTGAACTAAAAAATATACATTTTTAACTAAGAATGTAATAATTATATTTTCAATTAAAAAAAAAAAAGTTTTCACAAAAAAAAGGAATTTTCAACGGAATATTTCAATTTTTAACCAAGAAGATGAATGATTAACTTATATAATGCATCTTCTACCGAAAAATGATTTTTTAATAATATAATTCGACTTTCAACCAAGAAGTTGAATTTTCAACAACAACAAAATGAATTTTCAACCAAGAAAATTAATTTTCTACCAAAAAAGGCAAATTATTAACAAAATACATGAACTAAAAACCAAATAAGAGATTTTTAACTATAAAAAAATTGTTTACAATAGAAAATGGAATTATTACATTTTTAGTTAATGAAAATAATTTTCAACAACAAAAAAATAAATTTTCAACGGAAAAACTTAATGTTCTACCAAAACAGTAAAACTTTGTCTCTTTTGGTAGAAAATTAAGTTTTTCCGTTGAAAATTCATTTTTTGTTGTTGAAATTTATTTTCATTAACAACTAAAAAATTAATTTTAAACCTAAAAAAATAACGTTCAACAATATAGTTCACTTTTTAACAATAATTTGAGAAAAATAATGTGATTTCAACAATAATTTAAGAAAAAATAATTTTTTTTGACGAGAAAATTTAAGGTTGGGAGATTGGTTTAATAAAATTTTTATTAACAATCTATATTATTTATGTTTCATAAAGCTCGAAGTATACAAATGCCTTTCAAGACAATTGTGAATCACTTTTGTTCAGAAAAAAAAATCAACTAGGAGAAAAACTCATTTATTGAGAATGTGTTTATAAAAATGTTAATTAAAACAGTAAATGTTAACGTACGCCAATTTTTCGTTAGAAATTATAACTACTGTGAAAAATATTAGCAACTAGCGTGGCACAAACAATTTTTCTATGAACAAAAAATCTAATACGAATTCGTTTATAAACATTTGTTTATAATAATTAAGTTAAATATTATTAGAATTATTACTGCTCTATGAGTGAAGGTGCAAGAACTTTAGCTGATAGTGAGTTTCTTTCTGTATTTTTTCTTAAGATAAAAATTCACAAATCGGAAATGGCCAATTTTGTCACTTTATTTGTTTATATATTGTTGCTCTGGAAAAAAATTAGGAATTCGCAAACTACAGTTCTCACAAAAATTTAATACTGGGCATTTAGAAAAAAAATTTAATCGGTTAAAAAATACGATGCATACTTTTCATTCATTTCAAACGCCAAATTATGATTGTAAAATCATGTATGGAGCAATCCATTGCGAACTTTGAATCTGGATAAAAATAATTATTCATTTATTTATATATTTCTTGAAATAAACAGTAACTAATGGTTGACAGTTGCTCTCACGATGTTTGGCATGCAGTTACAAGTGGGAATTTGGAAGCATACACGACCTCAGAAATTGTTTTGTCATTGTTGTAAGAAGAGTAAAATAGATTTTTTATCAACATTTTTAGAATTTATTATTTTATAAATTATAATTTTATATTCTTTTATTGGAGAGAAATTATTTAAAGGGTAAAATGACTTCTATTTTAGATCAATTTTAGCCAAGATTGTGAGACTACAATTCATTCTCCTGCATATGAAATTATTGTCCTTTTTGGGTAAAAGTTTAACCTGCAAAAGGTTCAAATTCAGAATGGCGGCAAAACTTAATTTTCAAAACACTTTTTACAGTAAAAAATTATTTTCTCAGTTCTAATAGTGAAAAATATACATTCGTATAAAAAGCGCTAAAAATAGTGTTTGATAGCTCACTCAAATTTAAACCAATTCTGATGAATTAACAGCTCCTGACACAAATGTGCATTAATAATGTGATTATTATTCTTTTTAATTAAAAATAATTCGTTTAATAAGACTTCAAAATAATTCAAGTCAAATTCAGATGAATTGGAATAAATTCAAAAAATTCCATTCATTTCAATTAAATTAAAGTGAATTTAGAGAAATTTAAGGAAAATGATAAAAATGTAATGAAATTCATAAAGATTCAGGGTGAATTAAAAAAAATTCAAGTGAAATAAAAACAATTCAAGAATATATATTCAAGATGAGTTTAAAAGACTTCAAGGTGAATTAAATAGAATATAAAAAAAATTCAAAACAATCCATTGAATTGAATAGAATTGACTGAATTTAGAAAAATTCAAGTAAATTCAAAAAATTCAAGAGAATTATTAAGAATTCAAAACAATTTAAAATAATTATAGATGTATTGATGAGAATTCATGGCTGATCCTAAATAAATTCAATTGAATTGCAAAAAATATTCGAAAATCTCTTCAAATCTTTGAAACCCTACGAACTCCCTTACTTCTTGTGAACTCCTGGAAAATTTATTATAATACTTTGAGAGCTTTTAAAATCCATTAAAATCATTGAAATTTTCTAAATCTTATAAAATCCCTTGAAATCTTTTAAAATATCTGAAAATCTTATCGATCCTGTAAAATCGTTCCATATTTACCGAAATTCTACGAAATTTTTTACAACCGCTTGAAAATTGTTTCAAATCCTGTAAAATCATTAGGATCCTTACAAATCCCTTGACATTTTTTAATCTCTTGAAAATGCTTTAGAATATTTTAAAATACCCTAAAATATTTGAAGTTATTTGAAATCCCTTCAAATAATTGAAATCAATTAAAAATTCCTTAGAATCTTTGATAAATTCCCTAAAATATTTCAAATCATTTAAAAAAATAATCCCTTGATACTTTGCAAAACTGTTGAAAATAGCATTGAAAGTTTGAGTTATTTTAAATGCCCGAAAATATTTAAAATCCTTTGGAATCTCATCAAGTTACTGAAATCAATTAAAATTTCTCAGAATCTTTTAATATACCCTGGAATATTTAAAATCCTTTCAAGTCCATTGCAATCTCTTAAAGCTCTTTAAAGTTCTTTGGAATTTTCAAAAATACCCTAAAATATGTCAAATCATTTGAAATCTTTTTACATCCCTTAGACCTTTTTGAAGCTCTTGAAAATTCCTTGGAATTTAAAAAAAAAATGCTTAAATCTTTAAAATCCTTTCGAATACCTTCAAGCGATTTTGAGTTATTATTACAATTCCTCGGAATCTTTTAAAACACCCTAAAATATTTTTAATCCCTCAAAATTCCTCGAAATTTTTTAGAGCTCTTGTAAATTCTTTAAAAGTTTAACAAATACCGAAAAATATTTTAAATCCTTCGAAATTTCATTAAATCTCTTCTAACTTTTTCAAGCTCTCGAAAATTGCTTGGAATTATAAAAAATACGCTCAAATTTTCAAAATCCTTTCGAATCCCTTCAAATATTGAAATCTATTTTTTTTAAATCCTTGGAATCTTTTAAAATACCATGAAATATTTCAAATCCTTTACAACTTTCAAAGACTCTTGAAAATTGCTTCGAATCTTTAAAAATACACTCAAATCTTCAAAATCCTGTGTGATTCCTTTAAATTGTGGAGATCTGAAATAGAAATTCCTTAGAAACTTAAAAAAAACCTTACAATATTTTAAATCCTTTGAAATTTTTTGAAATACCTTGAAACTTTTTGAGGCTCCTTAAAATGCCTTAGAAGATTTGAAAATAACATAAAATATTTCAAATCCTTTTAAATCTTATGAAATCCTTTGAAAATTTGTAAAGCTCTTGAAAATTCCTAACAATTTTGTTAAAATATGCTAGAATCTTTATAATCCTTTTTAATGCCTTTAAATGTTTAAAAGCTACTAATAAATTTCCTTGAGATCTTTTTAAATACCCCGACATATTTTTAATCCTTCAAAATCACTCGAAAATTTTTAAATCTCTTGAAAATTCTTTGAAATTTTTACAAATACCTGAAAATGTTTCAAATCCTTTAAAATCTCTTGAAATGACTTTAAATTTTTTTTAAGCTCTTGTAAATAACTTAGAATCTTAAAGAATACGCTTAAATCTTTACCATCCTTTCGAATTCCTTCAAATATGGAAATCTGTTTAACGAAATCCTTCGAATCCTATAAAACACCCTAAAACCTGTCAAATTCTTTGAACTCGTTTAATATCTTCCGAAATTCTATAGTAAATTCTTTAAAACCCCATTAAAATTTTTTTAAATCCCCAAAAATCGTTCAAATCCTTGGAAGTTTTTTGAAAATGTTTGAATTTGTCGAAAATGCCTCGGAATCTTTTAAAATACCTTAAAACATTTGAAACCCATCAAAACTTTTGAAAGCTCTTGAAAATTGCTTGAAATTTCTAAAAATACACTCAAATCTTTGAAATCCTTTTGAATCCCTTTAAATGATTAAAAGCTATCAATAAAATTCCATGAAATCTTTTAAAATACGCTAAAATATTTCAAATTTTGTAAAGTCCTTCGCAATTTTTTAAAGCTTTTGAAAATTATTTAAACCTTTCACAAATATCCGAAAATATTTAAAATCATTTAAAACTTTTTAAAGCTCTTGAAAATTGCTTAGAATTAAAAAAAAACACTCAAATCTACAAAATCCTTTTGAATCCCTTTAAATGATTGAAATCTATTAATAAAATTCCTTGAAATCTTTTCAAGTACCCTAAAATATTTAAAATCCTTTAAAATCCTTCGCAATTTTTTAAAGCTTTTGAAAATTCTTAAAAATGTTTACAAATACCTGAAAATATTGAGAATTCTTTAAAACTTTTTGAAGCTCTTGAAATTACAAAAATCTAATAGAAATTCCCGGAAACTTTAAAAAAACCTTACAAAAATTGTAAATCCTTTGAAATCTTTTGAAATCCCTTGAAACTTTTTGAGGTTCTTTAAAATTCCTTAAAAGATTTTAAAATACCCTAAAATATTTCAAATCCTTTGAAATCTTTTCAATCACTTTAAACTTTTTACAGCTTTTGAAAATTATTTAAACTTTTTACAAATATCCGAAAATATTTAAAATCCTTCAAAACTTTTAAAAGCTTTTGAAAATTGCTTAGAATTTAAAAAAAAAAAAAAAATCTTCGAAATCCTTCTGAATCCCTTTAAATGATTGAAATCTATTAATAAAATTCCTTCAAATCTTTTTAAATACCCTAAAGTATTTAAAAGCCTCTAAAATCCTTCGCAATTTTTTAAAGCTTTTGAAAATTCTTCAAAAATTGTTACAAATACCTGAAAATCGAATACTTTAAAACTTTTTGAAGCTCTTGAAATTATAGAAATCTAATAGAAATTCCTGGAAATTTTAAAAATACCTTACAATATTTTAAATCCTTTGAAATCTTTTGAAATCCTTTGAAACTTTTTGAGGCTCTTTAAAATTCCTTAAAAGATTTTAAAAGACCCTAAAATATTTCAAATCCTTTGAAATCTTTTCAATCACTTTAAACTTTTTAAAGCTTTTAAAAATTCTTTAAACTTTTTAAAAATATCCGAAAATATTAAAAATCCTTTAAAACTTTTAAAAGCTCTTGAAAATTGCTTCGAATTTAAAAAAAAAACCTTCAAAATCCTTTAAAATCCCCTTAAATGATTGAAATCTATTAATAAAATTCCATGAAATCTTTTCAAATACCGTAAAATATTTCAAAACTTTTAAAGTGCTTCACAATTTTTTAAAGCTTTTGAAAATTATTTAAACTTTTTACAAATATCCGAAAATATTTAAAATCCTTTTAAACTTTTAAAAGCTCTTGAAAATTGCTTAGAATTCAAAAAAGAACACTAAAATCTTCAAAATCCTTCTGAATCCCTTCAAATGATTGGAATCTATTAATAAAATTCCTTCAAATCTTTTAAAATACCCTAAAATATTTAAAATTCTCTAAAATCCTTCGCAATTTGTTAAAGCTTTTGAAAATTTTTAAAAAATTGTTACAAATACCTGAAAATTTTTCGAATCCTTTAAAACTTTTTGAAGCTCTTGAAATTATAGAAATCTTAAATAAATTCCTTGAAACTTAAAAAAAAACCTTACAATATTTTAAATCCTTTGAAATCTTTTGAAATCCCTTGAAACTTTTTGAGGTTCTTTAAAATTCCTTAAAAGATTTTAAAAGACCCTACAATATTTCAAATCTTTGAAAGTCCTTCGCAATTTTTTAAAGCTTTTGAAAATTCTTTAAACTTTTTACAAATATACGAAAATATTTATAATCCTTGAAAACTCTTAAAAGCTTTTAAAAATTGCTTAGAATTTTAAAAAACACTAAAATCTTCAAAATCCTTCTGAATCCCATTAAATGATTGAAATCTATTAATAAAATTCCTTCAAATCTTTTTAAATACCCTAAAGTATTTAAAAGCCTCTAAAATCCTTCGCAATTTTTTAAAGCTTTTGAAAATTCTTAAAAAATTGTTACAAATACCTGAAAATCGAATACTTTAAAACTTTTTGAAGCTCTTGAAATTATAGAAATCTAATAGAAATTCCTGGAAATTTTAAAAATACCTGCCAACGGCGATACCACTCTGGAACCACCAGTTCTCGTAAGATCACTGAAGTTAAGCATTGTTGGGCGCGGTTAGTACTTGGATGGGTGACCGTTCAGGAAATACTGCGTTGCTGTTGGCCCGTCGTGGGTGTGGTGGGCCCACATTGGTAGTAAATATCCACCTAGAAACACTACCCGAATCGGGTAGTGAGGCAATGAACTTTCGAGTTCAAACTGCTAATCAATTTTTTTTTTTTTTTTACAATATTTTAAATCCTTTGAATTCTTTTGAAATCCTTTGAAACTTGTTTAGGCTTTTTAAAATTCCTTAAAAGATTTTAAAAGACCCTAAAATATTTCAAATCCTTTGAAATCTTTTCAATCACTTTAAACTTTTTAAAGCTTTTAAAAATTCTTTAAACTTTTTAAAAATATCCGAAAATATTAAAAATCCTTTAAAACTTTTAAAAGCTCTTGAAAATTGCTTCGAATTTGAAAAAAAAAACCTTCAAAATCCTTTTGAATCCCCTTAAATGATTGAAATTTATTAATAAAATTCCATGAAATCTTTTCAAATACCGTAAAATATTTCAAAACTTTTAAAGTGCTTCACAATTTTTTAAAGCTTTTGAAAATTATTTAAACTTTTTACAAATATCCGAAAATATTTAAAATCCTTTTAAACTTTTAAAACCTCTTTTAAAATTGCTTAGAATTCAAAAAAAGAACACTAAAATCTTCAAAATCCTTCTGAATCCCTTCAAATGATTGGAATCTATTAATAAAATTCCTTCAAATCTTTTAAAATACCCTAAAATATTTAAAATTCTCTAAAATCCTTCGCAATTTGTTAAAGATTTTGAAAATTCTTAAAAAATTGTTACAAATACCTGAAAATTTTTCGAATCCTTTAAAACTTTTTGAAGCTCTTGAAATTATAGAAATCTTAAATAAATTCCTTGAAACTTAAAAAAAAACCTTAAAATATTTTAAATCCTTTGAAATATTTTGAAATCCCTTGAAACTTTTTGAGGCTCTTTAAAATTCCTTAAAAGATTTTAAAAGACCCTAAAATATTTCAAATCCTTTGAAATCTTTTCAATCACTTTAAACTTTTTAAAGCTTTTGAAACTTCTTTAAACTTTTTGCAAATATCCGAAAATATTTGAAATCCTTTAAAACTTTTAAAAGCTTTTAAAATTGCTTAGAATTTGAAAAAAAACTTCGAAATCCTTTTGAATCCCTTTAAATGATTGAAACCTATTAATAAAATTCCTTGCAATCTTTTAAAATACCCTAAAATATTTAAAATCCTTTAAAATCCTTCGCAATTTTTTAAAACTTTTGATAATCCTTAAAAATTTTTACCAATACCTGAAAATATTTCGAATCCTTTAAAACTTTTTGAAGCTCTTGAAATTACAGAAATCTAATAGAAATTCCTGGAAACTTGAAAATACCCTAAAATATTTCAAATCCTTTGAAATCTTTTTAATCACTTTGAACTTTTTGAAGCTTTTGAAAATTCCTTGAAATTTTTTAAAATATCTGAAAATATTTTAAATTCCTTGTAATCTTTAAAATCACTTCAAATCTTGTAAGGCTCTTCGAATTTTCTTAGAAGTTTTAAAAATACCCTAAAATCTTGCAAATCCTTTGGAATATCTTGAAGTTAAAAATTCCTTGGAATCTTTCCAAATTCCCTAAAATATTTCAAAAGAATTGAAAAAAAAAAACAGAAATACGGTAGGTATGGAACTAAATTCATTAGTGGTTGGCCCATGATTTAATTTAGTGAAAGAAAGGTGACTAAATTGATTTTGTCATTTAAAAAAGTGACTATAGTGACTTCCTCTTTAAAAAGCGAATAAAAGTGATTTGAGAAAAAAGTTACTAAAAGTGACAAAAATCCCTGACTTTTCCCTGATTTCCAGGTTTTCCCTGACCTGCGGCCACCCTGAAATTTTTTGCAGGTAGTTTTTAACTCCGAATCAAGGTAAACATTTTCTGTTTTTCTGTCTATAGGACCTTAAACCCTAATATCTATAAAAATCTTCTGTTGGAACTTTCCATTCAATTTATTGGAAGTTTATTTTCGAGACGTTTTTTAACGGTCCAATACATGATATTGTAGTTTTTAAATGCTGATATTGTAATATTGCCATAGTGTAATGTAATTCTGCCACGCATGTAATAGAATATTGCGGAAGAAAGTAAAAAAAAAATCGCAGGCACAGAGAATCGAGCCCTAACCGCCAAGCTCTGAATCGATTGCATTACCATTAGACAAGTAAGGCACAATTCTGATCTTACTTATAGGATCACTCTTTCTCTAAACGTGCTAAAGTGAGTCCAAGGCAAAATAACAATTCCGGTATTGTAAAATAAAAAAGAATACATGTATAGTAAATGGTGCAATACCAGTATTGCAATTTTCCCTCACAATCGTATAGTATATTTTGCATCATAAAAGGGAAAGATGTCCAACAAAGAATAACTGCTTTTTATCTGTGATTGATCTGAAAGTTTGCAGAGTAGGTTCTACAATGTCCAGAGGGACGTATGCAGTACGTACGATCATACGTGTATCGAGGCAGAGCAAGTAGATAAGATAACAGCAGTGGTTATCGGCTCGCTTACACTCGGTTCACCTGCGAGCTAAAAGCTTATCTAGGTCTTTTATCTCTGACCCCTGCACCATATACCCTGTTGATACAACGCCCGAGATATATTCATTTGTGCTCACGCACACACTGATACGCCGGATATCAACTCTCTGCGCTGCCGTCCAGATGAAAAAACTATACAAGTGTACTTTTTTTATGAAAAATTAGTTTTTTTGTATAATTGGGTTCATTAAAAAAAAAATAATGTCACTATGATAATAATTATTAAAAATTGTAAATAAATATCGAGATGATTAGGTCTTGATTAGCATATCTACTGCGATTTTCGAGAATTCCTGATGAAGAAACAATAAATATGCACAAAAGTGTAGCATGTCTACACGAATTCCAGGATTTGGGGCAGTCTGAGTCCTCAGATGCTGACAAAAAAAACACATTTGGGTAGATACGTTTTTTTCATGAGGATCTCGGTCATTCTGCAGGCTGAATTCCTGATATTGAATAGCACACGTACATGTTAAGTTTCTTCAACCGGATTTGAGAGTAACTTTGCGCAAAATTAATTAAAGTTGATTAATAATATGATAATTATTAATTACTATAAATAATTATAAACTAGCTGTGAATTCGATCTCGAGTGTTTCCCCTTTGTTTGTATTTATAATTATATGGTGCTCATTTCACGAGCACTTTGCTTCCCGTTCGCAAATGTATTTGCTTGCTCATAAAGGAAGAATTATTGACTTTTTTGGATAATACACAAACGAAAGTCTTCATTTTGATTAATTTAAAAATAGAAATTTACAAAGAGTACATAATTATAAAATATTACAAAAAAAATTTTGAACACAAAGACAAATTAGACCAATCAAATTTTGTATTCGAAATGATAATTTTTCGAGCTGGAAAAGGGAAGGGAAAAGTTCGGTCGCACCCTATCCCTTTCCCAGCTTTATGATTTTCTTACAAACCTTGTCAGAATTATTCTATTTGAAAATTTATGATCAAAAAATATTTTCTATTCATGCATCAACTTTGAATTATGTCGATGAAAAAAGTTTTTCTGTTTGAAGCAGATGTGTCAAATATTATAAATGAGCATAACTTCCTTACTATTCAATAAAATGTATTAATATTATAGGTCAATCGATTCGTCTGGCACTAAGGAATTTCTTTTATCCTTTCGTCAACTTTGAATTATGTTAAAGAAAAAAGTTTTACTATAAAAACCCGATTTTTTAAATATTATGCATTACCATAGCGGCCTTACTCTTCAATAAAATGTATCAATTTTGTAGGTCAATTGATTCGTCTTGAATCAACACAACTTTTCTATTCTCGCATCAACTTTAAATTATGAGAATGAGAAATGTTTTACTATAAAAATCGATTTCAAAAATATATAAATTACCATAACTACCCTACTCTTTAATAAAATGTATTAATATTGTAGGTCAATCGATTTCTCTCGAACGAAGGAAGCTTTTATATTCTCGCATCAACTTCGAATTATATTAATGAAAAAAGTTTTACTATAAAAAACCGTATTTTCAGATATTATACATTCCAATAGCTTCCTTACTCTTCAATAAAATTTATTAATATTATAGGTCACTCGATTCGTCTCGAATCAACACATCTTTTCTGTTCTTCCATCCACTTTGAATTATGTTAATGAACTAAGTTTTACTATGAAAATCGATTTTAAATATAATATAAATGACGATAACTTCCCTAATCTTTAATAAAATGTAATAATATTATGGCTGTAGCTAGTCGTCCCGAAAAATTGGGGGAGTTGGAAAAGGGGATGGACTAGTCGTCCCGAAAATTCGGGACGACTATAGCCAAGCTTATGAAAAATACTTCACTACTCATCCCGAATTTCGGGACGACGAGACACTCCGTAATATTATAGGTCAATCGATTCTTCTCGAACCAAGGAATCTTTTATTTTTTGCATCAACTTTGAATTATGTTAATAAAAAAAGTTTTACTATAAAAAACCGTATTTTCAAATATTATGCATTACCATAGCTTTCTTAATCTTCAATAAAATTTACAAATATTGTAGGTCAATCGATTCGTCTCGAATCAACACATCTTTTCTATTTTCGCATCAACTTTAAATTATGAGAATTAAATTTTTTTACTATAAACATCGTTTTTAAATATAATATAAATGACGATAACTTCCCTAATCTTTAAGAAAATGTATTGATATTATAGGTCAATCGATTGGTCTCGAACCAAGGAATCTTTTATGTTTTTGCATCAACTTTGAATTATGCTAATGAAAAATATTTACTGTAAAAAACCGATTTTTAAAATATTATTGAGTACCAAAAAAATGCAATAAATATTTTTAGAAAGCCTATGGTCAGTTTCAAGATATTAGTCGGGAAAATAAGCCCTCCGAATTTGATCAATTTACCTGCAACCGTTTTCAAGTTATCGTGTTCGTAAAAAAGTGTGACATCCACACACACACACGCACACACACATACACACACACATCCACGCACACACATCCGGAAAATTGCTCAGAACATTGTATCAGACATTTTCAAACTGAGGAAGGTTTAATTAAATGAATTTAAAATTTTTGGAAAATATTACCATTACAAAGCTTCCTCTATGAGGACGCAAAATATAAATAATACATTATTAACCTTTTAGAGACAATCGTAACCGTTTAGTAACATTAGAACAAAATTTTTTTTTTTTTTTTCCTGTGTTTTTCATTTTAAAATTCTTAGAAAATATAACAAGTTTTTGAAATATTTACTAGAATGATTTCATTATAAATAAAGATAAGAAAAAAATTTATAAATATTGTTGTAAAAATACAAAAAGTAAATTTTTTAATTATTATTTTTCAATTATATTCATTCAGTTAACATTTGTTTAATTTAAGAGATGAAATGTAAGCAAATTAGAAACATTTTCAAAAAAGTTGTCAACAATAGCAAGTAATATTTGAAATATTGGAAAAAACATCCTGTCCACGCGCCTTATTTTAAAATATTTCATTAAATAGAATTTTTTTAAGAACTCGAATTTGTGAACTAAAAAATAAAATTCAATACCATTTGAATTTTCAAGCGAAATAAAATTGTTTTAATAAGCAGTTAATAATTTGATAAAAATCTATACACTCTTATTTGATTTTATACTTATAAAGAGATTTGAATTATCAAATTGATTACTTTTGTATTATTGATATATTTTGAGTTATCAAAACTTAATTTTTTATTTTCAACTTATTATCGTTGTTTTTTTCTCACGTCATTTTTAAAATAAAACATAAAATTAATATAAATACAAAGTTATTGTATTTCATAGTAGCTATTATTTAAAATAATAGAAGAAAAGAAAAGCAAGGGCAATATTTTTGATATTGATGAACTTTAATATCATAACTTCGGAATTAATATGTATATAATATTTTTGTACAACAATCAAACCATTGCATTTTTGTTCTAAAATACATATTTTCAACGAAAATACTTGCATAACTGTTTGAATATTTTTAATATTCTTTGAAATCTAATGATTTTTTATTAACATTACCAATTTTAAATGAAACACACTAACACAACATAAAAAAATTATATAATATTGTAAATCTTCTTTCAAACCCATTGTTTACAAAAATCCGATTTCCGGTGAAAAATATTAACATAACCTAAAATTGTTTCAAAATTGTAGATATTTCTTTAAATATAATTTTTTAAATTAAAAATACCAATTTCTGACAACAACAAAAAACACTAAAATAATCCAAAATTGTTAAAAGATTCAAAATCTTGTTCCAATTATAATGATTTTTTTTTTAGAATACAATACCAATTTTCGATGTAAAACGCCAAAATAACCTGTAATTGTTCAAAAATTATGAAACTTCTTTGAAATATAATAATTTTTTATTAAAAATACCAATAATTTCCAACTAAAAAAGATTAATATAACAGAAAATTTTTCAGAGTTGTAAATCTTCTTCTCCGAAATCTAATGATTTTTTTTAAGAATAATTGATTTCCTGTGAACGATTTTAATATAACCTGAAACTGTTAAAAAATTAAATCTTGTTCGAATTACCATGATTTTTGTTTGAAAATACCAATTTTTGGCGTAAAGCAACAACATAACCTAAAATTGTTTAAACTTGTGAATCTTCTCTAAAATCTTTTTTTTTGTCACTAAAGTAACCAATTTTTTTAAGAAAAACACTAAGATAATCCAAAGTGATTAAAAGATTCTAAATTTTGCTTGAATTATAATGATTTCTTATTAAAATAACAACTTTTCGTGCACAACGCTAACGTAACCCGAAATTATCAAAAGTTATGAATCTTCTTCGGAATATAATTTTTTTGTATTAAAAATAGCAATTTGGGTCGGAAAACACTAACATAATCCAAAATTGTTCGAATATTATAAATCCTGTTCAAATTCTAACTATATTTGGTTTAAAATACGTGAAATACCAATTTTGAATGTGAAATGCTAACATAACCTAAAATTGTTGAAAAATGGTGAACCTTTAAAATTTAATTATTTCAGTTTAAAATCTCAATTTCCCGTAAAAAATGCAAACAAAACCGAAAAACGTAAATTGTTGAAAACATTTGAATCTTTAAAATCTAATAATTTCTTATTAAAAATACCCATTCTCTGCGTTAGAGGCAAACCTAATAATTATATTAAATAATAAATAATTCAAAATAACAATTTTGTTTCCTTTCAATAAATTGAGCATGTGCGATTTACCCAAGAAGTATACTTTTCTTCTCAAAAACTCTCAGAAAAAACATTTAGAATGGACCTCTGTGATGCCCCCTACTAAGTGACACGGCCTGCGAATCTTTAGTCAACTATTGTACGCAGTTGCGTAAACCTCAAACCACGTACGCGTCGCATTTCAGGATGACGGAACGCTCTGAACAAAGAGTGTGCAGTAAATTTTGCCAAAAACTTAGCCACTCATGTTCGGGAACCATCTTCATGATTCGGAAAGTGTGTGGTGATGAGTCTATAAGTGATGCTCGAATTAAATTGGGATTCCAAAAACTATTGTTTCGGAAATTTTGAGCCAAGAAACGGCCTGATCTGTGGAAAAGTGATGACTGAGTCTTTCACCACGACAACGCACCTGCTCATTCGTCGCAGCTTATTCAGCAATTTCTGGTGAAAGACGGCCTTGCACAACTTCGACAGCCCCCATACAGTCCTGACTTGGCTTCCTGTGATTTCTGGCTGTTGTTCAAATTGAAGTATCCTCTAAAAGAAAAATATTTCAAAACGCGGAGGAAATGAAACAGAATGCGATGAAGCAGCCGTTAGCTGTTCCAAAAGGTGACTTTAAGGAGTGCTTCCGAAATTTACAGGATCACTGGAAGAAGGTTGTGGCGAGAATTAACTCTTACTCCTAGTACGTCACAAACTCGGATACTTTCCGGACAGACCTCGTACGTTAAAAGGTACAGATGTAAACGCATTTCATTTGACATCTCGGTTCATAGCAAATGCAGTTCTAGTTTCTTCATTAGGACGGCAGAACTGTGCAGTGATAATTCGCTGGAAAGAGGTGCATTCTGAGTTGTGAAATATACCAAACTCTCGGATTCCGTCCCCCCGGTCTCGGCCTTACTAGAACTGCTGGCCCATGCAGTTTCTTAGCTCGCAGCGCCAAACAGTTGCCACTCGTGCATGAAAAACGCCGGCAGTGTAGCGAAAAGGTGCAGTGCGCGGGTACTCACTCGCGTATATTGCGCAATATTATGTATTCGAATTGAAAAGTTTGGTGTAATTTTGCCTTTAACATCTGCATCGCTTATGGCAGGTGCAAGCATCCCCATATTATGCCTTGTCTTGCCTGTGGCTGTTATAATTTCCAGAAACGCGTCTCTTGCATTTCATGCATGTAGATGGAGCCTTCATTCCGCGAAGAAGAACAAGAAGAGGACGAGATCTGGTCCTTTGACCACTGGTTTATACCACTATTTAGAGCCTACATCGATCTTGTTTCAAACATGCAATTCGCCAAGGAAAGAGAGAGGAGGGAAAAAGAGTACAGATAAACATGTAGATCTACTTTGGCATGTTGTGCTCTTATCGTAGCGGACTCGTAACCCCTGGAACCTTTTAACACTTTTCAGTTTAAAGGTTTGCAGCATGGTGTAAGGAGAAAGTTGTCCTGTTGGAAAGTAGTTATTTCTCAACATATCTAAATTCTAAATTCTCAAAATATTTGAATTTATTTATTTTTTTTTTTCAATCACAACTAAATTTTGTTCAATGATTAAAATAATAATTTAAAAACAATCAAAAGTGTGTATATATAAATATGATTATTATATAAATAGGATAATATATGATTTTATTGTTATACGAATTGCGGAATATGTTCAAGGTGACAGGGCTCGGATCTTGCGTCTTTTTCGACTTTTTTCGACTTTTTTCGACTTTTTTGAAGAAATTTGATTTTATGTGACTTTCTGTAACTAGTGGCATTTGGAATTAAACAATTTTTAATTTCGTGAATCTGTATTTAAAGATTTAATTTTTTTAAATTGCAAGCATTTACAGTTGAATATTTTGATGCCGAAAACGTTTAAAATCGATTAGTTTTGAAATACATTTACTGTCCTCACACTCTTTCCCCTATTCCCCCTTTTCACATTTTTTTTAAAGAATTTCTCTTTTTCCCTGTTTTTATGAAACTTCCCCTTTTTCTCATCTTTTCACTTAAATGCGAACTAAATTAATAGAACCTAATAAGAAAATCCAACTGTTTTTGTTAGAAAGTTCAATCGTTTTTAATCGAAAATTTAACTGTTTTATTAAACGTTTGCCTTTTAGATACAACATTCATCCTTTTGGATTTAAAATTAACTTCTTTGTTGAAAATTCCACTGTCTTCTAAAAAATTTATCATTTTGTTACAACTTAGTTTCTTTCGATTGAAAGTCCAACTATTTGGTTAAAAATTACTTTTTTTGAAAATTCAACTATTTCTTTGAAAATTCATATTTCTTGGTTGGAAACGAGCTATTTGATAGAAATTTAACTTGTCAAGCTGAAAATATTTTGTATGAAAGTAAACTTTTTTTTTCAAGAATTTAACTATTTTGTTGAAATTCGGCTTTTTGGATAGAAAATTCGTGATGGTTGAAAAGAAATCTTTTTCGTCAATTTCTTTTTTAAATTCTACTATTATATTTTTGGTTCAGAATTTATTTATTTCAATTACAAATTTCAGTAATTAGTTGAAAGTTTAATTATTTTATCGAAAATTCAACTGTTTTCAAAATGTTATTTTTTTCAAAGTTAATCGTTTTTATTTTAAAAGTCTAGTATTATATTTTTGGTTCCTAATTCTTCTTTTTTTTTTTGTTTTTTTTTTGTTACAAATTCGACTTATTGGTTCCAAATTCCATTTGGATGAAAATTCTCTTTTTGGTAATTTTTTTTTTGTTTGCAGTTAGAAAAGTAAATTGAAAAGAAACGAGTTTTCAGCAAAATTAATTTTCAACTAGAAATATAAATTTTTAAGCGAAAATGGAATAGTTATATCTTCAGTTAAAAAATTAATCTTCAACTAGAAAGAAACGAATTTGCAACCAAAAAAATTAATTTTCAATCACAATGATGAATTTTCAACCAAAAATATGAAATGTTGACCAAATAGTGGATTTTTTCAATCCAAAAGATGAATTTTCTGTCAACAAAAAAACGAATTTCCAACTAGTTTTTTCTTTTTCAATGGAAGAACTGAATTCTCAACAAAAAATAGAATAGTTAAATTTTCTATTAAACAGATAATTTTTCAACGAAAAAGATTACTTTTTTTATCAAAAAATGTGAATTTTCCACAAAATGAAATAGATGAAGTTAATTTTCAACTAAAATTATTCAACTAAAAAAATTAAATTTGTAACACAATGCATGAATTTTAAAATGAAAAGATAAATTTTCAACTGAAAAACAAACGAAATTCCAACAAAACAGTTAAATATTCAACCATAGAAATTAGTTTTGAACCAAAATGATGAAATTTCAACTAATGGGAGTACTATTTTACCAAAAAAGGCGCATTTTCAACAAATAGTTCAATTCTCACTGAAAACGTATAAATTTTCAACTAAAAATAGAATTGTTCAATTTTGAGTAAAAAAATTCATTTCAATAAAATTAAAGTGAATTTTCAACGAAATAGTATAATTTTCAACCAAGAAGATTAAATTTCTATCAAAAAAGATAAATTTTTGCAAAAAGTGGAACAGTTTAAAAAATTAATTCTAAATAATAAAAAACTAATTTTCAACCAAAAAGATCAATTTTCAACCCGTAAGATGAATTTTTAAGAAAATAAATTTTGAACCAAATATTTACGAGTTCAGTTTTCAGTTAAAACAATTAATGTTCATCTATAAAACATAATTTTCAACAAAATAATTAAATTTTGGAGAAAAGAAAAGTTTTTCAACAAAAATGATGAATCATCAACCAAATGAATGCATTTTTAAGAAAGTTGTTCCACCTCCAACTAAGTAGTTGAATTTTCTACCAAAAAAGATGAATTCTCGACGAAAAACGTGATATATTATATTTCAACCACAAAAAGGATTTTAATTTTATACCAAAAATAGTTGAATTTAACCAAAAAATATGAATTTTCTACAAATTGGTTTAAATCTTCAAGCAAAACAAATTAATTTTGAATCAAATAGTTGCGATTTCTAACCATAATAATAAAATTAATTTCAAATTTAGTTTATCGAAAATTCGAAAAAGTATATGTTTATTTCACTCTAAAATGTTTTGCTTCTTCATAGAGGAATCTTTGTAATGGTAACATTTCCAAAAAAATTTAATTTATTTAATTAAACCTTACCCAATTTAAAAATGTCTAATACAATGTTCTAAGCAATTGACCGGAAGAGCGTGTGGGTGGATGTCACACTTTTTTGTAAACACGATAACTTGAAAACGGTTGCAGATAAATTGATGAAATTTGAAGGGCTTATTTTCCCACTAATATCTTGAAACTGACCGAAGGATTTCTAAAAATATTTATTGAATTTTTTGTAGCACTCAATAATATTTTAAAAATCGGTTTTTTATACTACAACTTTTTTTATTAGCATAACTCGAAGTTGATGCACGAACATAAAAGATTCCTTGGTTCGAGACGAATCGATTGACCTAAACTATTATTACATTTATTGTAGAGTAGGGAAGTTATGGTAATTTATATATTTTGAAAATCGTTTTTTTATAGTAAAACTTTTTTCAACAAAATAATTCAAAGTTGATGCAAGAACAGAAAAGATGCGTTGATTCGAGACGAATCGATTGACCTATAATATTAATACATTTTATTGAAGAGTAAGGACACTATGGTAACGCTTAATATTTGAAAATACGGTTTTTTATGGTAAAACTTTTTTCTTCAACCTAATTCAAAGTTGATGCAAGAATATAAAAGATTTCTTGGTTCGAGACGAGTCGATTGGCCTACAATTATAATACATTTTATTAAAGAGTAGGATAGTTATGGTCATTCATATATTTTTAAAATCGATTTTTATAGTAAAAAATTTATCATTCTCATAACTTAAAGTTGATGCGAGAATAGAAAAGTTGTGTTGATTCAAGACGAATCGATTGACCTATAACATTGATACATTTTATTGAAGAGTAAGGAAGCTATGGTAATGCCTAATATTTGAAAACCAAAGAATACCAAAGGATTCCAAATAATTCTAAAGAAATAAAAAAAAATCAAAAGAATTCAAAAGAATTTAAAACAATTCAAAAGAATACTTTGGTTTGTCTATTATTGAAAAAAAATAACTAATGCTTCCTCTATGAGGAAGCAAATACATTTGCAAAGTGAAAATACTCGAGATCGAATCCGCAGCTAGTTGTACAAATATACGTTTGAATTATGATATATATTTGTTTATTCTTATTTATTTATAAATAATTCTTCATAACAAATTCTTTATTTATATTATAAATTCCTGGGAGTTAAAAGAATTCAAAAGAATTTAAAAGCATTCAAACAAATACCAAAGAATTCCGAAGAATTCAAAAGAAACTAAAAGAATTCCAAAGAATTCAAAAGAATTCAAAAGAATTCAAAAGAAAAACAAAGGATTTCAAAGAATTCCAAAGAAATTAAAAGAATACCAAAGGATTCCAAAGAATCCCAAATAATTCCAAAG
>CAKNYM010050371.1:138154-177098 GCA_932195095.1 Andricus curvator
GAGTTGTGAGTTGTGAGTTGTGAGTTGTGAGTTGTGAGTTGTGAGTTTTCTCTCTTCCCCTTCTCGGAAAAATGTACGACGGACGAATGGACACCCGACCTAAACTATAAGGGGTTTTGCCTGGAGCTACGAAACCCTAAAAAAGAATTTAAGGTTTTTGAAAGAACACAAAGAATACAAAGAATTTAAAAAAATCAAGGTGAAGAGAATTCAAAGTAATTATTGAATATAAGTCAATCGAGGGGAAACAGCTCCTAAAAAATTGATCCACCGGAGGTGGATTACGCCGAATTATATCTATAATTACGCGAATTTTCTACCAAAAAGGATTACTTTTTTGTTAAATTCTTAAATTTTCAACAAAATAGATAAAGTTTTAACCAAATAGATTTAAAAAAAATTTTTTTTTTAGATCTAGATTTTTATAGATTCAACCAAATTTTCTACCGAAAAAGACAAATTTTCAGCGAAGTCGTTGCATTTTCAAAAAAGAAGATACATGTTTAACCAAATATTTAAATTTTTAAAGAAACAAATTTTTTTGTTTTTAGGAATTGCAATAGGATCATTTTGTGGTGGTTGTCCAAATCTGATCGTTAGGTTCTGGTTTTATTTTCCCTAATTCTATAAATTAACTTGAGTATTGGACGTTAAATGGGATTTTGAATTTGATTTTAATCTAATTTAAAATTGTTACATTTCAATTTAGCTGACTTGGATTGGAGGTCATTTCTAACGCCCCTTTTTTAACATTATGTTTTTTAATCAGATCAAAGTTAAAAAAAGAATTTTTAACATAATAGTTAAATTTTCAACCAAATAGATACATTTTCAATTAAAATGATGCATTTTTAACTAGAATAGTTAAATTTTCAGTTGAAAAATAAATTTCTAACCAAGAAACAACCATTTTCCAACAAAATAGTTGAATTATCAACCAGAGATGAATTTTTAACCAAAATAAGTAATCTTCAACCGAAAAAATAACTTGTTTAGAAAATGTTGAAATTTCTGCAAAGTATACCGATTTTTACCCAAAAGAGATGAATTCTCGAAGAAAAATGTAATAGTTGATATTCTAGCCAAAACAGATTAAAATAGATGGATTTTAAACAAAAATCGTCAATTGCCAACCAAATAGTTAAATTTTCTACCAAAGTATTTGAATTTTTAACCCAAAAGACGAATTTTCAATAAAACAGTTGAATTTTCGGCCAAAAAATTACTTTTTCACAAAATTGTTGAATTTTCTACAAAATAGATTAATTTTCAAGCAAATAATTGAATTTTAAACTAAAAACATGAATCTTCAACCGAGAAGATTAATTTTGTACCGAAAAAGACGAATTTGCAACAAAATACATGAATTTTCTACCAAGTAGTTGAATTTCAAATAAAACAGATAAATTTTCAGCCAAATAGTTAAATTTTCAACTGAAAAAAAAAACATTTTTAACCAAAAATAGAATAGTTAAATTTTCAGTTGAAAAAATTAATTTTTAATTTCAGAAAAAAAACGTTGAATTTTTCAGTTGAATTTTTAACCAAAAGTATGATTTTTCAAACAAACGATTTTGAACTAAAATCAAGAATCTTCAGCAAGAAAAATGAATTTTTAACAAAGCTGTTCGACTTTCAACCAAATAGATTAATTTTTTAACAAATAGATTAATTGTCAACCAAAACCATGACTTGCCAAAACCACGACAAAGAAAATTTATTTTCTACCGAAAATGACGATTTTTCACAAAAATACATGAATTTTCAACTAAAAAAGATCAATTATCAACCAAAAATGGAATATTTGAATTTTCAGTAAAAAAATTAATGTCTGGATTACTCTGAATGACTCTGAATGTGGATTATTCTGGATTATAGGTAGATTAATCTGGATTATGGGTTTCTTCGGATGTCATGTCATGTATTGCCAACAAAATACATGAACTTTCAGCCAAATACATAATTGAATTTTCAACTAAACAAATTAATTTTCAACGACTAAATAAAGTATTTTCAACAAAATAGTTAAATTTTTAACTAAGGTGAGGAATTTTGAACTACAATGATGAATCATTAAGCGAAAAAATTAATTTTTAACAGAACCAACTATTTTTGCTTGAAAGTTAAATTTTTTTGGTTGAAAGGTATATTATTATATTTTTGGTTGAGAATTTATATTTTTTCCTTGAAAATGAAGTATATTATTATATTTAAACACTTTATTTTCTTAAAAATAAGAATATTTTTTAATTTAAATATTAACTGTTACATTTTTTTCTGACAACTCATCTTTTTGGCTTAAAAATAAATTACTTGGTTGAAAGTTGATCTACTGTATTGAAAACTAATTTTTTTGATTGCAGATTCATCACTTAAGTTGATAGTTCATCTGTAAGGTTGAGAATTTAACTATTTTGTCGAATATTCTTTTATTTTTTCAAAGAAAATTAATCAATTCTCTTGTTTGAATCAAAATCAAAATTATTTTCATTTTTAATTTTACACACACTGGAAAAATTATTATTTAAAATATAAAAATTGTGAGAATTACAGTATGAAATTCTAAAAAGTTTTGATTCCTACTTGGATTCCTATAAGTACAGACATTGGTTGATAAAATTCCGAACACACTAAATTATACCCATTATACAAAGGAACGAAAAATTCTCAAGATAATCTTTCACCTCTACCGTTAGACATAAAGCCGATTTATAGTATTTATAGGTGGAAACCGTAACCGATTGATCGGTTGATGTCGGTTGTCAAGTGGCATTTTGGACATGTGATATTACAAATTAACTTGCGCCCGACAAATTGTTATCTTTCGAGCCTTGCAGCACAATGGCTTTAGCGGTAGAACAAATCAAGTAGATAGACTTGTACCCTATACCCTATGAGTGGTATTAACCGCAAGTGGTTCAGACTTGAGATAGCGTGCACATTGCGGGTATATTGGTACAATGTCGATGTATGGTCCAGTCTACAGGTAATCTGTAGTGCTACCATCGCCCATTCCGCATGGCTGACCATATAAAAAAAGGTCTTTTCACCGTTTCAAAGCTTTTCAAACTACTCGAGTTTTCACCAGATCCATAATACGTCTACAAGAATGCATTGTTTAATGTAATATTATAACCTCATAATCTAAAGGCAATTCTACCGGCTGGAAGATAAGAGTTTTTGTATAAAATTCCTGAAAATAAAACAATAATTCAAGGATCAAATTTGGACAACCACCACAAAATGCTCCTATTGCAATTCCAACGTTTCGGTGCTCATACAGCAGCACCCTTATCGACACTGAGAAAAATGGATTATACCCGGTAATAAAAAATATCCTACCGGATATAATCTTGGACTATTAACTATGGGACAGCGATCCAGATTATTAGAACAACAATCTATAGATATTGAGAAATAGATATTACAGGATAATATCTTGGATTATTAAACTTTATAATCTGAGATAATAAAATCTATAATCCAAGATTTTAAAATCTGATATCCATACTAGAATCCTGGTCCATTAGATAACCTCAAATATATATAATAATTTTTGCAAACGTATTTATAAACCTCTACAAAATTTTGATAGACGAGCTCGGAAGTAGCACTGAAAACAAATTTCAGTTTTTTAAACACACAATAAGCAGGAAAGTGGCTATCATGATACTACAAAAACGAAAGTAAAGAAGGCTCAATTTCTGCACTTGTACAAGTGGCAGTGATGTGTAACAAAAATAAATATAACCTTACCCATTTTCTAAATCTAAATCACGTGTGATTTAGCACTAATAATCATTTTATAACTTAATTATTACTTGTTTCAATGCGTACGGATGCATATGATACGCACCACGATACGATGCACCATTGAGACTACACAGACGCCTGGATATTTTAAAATCTGAGATGTTACAATTTAATGCCTGAAGATTATAAGAATCTAACATCTAGAGATTATATTTGGTAACATCTTCATATATTAGAAATATATTATAAATTATACGAGCTAATATACTTTTCTATACGGTGTATTATTCTTTAATTCTATTATCCAGTTCGTATATAATCCATTTTTCTCAGTGAAGGTAAGAAAAATTAGAGCAGATGGGAACAGCGACGAAACAACGACGCCATCTCCTCGATACCTGAGATCTAAGTGAGGGTCAAAAGGCAAATCCGTTATAAACACATCAGAAATAAGAGAAAGTCAAGATTCATGAAAACCTATTGCTAAATGTAATTAATCATACTAGAATAACTTTTGTTTAGTTTATCCAAATCAGTTTTCAAATCAATAGACAACTTATTTTGTTTTTTAATATAAAGTATTTCCATGAATTCTCGCTTTCTCTCATTACTTTCACTGTGTAAAATTTCAACATTGTCCCAGTCAAAATCATGGTCAACATCAACAAACCCTTTTGTATATGGGCATATCCACGTAAAGTGTCATTTTCTCAATAAAAAAAAATGAAAACCAAATCTCAAGGCACACATTTCAAACTTTTTTCCTACGTTCTACATACATGTGGAACCGCATTTTTTAGGTTGCTCAATATCTTTGCGCATGCGCGCAGTTTGCACAAAATATTGAAATTAATAAATCCATAAAATCAATTAAATGAATCATATTTTATGAATGGAAGGTGAAGGAGGGTTGTTTCTTCTTTTTTAATGCTCAGGATACTTTTCAGTAGTGTGTGAATTACCATCTTCTTGATTTAAAATATATAACGAGTGTCTGCAGAGAAATAATGCTGACTCTTTTTGAAAAATTCGAAAATTTATTAATAAATTTTTATTCATCATACTTCATCTTTTATTTTAAATCAAGGTCGGTTGTTTTTCCAATACTGAAATGTATATTCTGACCATTTAGAATATAACAGTTCAAAAATCCAACAGGTAAAAGAAAATATATCATCTTAATTATCATTTTTACAACGAAGTATTGCGAAATATCACAGAAAAGTGGAAGCTAATCTCTAATGCTAATGTTTGGCTTGTTTACCTCGTCTAGTCTGCCCAATATTGGTTTCTTTTTCAAGTGCTGTGACATACGTGGATGGTTTTAATGGGAAATGAACACACGTAGCTTTTTTTATACATTTGAGACATGATAAAAAGCGTGGTCGAAGTGTGGTTGGCTCTTTCTGATGCCAAAATAATTGTCGCGTTCGCATCGTGTTAGGCATAGCTTTTAAATTGAGACCGGTAGTAACTTATTCAATTTTCTTAATATCTTCCTCAAAAATTTGGAAGACTTTTGTTTTAATATGTTGAAAAGGAACTGTGTTTACAAATTCTTCTGCGCTTGTAACATCTTTTCCTCCAGCTATTGTTCTGGCTACCAAATTTTTTACCGTTGCGCCAACACCATCGGCTATCGATTTTTTGTAATATTTCAAAACATTCTAAATGATTGAAAAAAAGTTTCAGACAAAAGTTATTCCCTTCAATAAAGCGGAACTTTTTTGTGAAACAAAATTTTTTGTTGACGTGTAACTTTTAAAGAAAATCCATTTATATACAAATTTTGACTTTGATTTTTACGAAATGCACGTGATTTTTGAGGCACATAATCTTCCTTGCGGGGACGTTTTTTGGCCACCGAAATACAGCAAAATCATCAAAAACTTTAATCCTATCTTGATGTGCGCGGTTTTCACAGCTGCTGGCGCTGGAGTGGACATTTTCGCTGAAATTTTGGAGTGGACATTTTAGCCTTAAATTGGGCATAACTTTTGCGCGCACTGCGATATCAACTTTATCCATAGTAAACTTCTTCGCCCCAACATACCGCTTAATTTCCGTGTGTATAGAAGAGTGTGCTTCAAGTATTCTTGGAGTAAAGTACGATGATGGAGTGGACATTTTTTCGCCAAATTCAAAATTTTCGATATTTGAATGTGTGATACTTCGATAATTTTAGGAGCACATCTTTTTCCTTTATATGGTGTCTACTGGCCACCAAAATCTTGTAAAAAATCGAAAGATTTTTGAGCTGGGTAGTTGCGCGCACTTTCCACAACTACAGACCTTGGAGCGGACATTTGAATTGCAAAAGCGGTGACACGACTTTGAGATTTTCTTGCTGAGTTATAAATCGAAGCACAATGTTAAATCCACGAAATTTCAGTAGCCTAGGCTCCACTGAACTAGCATGATTTTTCTAAGAATTTTCAAACATTGCGCGGAAAAGCTGTGAGCATGCAAATCATTAAATTTGTAGCTGGTGACAAATATTACACAGGTATATTTTTGGGATTTTTTCCAACTATTATATGTTGCATTTTTTTAGGAGGGCTTCTGTAATGACTATAAGCTTTAGTTTCTATTTCAGGGAGTCTGTCTGTAAATTTGTATGCAATATAACTTGTATTTTAAGTGTTGGTTTGCGTATAATATCACGGTGACAGAAAAATGACACCTTCCGTGGAAACGCCCATATATAGCAAGAACACTCTTATAACAACGTCACAACGAACATCACTTTTGTGTCATAAGTAAGGTAAACGTCCCAGTAATCGTCACCATAGGTGATTTCATTGACTTCAAATATTTAGAAGATTGTTTTGGAAGGATTAGTTAGAAAAATGATTGGTACTGATTGAAGCATTAAACATCCTAGAATATTATAAAAATGGTTTTTACATTATATTAAATATTACTTCTTATTTATAAACAATTGAAAGTCAAAAAGCACCGATGTCCCAGTTATCGTCATTTCCAAATCTGCCATGTACTAGTAATCGCGAGTCGTTGTCCCACTGTTCGTGGAAAAGGTTAAGTTTTCTTGAAATCAGTTTTTAGCGATTTGGAGGTGTATTTCATGTGTATTTTTGTATTTTAAGTATACTTTAATGAAATGAAAGATGTATTGTTAGTTTTATATTGATTGAGAGATTGAGACCTCCGAGATGAAATCCGTCGAAACATAACCTCAAAATCGAAGCTTTTACTCTTCACCTGTTCGAAAACGAATTCCAAGATAGAATCATGGACATTATAATAATTAATCATAATAAAAATGAATTTTCTTTTAAAATTTTTAGATTTTATTTCAATTAAAATTATTTTAGAATAAAATTAATATTTTATTTATAAGAAATAAAGTGGTCTCAAAAATAAATCGAAGTAAATATTTATTAGAATTTTTATCAAGATAAGTTATAAGTACAATGATGAAATTGCCTTCCTTTTTAAAATAAAGTTTGAAAAATAATATTGAGTTGCATAAAGTCATATAACCTAACTTTGTTGTACAACATAATTATACGGGATACAAAAATTTACACACTGGTAATTTGTATAATTAACTTTTTTGCAACATAAATTATAGACACAATGACGAAATTTGATCAATTGCAGTGACTAAAAAAATCATGTGTATTTGGAGGTTATGTTCTGTTTACGTTGTCAAAACATTAAAACTATCAATAATTATATATCTGTTATATATTTGTCTTTATATTATGCAGTATAGATTAATGTGAGCTAATGAAAAACTACTCAATAAATATTAAGTTCACTGAAAAATGATAATAAACTAAAAAATTGATATTGAAATCACTAATGCCATGCCAATATTTTATTACATCACCTTTTTTCAATTTTAAGCACTAATTTATATTACGATTACTACTCATAGTAACAAATCAGTTCTCCGATTTCATTTCACGCCTTTTTGAAATTAATTAAATCATTATTTATAACGAAATATGGAAACAAAATTTTGACAGGTTCGTCCTAGTCTTCGCGACCGGTCACGATTACACGAGCAACTATGCTTTTGAAATGTCCCTATAATCGTGACCGATATTTCTCGAACGAGAAGGTACTAAATGAAGATTTTACTTAATTATATGAAACAAAAATGATCTTTTATTACAGAAAAAAAAAAATAATTTTCGTCCCGATCAATTAATTTCTTGACATATTAAAAGCTTAAGCAAAGAAACGTGTTTCCCAACCTAAATTTTAAGCTATTTTCCACGTTTCGTGATTCATCGCCGCCGGCAATACAAATCAATTTTTTTTACCCATGTGCACTATTTGTACAAAAAAACTAATTTAGTTTCCACAACAAGCACTGTTCAAACTTACTTAAAAATATTTTAGGAATGTATTTTCATGCGGAAAATACTTACTTCTGGCGTTTACACCTCAAAACTGACGATTACTGGGACCAACGCGATTACTGGGACATCTACCTTAAGTCATCTTACAGATCTTGCAAGTGATCATGTATACAACACCACCTTTTTCAAATTTATCTAAAGGATCTTTACCAAATGTTATTATTGAATCCATTTTAAATGGTATACGGCAAATAGTATGAATATTAAATTTTTTCAAGATAAATTCAATAGTTTTCGAAATTTGACCAAAAAATGGGAGAACAAAAGTATCAAAAGAAATGTATTCTCTCAATTCCTTCTGATTATCTGTAGATAAAATGTTATTTTGTTTGTTTTTGATTTGTTGAATTCTAATTGTGATATGTTTCTCAATTAACTTTTGTGGGTGATGATTAAGAAAAAGGATATTCCTAACAATATTCAAATTCTTTTTGTCAAATGAAACGTGGGACAAACCTAGAGTTCTGTCAAATAAGTTTTTTATTACTGCAATTTTGTTTTGAGAAGGATGAGCCGAAAATAAATTTAAAATTCTACCTCAATATGCACTTTTCCTATACCAATTGGTAATAATATTACCATCCTGACCTTTAATTACTTCTATGTCCAAAAAACTGATTTTCTTTTTTTTTTCTTTTTCTTGGGTAAATTTAAGTTTTGGATGAAAACTGTTAAAAGCATCGATAACTGCCTGCAACTTTGCTAGAGGAATACATAATAAGGTGTCATCAACATACCGAAAGTAAAAGGGCAAAACACAATCTAGTTTGTTGAAAGCAAAGACCTCCAAATCTTTCATAACTATTTCTGCTAAAATCGGAGAAATGACTGAACCTATGGAAGTACCAAACTTTTGCCTGTAAAAAGATCCATTAAATTTAAAATAAGTTGAATTCATAATAAAAACTATCCCTGGTGGAAAAATTGTTACCAAAAAGTACAGAAAACTAAAGCTATTTTCGCAGAAATCTACATTGTTGTATTTTATTGTGGTTTTCATTTTCTACAAGAATCTACAGGAATTTACAGCTTCTGCAGCCAAAAAGTTGTTCTTTTTCGGCCTAGGATGACAAATATTTAGAATATTGCAATTAGATAATTTTCAATTAGGAAGTGTACATGATCACTATTACAACAAAGCTTCGATGTTTAAATTTTAAAGGAATGGTAGAATATTTAAAGACAAGAATGAATAATCGTTATTAAAAAAATACCTTATGTTTCAAGTTTTTTTTCCAAATATATAGCAACCGATTGGACACCATATTCCGTGTAGGAATGGTAACAGGGATCCGACCGGGAACCGGCCGGATAGCCCTTAGTTTAAACCGGGCGCCGGCCGGGGATATTGGCCGGGATCCGGCTAAAAACGTCACGGTAAACTGGTCGGATTCCGGCTTTTATACCGGCCGGGATCCGGTCGGGTAACCCGGCTACAGAACTGTCAAAAAATGTTTTGCTTCAGGCGAGAAATTGGTAACTTGGTTTGTCTTTTAAGGCTCATCGTGAAGAATACGGTGAACTTTAAATGTAAAATCAAGTTAACAAATTCTCGCGAGGAAATTAGAGTAGAGTTTAAATCACTGTTTCTAGAATCTCCTAGCAATTGTTTTATTTTTGAAACCACGTGGTGATTTGGGGTTAGGAAGGAAGAAAGGAAAAAATGAATACACAACACTATAATTTAATGTAAAATAATTATGATTCGTGCAGAAAGTGGAGTTTTGGAACTGATTACTGAAATAAGGTAGATTTTAATCACGGATTTTATTTGCGAACTTCGAGGAGACGACGCGACATGAGTGCAACGTGCATTCTCGTTCGAGGTGTGAAACTGAAACTTACAAGTGTCTACGCCGACGCCAGCGCAGAATACGTCAGAAATGGCGGCAAATTTGAAAGTGTACAGGCTAAAAATTGTCTGAAAATAGAGAAAATGATAAAAATTGTAATAAATCTGCTGCTGCACATTGCAGAATCAATAACAGTTTTATTTAATAAGTTAAAACATTGGCAAAAATCAAATGTTTTTTTTTAAGAATTTAAAAAAGCTAGTTTCTGTTTTACTGATCTAATAAATCTTTAAATTATACTTTTCAAATAATAATTCATCTAGTATCCGTAATTACGTCTTTGATAATGTCACGGCTCTTAAAAAATGTGTAATTTCTACAAAAAAAGTATCCTGACCAGTGCCCGGTCGGCTCCCGACGATGAAATCTAAACCAGGGTTGTCCCGGCCAGTAACCGGCCGGCTCCCGACTAGGTGATTCGAGAAAAATGTAGCCCGGCCGGCTCCCGACCGGTTCCCAGCCATGAAACCCAACCAGGTGTATCCCGGCCGGGATCCGACCAGAAAACTTGTTGTAGTAGGGCCAACCGGGGCAATTTCTGCACGGGATATGTCATTTAAAATTATGTCATTGCAATATTTTTAATATTTCTTATCATAGGTCGAAAAAGAACCAGTTTTTGACTGCAAATCAAAATTGAACACTTGAGAAAGAATTGATCACGGTCATTGAAATTAAAAGATTCGAACTCTTGAAAATATTTTTTTTTTTTTCATTTGAACTTATAAAAACTGAACCGCAAATTGAAACACTCAAAGTGGAATATTTTTTAATTTGTAACTTTTCAAATGAAAGCTTAAAAAATGTTAATTCAAACGCTCAGTAATTTTCGCGTATGAAATGAAAGCTTTAAAAATCTTTTCAATTGAAATTTTTCAAATTAAAAGTCGTTAAACTGCAAAATTTCAATTTTTAACTTTTATGCATTATACAGTTAAATATTTAAAAAAAAAGAAAAGAAATCCACGCTATCATTTTCAATGCTACGTATTAAAGAATGAATAAAGAAATGTATAAATTTTACAAAATATGTCATTTTAAGCAATTTTAAGCTAGAAACATTAATTTATACATTAAAATTTGTTTTGAAATCTTTTTAAATATTTGCTTAAAAATATGTTTAAAACAAATAATTGTAAAATTTTCCAGGAATGTAATAATAATTTGATTATCTTGGAACTCGAACTTTCACAAAAATTTTTTGAAAAATCTTGCAAAAGTAAAAAAAAATTACATTAAAATCATCCAGATTCTTTTTTTTTAATTTTGGAAATCTTATTAAATATTCTCTTAGAATTAATTTTTCGAAATAAAAAATCATTTCAAATTTTCCCAGCAAAGTTAAGAAATTTTATTATTTTCTCAAAACCTTTAAAGATCAATAAAAAGCTTATTTTTCGAAATCTTTTTCAGCTTTAAATTAAGTTTGGATGTTCTCAAAACCAAACTCAAAACTGGTTAATAGCTCTTAAATTAAATGAACCTTTTTCCAAATTGATAATTGTTCAATTGTTATTTATGCATCAAAATTCAATAATTTCACTTACATATTAAAAATTTGTTAAATAGAACAATTAAAATTGTAACGTACACAGTTTTAATTTAACACTCTGAAATATTAACAATTCAAGGCTTTCTATTTCAAATAATTCAGTTTAAAATTCATTAGTTTTTAATTAATTAGAAAAGGGGAAATTTCTTAGAAACAGAGGGGAAGGGTGGAATTCTTTAAAAAGGGGGAAAGTGGTAATAGAGGAATAGGGGAAAGAGCGGGAAATCTGAAATATAAAAGTGATTTTCCAACCTGTTAAGTTATTATTGAACAGTACCCCTTTTCCACCTTCGCCTGTTACCAACCATAGTTTTTGGCGTGACCCCCTCCCCCTTCCTCAAATTGATAACGTAACACAGCTCCACAAAAAAATAGGAGTTCCGACGGACCAGACCCTAAGTTAAAAAAACACTTCTTTTCATACATTTCACAGCCCCACAAAAAAATAGGAGTTTGGCGGACCAGTCTAGTCAATTCTTACGTATTTTGGGTCACTGTATCCGAAACCGAAGTCGGAATGCAGAAGTTAGCTCTTGTTTTTCCCCTAACTTTAAAAAAAACTTTCTTTCGTACGAGTCACAGCCACACAAGAAAAATTAATAGTTCGGCGGACCGGAGCACAGTGGGGTGAAATTGGAAAACGAGGTTCAAAATGACATTTAGAACGTAATATGCACCGATTTTAGATTTTTTTTTTTTTTTTAAATTCAGAACTAAATTTTTCAGAAAATGGTGAGTGTAGATTTTTTATTTTTTTGTTTATTTAATTGTTATTTTAATGCAAACAGCGAAAAAAATGTCGATTTTTTTAATTTCATTTTTTATCTTCTAGACAAAATTTTTCTTATACTTCTCGTCCCTTGTATTTAATGCACAGGGGTATGAGACAGACAAAAAAATTGTTATCTTGCGAAGTTAATTGTTATAAACAAATTGTATTAACAAATGATCGACATTAGGGGTTATTCGTCTTCAAAGTATATTTCTGCTCTGACATCGCTTGCCTTCATCGTTAAGATGATACGTGGCCATTGAAATTTAATATTGAATGTTATTTGTTTATTTTATAAACAAATTATATAAACAAATGCACATTTTGGGCGTTTTTAGGCGAAAAGAAACCGTTTTTTCTTTCGAACTTGTTGCAATTATATTGCCAATGATGTTTTCTGAAAAAAAATTTGCCACTCATCAATATTTTTTTATTTTATAAACAAATCATATAAACAAATGCACATTTTGGGCGTTTTTAGGCGAAAAGAAACCGTTTTTTCTTTCGAACTTGTTGCAATTATATTGCCAATGATGTTTTCTGAAAAAAATTTTGCCACTCATCAATATTTTTTTATTTTATAAACAAATCATATAAACAAATGCGCATTTTAGGAGTTTTTAAACGAAAAGAATTTGTTTTTCCCTCTGACCTTGCTGAAATTATATTTCCAATGATGGTTTCTAAAAAAATTGATATGCATTAATATTTGCTTATTTTATAAACAAATTATACAAAAAATGAACATTTTAGGCGTTTACCTAATTTGTTTTCAAAATAAACAAATAGTCAGGCATGACAATATTTTATCTAGTCAATTCATTGTCAATATAGTTTAAACAATAATAAAAGAAAAACGATTTCTTTCTGCCTATAAATATCTGCAATGTACATTTGTTTATATAATTTATTTATAAAATAAGCGATTAGCGGTGCTTGGCAACATTTTTCGATAGAACATCATTGGCCATATAAGTGCAACAAGATCAGAAGAAAAAACGATATTTTTCGCTTAAAAACTCCTTATATGTGAAATTATTTATATAATTTGTTCATAAAATAAGTGAACATTAATGAATAGCGAAATTTTTTCAGAAAACATCATTGGCAATATAATTTCAGCAAGGTCAGGAGAAAAAACGGTTTATTTTCGCTAAAAATCGCCCAAAATGTGCATTTATTTAAATAATTTGTTTATAAAATGAACAAATATTGATGGGCGGTAAAAATTTGTTCACAAAACATCATTGGCAATATAATGTCAGCAAGGTCAGAAGAAAAAACTACTTGTTTTCGCTTAAGAGCGCTGAAAATGTACATTTGTTTATATAATTTGTTTATAACGTAAGAAAATATTGTAAGTGGCAATACAATTTTCAGAAAACATTATTGCCAATATAATTGCAAGAAGGTTGAAAGAAAAACGGTTTATGTTCACCTAAAAACGCCCAAAATGTGAATTTGTTTATATAATTTGTTTATAAAATAAACAAATATTGACGGGTTGCAAAATTTTTCTTAGAAAACATCATTTGCATAATAATTTCAGCAAGGTAAGAAGAAAAAACGGGTACTTTTCGCTTAAAAACGCCCAAAATGTGTATTTGTTTATATAATTTGCTTATAAAATAAACAAATATTGATGAGTGGCAAAATTTGTTTCAGAAAACACCATTGCCAATATAATTGCAAGAAGGTTGAAAGAAAAACGGTTTATGTTCGCCTAAAAACGCCCAAAATGTGCATTTGTTTATATAATTTGTTTATAAAATGAAAAAATATTGATGAGTGGCAAAATTTTTTTGAGAAAACATCATTGGCAATATAATTGCAACAAGTTCAAAAGAAAAAACGGTTTCTTTTCGCCTAAAAACGCCCAAAATGTGCATTTGTTTTAATAATTTGTTTATAAAATAAACAAATAACATTCAATATCAAATTTCAATGGCCACGTATCATCTTAACGATGAAGGCAAGCGATTTTAGAGTATAAATATACTTTGAAGTCGAATAACCCCTAATATCCATAATTTGTTAATACAATTTGTTTATAACAATTAACTTTGCAAGTTAACAATTTTTTTGTCTTTCTCATACCCCTGTGCATTGAAAACAAGGGACGAGAAGTATAAGAAAAATTTTGTCTAGAAGATAAAAAATGAAATTAAAAAAATCGACATTTTTTTCGCTGTTTGCATTAACATAACAATTGAATAAACAAAATAATGAAAAATCTACTCTCACCATTTTCTGAAAAATTTAGTTCTGAATTTTTCAAAAAAAAAAAAATCTAAAATCGGTGCATAATTACGTTCTAAATGTCATTTTGAACCTCGTTTTCCAATTTCACCCCACTGTGCGGAGTAGTAAATTTTTACGTATTTTGGGTCTCAGAATCCGAACACAAAGTCGGAATGCCGAAGTTAGCTCTTGTTTTCTTTCTAACCTCTAAAAATACTTTTTTTCGAACATTTCACAGCCTCAAAAAAAAAGTGGGAGACTGCGAGTTCCGGCGGACCAGACTGGTCAATTTTTACTTATTTTGGGGCACTGAATCCGAATCCAAAGTCGGAATTCCGAAGTTAGCTCTTGTTTTTTTCTTAACCTTAAAAAACACTTTTTTCTTACATTTCACAGCCCCGCACAAAAAAAAAACAAAAATAGGAGTTCCGATGGACCACACTAGTAAATTCTCTCGTATTTTTGGTCGCTGAATCCGAATCGGAATTCCGACGTTGGCGCTTGTTTCCTTCCCAGTCGCAAAAAAAATGTACAAGAAAAGTGTTTGGTGAGGTTAAGAAGAAAACAAGAGCTAAGTTCGGAATTCCGACTTTGGATTCGGATTCAACGACTTAAAATACGTAAGAATTGACTAAAATGGCCCATCGGAACATCTAGTTTTCTTTTTTTTGTGGGGCCGTGAAATATACAAAAAAAAAAGTGTTTTTTGAGCTTACGGAATTTTGAGTTTGGAAGAAAACAATAGCTTACTGCGGAATTCCGACCGCGGATTCGGATTCAGCGACTTCAAATACGTAAGAATTGAATAAAATGGACTGCGTCTAGTATTCGTTTTTGTGATGCTGTGTCGTCTAGTTTTCTTTTTACATTAGACAGCCACACACAAAAAAATCTTCTTCCAGATCTGGAGGTCAGACCATGTTTACTATATGTTTTCGGGGTCGCTGAATCCGAATCCTAGGTCTAAAAACCCCAGCACGTCAGGGTTCTGACATAACCTCAAAAAACCTCATAAAAAATCTTTTTCCCGGTCTGGAGGTCAGACGATGTTTACTATATGTTTTTGAGGTCGCTGAATCCGAATCCGAGGTCCAAAAAACCCCAACACGTCAGGGTTCTGACATAACCTTAAAAAATAACCTCAAATAAACAAAGGGACAAAAATTGTGCACTCAATAAAGATCTACAAATTTGTTATTCATTACTTTTTGATGGGACGCGTAGTTTTTGTTTCATTCGTAAAAAACTGATTTAAGAATAAAATAAATTAAATTTTTGGATAAACGACACAAACCACGAAAAAAATTAATAGACAAAAGTTGTTCACTCAGAAAAGAGCTACAAATTTTTCATTAATCATTTTTTGATAAGATGCGTAATTTTTGTTTCAATCGTGAAAAATAACATTAACAATAAACTAAAAATTTGGAAAAACGACGCAAGGTGCGAAAAAAGATGAATAGACAAAAGATGTTCAACCAAAAAAGATCTACAAATTTGTTATGAACTTTTGTTATAATAATACATTTAAAATAAAAAAATTAACTTTTTGGAAAAACGATACACGCTACAATAACATTTTATCTAACAAAATTTTTCGTCTAAATTACATTTACAAATTTTCTTAGAACTACTTTACGCTAGGATGCATATTTTTTATTCAAATCGTAAAAAATAACATTGAACATAAACAATTTAAATTTATGGGGAAAAAAATGGCCAACAGCCATACCACGCTGAAAAAACCAGTTCTCGTCAGATCACTGAAGTTAAGCAGCGTTGGGCGCGGTTAGTACTTGGATGGGTGACCATTCGAGAAAACTGAGTGCTGTTGGCACATCGTGGGTGTGGTGGTGAGCCCACACTTGTAGTTATTTACTACAAGAAACTATCCACCTAGAAACACTACCCGAATCGGGTAGTGTCACGCCTACCCTGAAAGGGAAATGGCTTAATGGTATACATACACAAGTTGCAATAAAATACATAATAACAAAATTTTTTTTATAGGATGCGCACTTTTTTCAATTATAAAAACAAGACAAGGAAAATACGTCTGTTTTCAATATCTATGCATATTATGAATTGTAATAATATACAGTTATTGAAATGATATAAAATTTTCACGCTAGCTGAGGATAAAATGTAATACAAAATCAGGAACAAATATTGAAGTAATCATGATAAATACAATTTGTACTTTATTTGCAATATCTAAATAAGAAATCACAGGCCGACGTACAGAAATAAATGTAATATACATTTGATATAACAATGTTGATCATATAATGTAGAAAATTTCGCATTTTGGAAAAAATCAAGTGCGAAGCACGAGGTACGTAATGAGAATGTATTCGTTAAAGCCGGAGGAGCTTTAACGAAAGAGAATTCACAATCACCAAATTACAGTTGCCGATGATTTGACCTTTAATTTTGAGGTTAGGAAGAAAATAATAGCTAACTTAGAAATTCAGATTTCAGATTCGGATTCAGTGACCCAAAATACATGAGAATTGACTAGTCTGGTCCGCCGGACACCCTACTTTTTTGTGGGGCTGTGTAGTTTATGGGCGGCGGCCCCTATGCTACGTTACTTGCAGTCTAGTGGTACCACACTTGTCTGGTTCCTACTGCCATACCCTAGAGCTTTTTACTTAAAGAATACAGACCGTTGCTTTCAGCTGCCGTTGCGTTCTTGGCTGACACGACAATCGGTGTTAACCGGCAATTTAGATCTCGGCTAACGGCCGATAATTTCGAGCTGTTCAGTCCATAAGAAATACAGCACGCGATGCCCGATTTGCCTCTGGAGATTTGGTGATTTATTCACATTTCTCGCATCAACGGTATCGAACGAGTCCACCCACTCGACGATGCATGCGTCTTTACTTTGCAAAATCGCATTTCTATGCCAGAGGTTTATCATGTGTTTTAGGATTGAGGATAAAGGCTTTTAGTGAGGGGGAAACTACTCCTAAAAATGTGGTCCAGTGGAGGTAAGATACTCCTGATTGCATAGAATTATGCTGGATTACATAAAATTATTGTGGAATACACCGTCTGAACTAGACTCGCGCGAATTTTCAACCAAAAAGGATTTGTGGTTGATTCTGAACCAAAATCTATTTAGATTATTACATTTTCCAAATAGGAAACGAAAATAACACGAACCAGCTGTGAATTCGATCTCGAGTGTTTCCACTTTGTTTTTATTTATAATTATATGGTGCTCATTACACGAGCAATTTGCTTCCCGTTACCAAATATGTTTGCTTTCTCATAGAGGAAGCATCAGTTATTTTTTTCAATAATAGACAAAACCAAAGTCTTCATTTTGATCAATGTAAAAATAGAAATTTACAAAAAATACAAAATTACAAAATAATACAAATTTTTTTTAAATTCAAAGACAAATCAGATAAATCAAATGTTGTATTCGAAATGATAATTATTCGAACCGGAAAAGGGAAGGAAAAAGTTCTGTCGCACCTTATCCCTTTCCCAGCTTTATGATTTCTTCACAAAAATTGTCAGAATTATTCTATTTGAAAATGTATGCTCAAAAAGTCTTTTCTATTCATGCGTCAACTTTGAATTATGTCGATAAAACAAGTTTTTCTGTTAGAAATTTGCCTCGAATCAAGGAATCTTTTCCGATCTTGGATCAATTTTAAATTATGTTAGTGAACAAAGTTTTACTATAAAAAACCGTGTTTTCAAATATTATGCATTAGCATAGCTTCCTTACTATTCAATAAAATGTATCAATGTTATAGGTCAATCGATTCGTCTCGAATCAACACATCTTTTCTGTTCTTGCATCAACTTTAAATTATGTTAATGAAAAAAGTTTTACTATAAAGAACCGATTTTCAAAATATATAAATGACAATAATATCCCTACTCTTTAATAAAATGTATTAATATTATAGGTCAGTCGATTCGTCTCGAACCAATGAATCTTTTATGTTCTTGCATCAACTTTGGATTATGCTAATGAAAAAAGTTTTACTATAAATAACCGATTTGTAAAATATTACTGAGTGCTAAAAAAAATGCAATAAATATTTTCAGAAATGCTTCTGTCAGTTTCAGGATATTAGTGGTGAAAATAAGCCCTCCAAATTTCGTCAATTTATCTGCAACCGTTTTCAAGTCATCGTGTTCACAAAAAAGTGTGACATCCAAACACACACACATCCACACACACACACACACATCCGGACAATTGCTTAGAACATTGTATTAGACATTTTTAAATTGAGGAAGGTTTAATCAAATGAATTTAAAAATTTTGAAAAATGTTACCATTACAAAACTTCCTCTACGAGGAGGCAAAATTTATAAATTTTGAAAATTGCTAATATTTAAAACATTATTTACACAAAAATTTAAATAGAAAGATTTCTTTCAAGAAATTAAGGTAAAAATTATTTAACCTGAATATTCAAAATTCGATTTCTAAAAACTACCTCCTTTTCGACTCATTAGAGACAAATACATAACAAATGAAAAAAAGAGGGAGGTTACTTTTGAACAAAATTCTGGAATTTTCAACATAATAGATGAACTTTCAACCAAATAGTTGAATTTTCACCTAATATTATGCAACTCCAACCAAAAAATGACTTTCTATTAAATTGGTTCAACTTTCAACCAATTAGTTGAATTTTCAACCAAGAAGATTAATTTTTTACCAGAAAAGATGAATTTTCAACAGAATATATGAATCTTCAACATAAATTATAATATCTCACAAAAAGACGAATTCTTAACAAAATATATATGAATTTCCAACAAAATAAATTAATTTTAACAAAATAGTTTAGTTTTTAACCAAAAATATGAATGCTTAAGCAAGAAGATTAATTATCTACCTCAAGAGACGAATTTTCAACAAGACACAGGGATTTTCAATTATGAAAGAAAAATTTTCACCAAAAATAAAACAGCTACATTTTCAGTTAAAAAATATATAATTCTGAACGAGAAAAACAAATCTCTGATGAAATAGTTCTATTTCCAACCATATAGTTGAATTTTCAACTGGAAAAGATAAATTTTCAACTAAAAATGGAACAGTTCAATTTTCAGTTTAAAAAAATTATTTTCAACCAAACAAAAAAACGAATTCCAAAAAAAAGAGTTGAATTTTCAACCAACAAAATTACTTTTTAACCCAATTTTTTTATTTTCCCACAAAGTAGATAATATTTCACCAAATATTTAAATTTTCAACCAAAAACAAGAATTTCCAACGATGAAGATTAATTTCCTACCGAAAAAGACAACTTGTTAGTAAAATACGTCAATTTTTTGACTACAAAAGATAAATATTTCTAACCAAAAATGGAATAGTTACATTTTCGTCAAGAAAAGTGATTTTTCAACAAAAAAAATGTTATTATGTAAATTAAACCGAATTAGCTGGATTAATCTATATGACAATCTAATTACTTGCATTACCTAAATTACTTTGAATAAAGTGGATTATAGGTGGATTACTCTGTATTACAACTGGATTACTTCGAATTACTTCAATTACTTAGATTACAAGTTTAGGTAATAGGATTACTCTGGATTACATCCAATTGTAGTGAATTACGCCGCCTAAACTAGACTCACGCGAATTTTCAACCAAAAGGATTACTTTTTAACAATATTCTTGAATTTTCAACAAAATAGATAAACTTTTAACCAAATAGTTGAAACTGGAACTAAAATTATGCACCACCAACCAAAAAATTAATTTTTGACACATTAGTTTTACTTACAACCAAGCAGTTAAATTTTCAAACAAAAAGTAATAATTTTCAACCAAGAAGATTAGTTTTCTACTAAAAAAGACAAATTTTTGAACTGAAAAAACGAATTTTCAACAAAAAAAATTACTTTTTCACAAAATCGTTAAAGTTTTCACAAAGTAGATAAATTTTTAACCAAAAACATAAATTTGCAACGAAGAAGATTCATTTTTTACAAAAAAAGACGAATTTTCGATAAAATACATTAATTTTCAACCATGAAGATAAATTTCCAACTCAACAAGATAATTCAATTCAACTACTAAAGACAAATTTTCAACCATTTTAACCAATTTCAACAAAATAGTTAAATTTCGCAAAAAAATCATTATAATGCTAAAGATAAAGATGAATTTTCAAGCAAAAGGATTAATTCTGAAAAAAAGATGAACTCTCAATGAAAAATGTAATAGTTTAATTTCCAACTAAAAAAATGAACTCTCAATGAAAAATCTAATAGTTGAATTTTCAACTAAAAAAGATCAAATTTCAGTCGAAAATGGATTAGTTAAATTTTTAGTCAAGAAAATTAATTTCCATCTGAAAAATTAATTTTTAACACAAAAATATAAAATATAATAATTTTCAAACAAATAGTTCAATTTTAGTTCAGTTTCCAACAGAGAAGGTGGATTTTCAAACAAAAATCTTAATTTTCCAACCAAAAAAATGAAATTTCAAAAAATGTATCAATTATCAAGCCAGACAAAAAAATTTTCACCAAAAATAAAAAATAAAAAATTTTCAGTTGAAAAAAAAATGTATAACCAAAAAACGGAGTTTCAATAAAATAGTTAAATTTTCAATCAAACCATTTTCAACAAAGTAGATGAAGTTTCAACTAAAAAAGATACATTTTCAACTAAAAATGGAATAGTTCAATTTTTAGATATAAAAATTAATTTTCAACCAAACAAGAAAAAAACAAATTCTCAACAAAACAGTTAATATTATAGATCAATTTATTTCCCTCGAATCAAGAAAAATTTTCTGTTCTTGCATCAATTTTCAATTATGTTAGTGAAAAAAGTTCTACTATAAAAAAAATGGTTTTCAAATATTATGCATTACCAGCTTCCTTACTCTTCAATAAAGTGTATCAATGTTATAGGTCAATCGAACGTATTGAATCAACATAACTTTTCTATTCTCGCATCAACTTTAAATTATGAGAATGAGAAAATTTTTACTATAAAAATCGATTTTAAAAATATATAAATTACCATAACTTCCCTACTCGTCAATCAAATATATTTTCATTGTAGGTCAATCGATTCGTCTCGAATCAAGGAATCTTTTATATCCTTGCATCAACTTTGAATTATGCTAATGAAAAAAGTTTTACTATAAAAAACCGATTTTTAAAATATTATTGAGTGCAATTATTATAATTATTATAATTTTGAGCAAAAAATATTATAATATAATAATATATATTATAATTATTAATATTATATAATATATAATAATATATAATATAATATAATATTAATTAATATTATTATTATTATAATATATTAATAATATAATAAATAAATATATAATTTTAATGGTAATATTAATAAATATAATATTATATTATTAATTATACATTATATTATTATATTATTAATATTAATAATATCGTAGTTGAATTGAATTATCTTTTTGAGTTGGAAATTTATCTTCATGGTTGAAAATTAATGTATTTTGTCGAAAAATATAATTATATAATTATAATTAATAATTATTGAATGCAATGAATATTTTTAGAAATCCTTTGGTCAGTTTTAAGATAATGAGCCCTCCAAATTTCATCAATTTATCTGCAACCGTTTTCAAGGTAATGTGTTCACAAAAAAGTGTGACATCCACACACACATCCGGACAATTGCTTAGAACACTGTATTAGACATTTTTCAATTAAGGAAGGTTTACTTAAATGAATTTAAAAATTTTGGAAAATGTTACCATTACAAAGCTTCCCCTATGAGGCAGCAACATTGAAAAAATTTAGTCAGTTTAGACTGAATCATCAAACTCTGGTCAATTATAGTATTACTACCTACTCAAATTTTAAATTTGGTTCCTCAAATCTCGGGGAGCCCCCCCCCCCCCTCCGGATCCGCCGTTGCCCTCGGGACCACTCTGTATAAAAGAGAGCAACCTTGGTGAAAGTTTCGGATATGAATTTATTCCGAACCAATCTGAACTATTCGGAATCAATCCGAGGCAAGTTTTCAATTCAATCGGAATCCGACCATAAATGAATAAACTGGATCGGTAACATCCCAAGCAATCCCAGTTAACCAGTAGGTACTCAGCTCGGCTTACGTACTCAATAATCGAGATGAAAAAAATATCGGCAACGACCGCGTGTCGCTGTCGCAAAAGCAAACAGCAGCAAACAGCAGCAATCGCGGTTGAAACTGAGAGCATGAAGTGAAGTGAAGTAAAAAGGCGTACGTAAATTTACGCATACTCGTAATTAGTGGCACTCGATAATCGCGGTAATTTATGCTCACATTGAGATAGGCCACGCGCGGCAAAATCTAAAGAGCGCCGGGAAATGTCGTCCAATTAACGGCGAATTGGAGCGTCGAGAGGGTCGCGGTTACGACGTCTTCGGGGACATTAACGACCCGCTTATACATCCGCGATCCGCCAAACAGACGCCATTAAATTCAACCGGGTAAAGAACCTACTCGAAAACTTCATTTCATTCATACCGTTTCTCTACAGCGAAAATTCACCTGCTCAATTTTTCACAACTTATTGCATTAAAAAAGGAAAAAATCCTTTGTGAGACTTCATTCAGATCATTTTATTAGAAATTTCGTATATATGTTCCTGAATCGGACCGATTATCTCATCAGATAACCTATAGGTAAGATGTAAGATATAGTAAAGAATTTTATACACGATGACTTTGTGAAGCTCTTCGCGTGGGGTGATTACTAGAGAGATTGATCAGCGACCTGGGTCGGAGCAGTGTTTCGAACCGAATGTGTTATTTAACGACTGAAAAATCAGTCGAAAGTTACTTTTCAAATCAGTCAATTGACTCACTGATAAAATTAGTAATTTTAAATGATCCAATCTGTTTAATTTGTAACAAAGTAGTTCAACTTTTAAACAAGTAGTTGAATGTTTAACCAAAAAAGATGATTTTTCAACCAAAAAGATTAATTTTCTACAAAAAAGACATATTTGTAACTGAAAAATTGAATTTTCAACTAAAAAGAAATATTAATTTTGACAAAAAAAAACGAATTTTCAAAAAAAAATAGTTAAATTTTCAACTGAAAAGACCGAATTTCAGCCAAAGAGATGAATTTTCAACTGAAATGATGAATATTGAACCAAAAATACACAATTTTCAACAAAGAGTTTCAGCTTTCTACCAAGAAGTTTAAATGTTAAAGAGAAAATTAATTTTGAACGAAAAAGATTAATTTTCTACCAAAAATGATGAATTTTTAACAAAATACATGAATTTTCAACCAATTAGTTGAGTTCAGTTTCTTTCGAATTTTCATGCATATCGCCCGAAAATTTTTTCGAATCCACAAAAAATAAATCTATTTTTTCCAAACAAAAAATTGATAATTAGAGGTGGATCAAGCCCCATGAAGTTTAAAACTCGACGTTTCTCTTCAAAATTGGCTGCAGAATACGAATGAAATATTACTTTTCAAATATCACCACCATAAGTCGGTTCTTTAAGGTCTCCAAAAAAAACCGTAAGTGAAAAAATGGGTTTTGCGAGTTTTTGGCGCTAATTATGATTTTTTTTCGGTTTTATGATGAAAATTGTTTCTAATACATAAAACACTACTTTATACTGATAATTAGATTTTCACATAAATTGTTTAAACAATTTATTTATGTTTTTTATCAATTTTCTCTTAGAATAGAGTTAGAAAGTCCCGGGAAAAAAAATATTCCACATTTGGTCCAATTTTAAATTAAAATGAGGTAATACTTAATTAATTTTAAGAAACATAATATCTTAAATAATTTATTATTATTATTATTCTATTAGAAAAATGCTGGAAAATTGTATTTTTTTCAATAGTTTTCCACTTTTTGTCCAATTTCCAATTAGAGTGAGGTGAATAATTAATTCAAGTTGAAAAAAATTAATTGTTTCAACAATTTATTAATATCATTAATAATATTCAATTTAAATAATGCTTGAAATTTGCGGTTTTTTCTGAAATTTTCAAGTACATATTTGTCTCCTTTTCACTTGAAGTGAGTTAATAATTAATTCAACTTGACAAATATAATTATTTAGACAAATTATTATTGTTTATAAGTATCGCCTTTATTAAAGCTAGATGGTTACGGTTTCTTCTGAAATTTCCCACTTTTTTGGTTAAAATTACCTGTTTTTAATTTGAAAATAAAATATTTTCCGGTTGGAATTGAATTATTCAGTTGAAAATGTATATGGTTTGTTCCAAAATCTGCCTTTTCAGCAGAAAATTAATTTTCTTGTCTGAAAATTCAGCTACTTGGAAAAATTTTTGGTACTTTCTTGAGAATTCAACTGTCTTATGAAAAGCTTGTCGTTTCGGTTTGAAAAGGTAACATTTTGGATGAAATTTTATTGTTTATCACCTGAAAAATGTTTCTTGGACAAAAATATAATTTTTGTTGAAAATTCCTCTTTTTGATTTGAAAATATACCTCTTCTGGTAGAAATGTTATCTTTTTTGGTTAAAAAAAAAACAACTGGTTGAAAATGAATCTGGTTAGGTTGAAGATCCGACTATTTTGTTGAAAAATCGTCTTTTTTTGTTAAAGTTAGGTGTTTTTGTTTGAGAATAAAAATCTTTTCAGGTTTAAAAAATCTACTATTATATTTTTTATTGAGAATCCATTTTTTTCGGTTGAAAATTCAACTACGTGGTTCAAAATTATACTACTTTGTTGAAATTATTTTTGGATAACTCCTAAATAAATTCGGGAAAATAATTTAGTCGGCCTAACTAAGAATTGAACTTCTTTAGTTGACAATTTAACTATATAGTTGAAATTTCATGTATTTTGTTAAAAAGTCGCCTTTATTCGTAAAAAAAAAACATTTTGGTTGAAAATTCGTCTTTTTTGGTCGAATCATGCGGGCTAAACTATTTTTGAGGCCGGGGGAATTCTTTTTTCCTAAAAATGTAATTTTGGAATTTTTCTCGCAAACGATAAAAGATAACGCAAAAGAACCAGAAAATTCTCCTGGCCACAAAAGTTATTTAGCCAAAATCAAAATTACAAGATATCTTCCTTATCAAAGTACAAATTTTAAACAAATTTAAAAAAAATTTAAGGGTGGTTTTTTTGAGAAAATCGACTTTTAATTTTTTCAGAAAAACCACCGCCATTTTGTTAATTTCAAACCTTCTTTAAGCAAGGCAAAAAATTCAAATACGCACAACTTCTTAGAATTTTTTTTTTTTTTGCAAATCGGAAAAGTACGTATCGCCTGATTTCCTATATAAAAAAACAACATATTTCCTGCCCGAGAAATTTTGCGATTTCAAGTGTAGAACCCTGTCTAATTTGAAATGGATTCGGTCTATCAAATTTTTTAATTTTGCAGCCGAAAATACGAATTTTCTACATAACAGTTGAATTTTAAACCCAAAAAAATCAATTTTCAACAAAAAAGTTCACTTTTAATCGAAAAAGATTACTTTTTAATACAATTGTTGAACAGTTTTCAGGCCCTCAAGGAATTATAAAATTGTACGTTTGTAAAAATGAATACTCATTATTATTAACACATTTTACTTTATAAAACTAATTTTATTTAAATTGAATGTTTATTTATTTAAATAACAAATTTTATATTTACGTTCGTTACCTAAGTTTATAAAATCTTATTAACATATTTGAAATCTCAGAAATACATCTTATGTAATTTGTAGATGACCCATTATATTTTTATTTATTTATTATTTCGTGAATATATGAATATCATACTCAATACCAATACTAACATTACTAGGCACTGCTAATATTATTAGCTAAATTGCACTTAATAATTTTACAATTATCAATAGTTACATACATTTTTTTACATTTAATGTACTTTTTTACTTTTGTTTTTTTAGTTATTCGCAGACTTGAAAATATCTTATATAAGAAATGATTTTGACCCCCCCCCCCCTTCCATGTAGGACAGCATAGAAAAATCGTTGAACTTCATCCAGCAACCAACTCATTACATGTGAGGTACTCTACCAATTTGGTAGAGCACCTCACATGTAATGAGTTGGTTGCTGGTTCAAATCCAGTTCGCAGTCAATTTTGTAGAACTTAATTTCTCGCGTTTTCATTTAATTTCGCATAATAAAAATTAATTTTGATATAGTAGATTATCTACTTATCAACGATTCTATAACAGAGACCTCTGTTGAATCTAACATCAAAAATACTGGTATTAGGCCTTCAAAAAGATTTCTATCCTATTAAACCAGTCTAACCGAAAATTTGTTAAACTTAGTTTCAAATATTGAATTAATAACTAGCCTTAAAATAATAACATCTCTAAAAAATAATAATTTCGATCGAAATTAAGGAAATACATACAAGTTCTGAAATTGTCACTGGTGAACTGCGATAGCTCAATTGGAAGAGCACCTCACATGTAATGAGTTGGTTGCTGGTTCAAATCCATTTCGCAGTGAATTTTTTACAACTTAATTTCTCGCATTTTAATTTAATTTCGCATAATGAAAATTAATTTTAATACAATAGATTATCTACTTATCAACGATTCTATAACAGAGACCTCTGTTGAATCTAACATCAAAAATACTGGTATTAGTCCTTCAAAAAGATTTCTATCATAAAGCAATTAGTGTTGCATAATTAATATTTCAATCGCTTAAAATTCAACCAAGAAAAATATCATTTTTGACAAAGAAAACCAGGAAATAGCCGGGTACTTTTTCCGAAGTTTGAGTAGCATTCCTGAGTATACAAGAGGTAATGAAAAAGATTAGAAAAATTATATGTAAATTGAAAATGCATTTTTATAGTTTGGTAAATATTCGTGCTTTGAGATAGTCCGACAAGGGTTTCCTCTTTAGGCTTAAATTTAGGTCTTTTTACGATTTTATTATTGACCCTTAAGCTCTCAAGGCGATATATATTTATGTCCCGTTGCGCAATATAATTTCAAACCTGGCGCTCATGCATAGACTTTAACGTCCCTCTTAAAATGTCCCTTCACTAAAGTATGTCATTAAATATTATGCCTGGTTCAAGAATATAGGACTTAATTAGGAGACCTCGCGAAGAGAATCGATCGATGCGACATAACTTGGCAAAGGAAAAGAGACCAAAAAGTTTCAGAGCGTTTATAATCTTATAAATTATGAAGAAGCTGGAGAAAAAGTTATTGTTTTTCATCCCTGGTGGAAAAAATTTTTACAAGAAAGTACAACATTTCTACAACTGTAATTTTTTGTTAAAACGTGTACTTTTTTGTAAAAAATGTACAAAATTTAACCAAAAAAATACAGTTAAATACAAATAGATAATTTTTTCTAATATTTTCTTGCAGAAACGTAAAAAAATTAAGAATAAAGTACAAGTTACTACAATTCAAAAAAAATGTGTATCACTTTTTATTAATATTTTGTATATTTTGTTGTATACACCTACAAGGTATAGAAAACTACAGAATTTCACATTTTTTTGATTTGGGTGGTCGATATATGAAAACACTTTTAATCTTACCTAAATTATTGTCGAAAATTACAAATCTTTACAAAAAAATTCAAGATTTCACAAAAGTTGAAATATTGGGAAACTGTACTTAAAATTATGTTATATATTTTTACTAAGATCTTTTGCTATTATGATCAATCACACTGAACTGTAGTTCGATTATTGAAAATTTAACAATAATTGACTTTACAGGGCGATTCAATTTTTCAATTTGAAAGCCTCAGTAGTTAAACAAACGTAAAAGTCCGATTGAAACTTTATAAACTGTTCTTAATTTAAAAATAATTCGAAAAATGAAACGCTCTTATTCAATTCCAAATCCTATTCAAATATTGTTTCAATCTGAAATATTCCATTTTTAACCCATTTAATTTGAAATTTTTTCATTAAGTAACACATTTTTTTTCATTTTCAGCTGTATTTTACTTTTCATTTAAAATAAGCAATTATAAAACAAATATTAAAAACTAAACAATTTTAAACTGAATTATTTGAAATAGAAAGCCTTGAATCGTTAATATTTCAGAGTGTTAAATTAAAACTTTTTACGATACAATTTTAATTGTTCTATTTAAAAAATTTTTAATATGTAAGTGGAATTATTGAATTTTGATGCATAAACAACAATTGAACAATTATCAATTTGGAAAAAATTGCAGCCAATTTAAGAGATATTTACCAGTTTTGAGCTCGGTTTTGAGAAGATCCAAACTTAATTTAAAGCTGAAAAAGATTTCGAAAAATAAGCTTTTTATTGGTTTTTAAAGGTTTTGAGAAAATAATAAAATTTCTTAACTTTGCTGGGAAAATTTAAAATGATTTTTTATTTTCAAAAATTAATTTTAATAGAATATTTAAAAATATTTTTTTAAAATGTTGAATAATAAATAATAATTGAACAATTATTGATTTGGAGAATAATCGAGTAAGTTTAAAATATATTTCGAAGTTTTGAAAAGATTCAAAAATAATTTGAAACGTGAAGAGATTTCAAAACATTTAAAACACAATGTATATTTTTGAAGATGTCAAACTTTCAAGCAAGAAGATCAATTTTCCACAAGAAAATTTGTTTAAAAACAATATACATGAATTTTTAATCAAATAGTGGAATTTTCAACTGAAAAAAATGAATTTGGAATTAAAAAATTAATATTGATATTGAACAATATTGTTAATTTTTTTGCAAAGTAGATTAATGTTTGACCAAGTAGTAGACTTTTCAACCAAAAACATGAATTTTTAACCAAGAAGAATGACTTTCTACAGAAAATGACAAATTTTCAACAACATCCACGAATTTTTAGTTAAAAATAATGAAAGCTCAAAAAATAAATTTCCAGACAAACAAAAAGACGAAATTTTAAGAAAATAGTTGAAAATTGTTTGGGTTACCTATGTAATTTACTCCGAATTTTCCTGCAATACTCTGCATTACAAGTTAATTACTTAGATTATCGAAAGGCGGTTTTGAAATATGGTCAGGAGTAGATAGTGAATCACATGGTAGTCAAGGGGTCGGTTTAATTATGAATGAAAAAGCAAGACAGCATCTCAAAGATCATGAATATGTATCGCCCAGATTGCTATGGGTTAAAATGGAGGTAGGAATCAGAAGATTATTTATCATAGCATGCTACGCCCCAGTTGACAGTGAGCCGCGAGAAGTCAAAGACGTCTTCTGGGACACTTTAAATGATACAATAAGTACTTGCGATTAAGGTGAAAGAATAATTCTGCTAGGAGATATCAACGGATGGGTCAGCGTCCAACGTCAGGATACAGATACAGAAAGGGTGCTAGGTAATTTTAGGGATCCAACAAGAAAAAATTATAACGGGGAAAAATTGGTTAGCTTATGCTTAGAAAAGGACCTATTTATTACCAATACTTGGTTTCGACATAAAATGATCCACACGTACACATGGTGTAAAGGAAATAACCGCAGTGTAATTGACTTCGTTATTGTAGATGAAAGACTAAGAGAATTAGTAAAAGATACAAGAGTCATGAGGGGTTCCGAATGCAATACTGATCATTACCTTTTAGTCTCCAAAATAAACTTAGGGCGGGGATGGAGAAGAAAGAGAACAAAAAAACGGAACAAACGCGAATAAAGATTGAAAATTTACAGAAAGCGGAAGTGCGAATAGAGTTTCAAAATAAGTTAAGCGAACGCATAGATAGGGCAACTTGGGAAGCGCTTATAAGCAATAAAGACATAGAGGGCGCGTGGACTTTGTTACGGGATATCATTGTTAAAACTGCAATTGAAGTGTGTGGTACGGCAGTGGTAGGAAGAAAGTCTGGTGATGCGTGGTGGAATGATGAAATTCAAGCAGCCCAGCAAGAAAAGAAAAAAGCGCTCAAGAGAACATTACACATCACAGGTCTTAGCGATGAGGAGAGAAATAGACTCGAAAATGATTACAAAGGCAAAAAGAGGAAAGTTAAACGACTAGTCAAGGAGAGTAAAGAAAAAATCAGAACAGAAGAAGAGAGGAAAATACAAAACAGCTTTGAAGGAATTATGAAACTATTATTTAAACTGACAAAAGAAAGTAAAAGTACAGAGTTTGCCAGCATGAGAAACAGCAAAGGTGAAATGCTATATGACATAGACGGGATAGTAGACGCTTTAAAAGACTCTTTTAAAGAACTATTAGGAGGTGAAGATATAGGGCAACAGAACTGCGACATAGAACATAATGCATTAGAAAATCCAATTGAAAAAGTCTGTGTCACTGAGGTTAGAGATATAATTAAGAACTTAAAAAACAGTAAGGCTGCTGGTGTAGACAGTATTAGCGCTGAAATGCTTAAATACGGTGGCGAGTACATACCTCACAGGTTGTGCGAATTGATAAATTTATGTATCGAGACGGGGGAAGTCCCAGACGATTGGAGAAAAGCGATTATCGTACCAATATGCAAAAGAAAGGGAGATAAAAGCAACTGCAGTAATTACAGAGGTATCAGCTTACTAAGTACCGTAAGTGAAATATACTCAAAAATACTCATTCGTAGGGTAATGAAAATTACAGAAGCAAAGATATGGGAAGTTCAAAGTGGATTTATGCCAGGAAGATCATGTACAGATCAGATATTTAGTTTAAGACAGATCGCAGAAAAAAGCTTGAGAGTAGGAAAGAAAGTTTTCTGTGCATTTGTTGACCTAGAAAAAGGATTTGACAAGGTAAATACATTAAACTTTGGGAAGTCCTTAAAGAGTACGGAGTCAATGGATGACTCCTACAAGCAATAAAAACAATACATAAAGGTAGTAAAGCGAGTGTAAGAGTAAATGGAAAACTGAGTGACTGGTTCGATATTATATGCAAGGCGTGAAACAAGGATGCGTTATGTCCTCATGGCTATTTATCATATTTATGGATGAGTGTCTAAGAATGGCCCTCTTCGACGAAGAAGGTGTAGATTTCGAATCAGTGAAGGTACGTGGGTTAGCTTTCGCGGATGACAAGATTATTATGGCAGAATCAATCGAGGACTTGCAAAGAATGTTGAATAAACTTAATACAAGCATGAAGAACATGGGCCTTAAAATTAACGTAAATAAAACAAAAATCATGGTGTTTGAAGGAAAAACTGATAAAACAATGTGCAACATTGTCTTAAATGATGAAAGATTAGGACAAGTTGACATGTACGTATATCTGGTTAGCCTATTCACTAGCGACGGAAAAATAGATGGTGAGTTAGATAGGCGCATAAATAAGGGTAAGCAGGTTATCGGTAGAGCAGGGTCCATGTGTGTATACCATTAAGCCATTTCCCTTTCAGGGTAGGCGTGACACTACCCGATTCGGGTAGTGTTTCTAGGTGGATAGTTTCTTGTAGTAAATAACTACTACAAGTGTGGGCTCACCACACCCACGATGGGCCAACAGCACTCAGTATTCTTGAATGGTCACCCATACGGTAGCGAGACATGCACCTGTCAAGAGAAGTCCAAAACGAGATAATCCTTAAAGAATGTGGTGCAAAAGAGACGATAGTTGACACATGGGAAAGAAATCAGTTAAGATGGTTCGGTCATCTTGAAAGAATGAAAGATGAACGACTGGCCCAGAGGTAGACCACCAAAAGAATGGTTGGAATCTATGAATGAGACACTAATCCGAAGAGACATAAGAAGCCATAGAAACACAAGAGCTTGCATGAAAAAATGCATGGACGTGAAGGAAGCTAGTGTAGTATGCCAGGACAGAAAAGTGTGGCGACAAATAGTTTGTAAACAGAGTGACAATAGAGTGAATGACGCCTGGAACAAAGACCTTGGATAATAATGTTCCCAAGTGGGGAACCACACATAACAATTTTGTGAGGCTCTTGACCTGGGCTCATCGCTGGAGAGCGATCAGCAACATGGGTCGGAGCAGTGTTGCGGAATGAACGTGTCACTTAAATAAATAACACGAGAATTTCAGATCAATCTAAAATATCTATACCTAACACCTATATACCTATCTACATTATAACTATATACCCACCTACACACTACTATTTTCCAACCGAGGCAGTCACGCCTACCCCGAAAGGGAAATGGCTTAATGGTATAATAATAATAATCTAAATTACTTCGAATTGTCTGGATTACAAATGGATTGCCTGAATTACTGTGGATTGAAGTGGATTATAAGTAGATTACCCCATATTAGAATTGGATTACTTGAATTACTCCAGAACACACGTGGATTACGACGGATTAGAACTGGATGACTTTCATGACGGCGGATTACAAGTAAGGCGGATTATAATGTAACTACTTGGATTACCTAAATTAGTTCGAATTAACTGGATTACAAGTGAATTACGGTGAATTATAGGATGATTACTCTGGATTACACGTGGTTTACCCCATAATATATAACCGAATTACTTGAATTACTCCGCGTTAAAAGTGGATTACTCCCGATTGAAACTCGAGTACTTGAATTACACCGGATTGCAAATATATTACGCTGGATTAAATGGGGATTACTCAAGATTGCAAGTGAATTACTCCTGATTAGAAGTGGATTACTTAAATCACTCAGAATTACAAGTGGATTACGTTGAATTACACTGGATTACTCGAATTACAGCGGATTACTAGTTCGGTTCTGTTTTTTTGATAAAAATGGAATTTTTTCCCGTCCTAAGGTAGTTTTAAAAGGCGAACCTTACACTTCAAAACATAATGTTTTAATTTTTTTCCGGTATCTTATAATATTAATGTAAGGCCCGGAAAAGGCCTTCACTACATTAATATTTCAAAACATAATCTAACAGGTGGCGGCCCTGCGGACTTAACCTCAAAAATCATTAGTCAGGGTGTCCAGCGTTTCTGCAAATAAAAATTCCAGGACTTTCCCAGGTTTTTCAGGACAAAAAATTAATTTTTCCACGTACTGTTTACTGGAATTTTCTACTATAAAAATCAATTTTCAAACAAATAGTCGAATTTTGAAACAAAAAATATTAAGTTTCAACCAAAAACAGAGTTGAGTTTTCAACACAAATAATTCAATTTTCAACAAAAAGATGAATTTTTATCGAAAAATTAAATAGTTGATATTTAAAAAAAAAAAATTCAACAAAATAGTTACATTTTTAACCAAAGAGTTGACTTTGAAAAAATTAAATTTTCAACAAAATAGCTGAATTTTCAATCAAATAGTTAAAATTTCAACCTACAAATATTAATTCCTAATCAAAACGATGCCGTTTTGATCAAGAAGAATATTTTTCTACCAAAAAGACGAATTTTCAATAAAACAATCTTTAATGAATATAATGAATGTTCAACAACAACAAAAATAATTTTCAACAATGTAGTTCAACTTTCAACCCAGAGGGTAAATTTTCAAATCAAAAAGACGTATTTTCAACAAATAAAGATTTTTCAGTCGAGAAAAAAAAAAATTTGATCCATATTGTTAAACTTTCAAACCAACAGACGAATTCTTTGTAAAACAGTTGCATTTTCAACCCGAAAATAATAATTTCCAACAAAAAAATTAACTTTCAACCAAACAGTTGCAGTTTTAACTAAGAAAGAGAAAATTTCAACCAAAAAGATTGCTTTCCTACCAATAAAGACGAATTTTTAATGAAAAAGATCAATTTTCAACAAAAAATGGAAAAGTTACATTTTGAATAAAAAAGATCAAATTTCGACCAAAAGAGAAATGAATTTTCAACAAAAGAAGTACATTTTCTACCAAGAAAGATTTTTCAGTCAAAAGTGAAAAAAAATTTCAACAAAATTGTTGAATTTTGGAGCGTAAAAGACGAATTCTTTACAAAATAGTTGAATTTTGAACTCGGAAATATGAATTTTCAACCAAAAAGTTAATTATCAACCAAAATAATAAAATATGTAACTCACAAAGAAAAAATTTCAACAAAACAGTTGAATTTTTCTACCAAAAACACGAATTTTTGTTGAAATAGTTGAATTTTCACCCAAAAATATTAATTTTTAACTGAAAACGATCAATTTTCAATCAATAATGGAATACTTAAACTTACAATGAAAAAATTATTTTCCAAACCGAAAGAAAACGAATTTTCAACAAAATAGTTAAATCTTCAACCAATAAAATGAATTTTCAGCAAATTAGTTAAACTTTCAACCAACGAGATGAATTTTCAACAAAAATGATGAATCTTCAAGAGAAATAGTTAAATTTTCAGTATGAAAAATTAATTTTCAACAACAAAAGGAAAAGAGGTTTTCAACCAAAAAGATCATTTTTCAATTAAAATGATGAAAAAAAAAGATTCCTAAAAGGGATCACTTTTTAATAAAATTTTTGAATTTGCAACGAAATAATAAAATTCGTAACTAAAAGTATAATCGTCAGGAGGAAGCAACTTGAAAAAAAAAATAAAAGGAAAATAAATTACTTAATTATTTAATCTTGTTACATTTTTAGCGTAGAATCTTTTATAAACGGAATAAAACAATTTGAAATAAAAATTTGTAAAATTCACATTCATTATCCTTGACTGTTATTTAAAGTGCCTCTTATAGACATTCCCTGACGTTTGCAAGATTTTGTTCAAAATCCCTGACTTTCCCCGGCCAATAAAATATTGACAGCAACAAATTATTATACTTGAAAATGTTTAATGAAATTATTGAAATAATGAAAATATTTTTGATTGTAGCTTCGCGATTTTCACCGTGATAAAATTAACAATCTATTGTTCAATAGTTAGTCTTTGTTCATTCAGTAGAGAACGAGTTTAAAAGAAACTATTTTTCTTTAAGGAAATAAAAATTCCAGGACCATGAGTAAAATTCAAGGACTTTTACAAGATTTTCTAGTTAAAAAAGAATTCAAGGACTTTTCCAGGTTTTCAAGGATTTCCAGGACACTAGACAGCCTGCATTAGTAAATACAATGGTGTCCGAAAAGAATCATTCATGATACTGTATTATTTTTGCATTCCAATCGAAAATCACCATTGTGAAATCTCTGGAAGTATGATCATTTCGGTCTCCTCAGCTGCATTTTTTTCCATTGTAATGCAAAAAGAATGCAATGTCTCAAATGTTCCTTTTCGAACACCATTGTAATCACTAATAATTTTTGAGGTTTAGTCCGCAGGGCCGACAGCTATTATATTGTGGTCTAAAGCTTAAGGTGCTTCAAACGAGTTGGTTTTTAGAATAATAGAAAATACGGCTACAAGGATGAATTGTTTGATGAAATATTTATACCACATAATCTGAAGGTTCATACATGTGCATGACTAGAGACCTTTTTTCGAAAAATGGTCTTGTCGTTGTTTTTTTTTTGTTAATTGAAACACACTTTCACACGCGCTGAGCACCTGTTTTCGGTTCACCATGGGTACACTCCTAGTGGCGCGTTGCCTGTCTCCAGGCGCCGAAAATACAGCACATTTTCAATTAACAAAAAAAAAGTGAATAAATAATAAGACCATTTTTCGAGAAAACGGCTCTACTCATGCAGATGTACAAGCCTTTAGATTATGTGGTAAAAATATTACATCAATCAATTCATCCTTGTAGCCGTATTTTGTATTATTCTAAAAACCGACTTGTTTGAGGCACCTTAAGGTTCGCTCTTTAAAACTATGTACCGTAGGGCGGGAAAAAATTCAAGTTTGACCAAGAGTTACAAGAAATCAAAGTAAAGGCACCGAATGCATTGGCATACCTAATATTTGCACGCGATATTGGTAATGCAGATATCCTAACGACTTGCAAAGAAAAAATGGAAAAAATGGATAAAATGAAGATATTGAAAGATAGACAGAGACAGTCATCAGTTGTCTGATGAGGGGTCAAGAAGCATACTGGCTCCCACGCCTATCGAATGTTAATGACCCTAATGAATGTAACCAGAGCAGGCTTAGGAGCATTGACATTGAGATAAGCCGATATCTTCCCATCTCGATCGGTCGCTCCGGTTATTATTTATTTATGCGTGCAACCTCGAGTATCTCGAAACCCGTTTGACGACGCAGGACCTTCAGCACGTCCCTGTCCTCGTCTAGGAAAAATCTCATGATCGCGATCAACCATAAATGCACCAATCAGTGAGCGCATCACCCATGCCAAAAATGGCAGTCGATAAAGATGCTTCCAGCTCGAGTTCAAAATTAACGATTCCTTCCATTCCTTCCACTTTGAGCGCACTCTTATATTTCTAATATAAATCTGATAGCATTTCATTAAGGAAGCCACTGGGGACTGACTATTCCATGTGTCAGTTTCTATGATCGCTTTTAATTGCATCCCGTATATGATTTTATCAAAGTGCACTCAATTGCTAAACTGGTTGTTCATATATTTTATGATCTTAGGGGGCACCTTCAATAGGTGATGTGACGGCAATTTAAAAGAGTATGGTAATATCTAGTAATTTTTTTGAAATAAAATTAGTGATTTTATTTTACAAGTAAGGTTTCTATAAACAGAGTCCACACTTTTCCACTATTGAAGAATTTTAATTAATTTTTTTCTGAAAAAAAGATCTCCTTTCGCTCCGCTGGGATTCGAACCACAGAACTTCTGATTTCCGGTCAGGTGCTTTTCCCATTAAGCTACTAGAGAGTACGAGAGAAGAAACTTTATTTCAGAAAATATGCGCATTATTATGCTAGATGTTCTGTGGTTCGAATCCCAGCGAAGCGAAAGGAGATCTTTTTTTCAGAAAAAAATTAATTAAAATCATTTTTAATTCATAGCTCCATCTAGTCTCAAAAGACGTTAAAAATTTCTGTTATTCCCTGATGATAATACAGATTCCTTGAAAAATTTGATTTGTACCATCTGGCAAAATAATGCGTGTATTTTCTGAAAACAGTTTCTTCTCTCGATTTCTCTTGTAGCTTAATGGGAAAGCACCCGACCGGCAATCGGAAGTTCTGTGGTTCGAAAAAAAGAATTTTTAACAAAATAGTTCAATCATCAACCAAATAAATACACTTGTAATCAAGAAATGTGAATATCAAACCAAATAGGTGAATTTTCAACTAAACAAGATGTTTATTGAACAAAAAATGGAATCTTCAAATTTTCAGTTTCAAAAATTAACTTTTATTTAAAAGAAAAGAATTTTCAACCAGTTGAATTAAACCAAAAAGTCGATTTTCAACCAAATAGTTCAATCCTAAACCAAAGAGATGAATTTTCAACAAACAACGTTAATTTTCTTACCAAAAAGAAAAATTTTCAACAACATTGAATTTTCTACCAAATAGTTGAATTTGCTAACAAAAAATGGAATAGTGATATTTACAGATAAAAAAACTAATTTTTAACCAAAAATAACGAATTTTCAACAAAACAGTTGAATTTTCGACCCAAAAATATGAATTTTCAAGAAAAAAAAATTCTTCAAAAAGCAGTTCAGCCTTAAGCCAAACAGATGAATTTTCTTATCAGGTTTTAATTTAACAAATATGTTGTCAACGACAAAGGAAAAATTGTCAACAAAACAGTTTACTTCTCAAACCAAAAGGATACTTTTTAACAAAATTGTTCAATTTTCAACAAAGTAGCTTAATTTTTAACCAAATAGTTCAATTTTCTACCAAAAGCATGAATTTTTAACCAAAATGATTAATTTTTTACCGAAAAATACGAAATTTTGCACAAATAGTTGAATTTTCAATTTAAAAATACCAATTTTCAACCAATAATGCAACAGTTGCCTTTTCATAAAAAACAAATGTCCAAAAAATTAGTTGAATTTTCAATTTAAAAATAGAAATTTCTAATCAGAAATGTAATACTTACCTTTCAATTAAACAAATTAATAAAAAAAGTAAATTTTCAAGCTAGTTCCCAAGTGCGAAGTTAAATACGGCCCAGCACTGGCCCAGTATCGGCAAAAATATTGCCGAAGTTCGGCTGCCAATATCGTACCGTTGCTGGAATGATAACTCCGGTATGCACTTGGCGGCCAATTCTGGCCCAGACTCTGGCCGCCATCACTTATGCGTTACTGGCTGCCATTATCGGCTCAGCAATTGGTACTGATATCGACCCGATCTCGACTGCCAATATCGTGCCATTGCTGGAGTGATAACTCCGGTATGCACTTGGCGGCCAATTCTGGCCCAGACTTTGGCCGCCATCACTCTAACGATATGAAAAAAAAGGTATTTAAAAAATAAATATTAATTGATTGCGAGTATTTTGACTTTGAATATTAATGGGTCCTGGTGTAGAGTGAATACATAATTACATATATTGTATTTTTAAATATTATAATACAGTAAAATTTCTAACGCTACCGGGTATCGAACCTACATCCATACCTCAATCTATCGCCTAGCAGTCGGGAGTCTTAACCATTGCGCTAAACCTA
>CAKNYM010050371.1:182098-214356 GCA_932195095.1 Andricus curvator
AAAGACGAAGTTTGGAACAGCAGTGCGCCGAGACTGGGCCGAACTCTGGCTTTTCCACATAAAACATGCTTTGCCGTAGTAAGAGTAACACTGGGCCCAGTGATGGGCCTTTACTCGGCCAGACTCCGGCTTTTCCTATTAAAACATGTTTTGCCAGAGTTAAGACGAAGTTTGGTACAGTAATGCGCCGCGTCTGGGCCAATCTCTGGCTTTTCCTCATAAAACATGCTTTGCCGTGATAAAAGTGACACTTGGTCCAGTAATGTGCCATCGCTGGGCCAAGCATCGGCGATAGATCGACAAATTTAAATAGCCAATATAGGCAGCCAATACTGGCACAACACTGGGCCGATTAAAACTCCGATATTGGCCCAATAACATTAGCCGATCTTTGGCTGCCGAAATTGGGCCAAGCCTGGGCCGTGTGTTCAGTTCCGGCAATTCGCATTGTTAAATTTTTAAGCAAATAGATCAATTTTCGACTAAAATGATGCATTTTCAGCCAAAAAATGAATTTTTAACAAAGCAGTTCAATTTTCAACCAAGTAGTTGAATTTTCAACCAAGAAGATGAAATTTCTATTGAAAAATATGAATTTTCAACAAAATACATAAACTTTCTAATAAAAAAAATACATATTTGGTTAGGTTGTAAAGCAGCTCAGCTGAACCTCGGCCTTTTAGGTCCACTCGTCTATCTCTTTCTGTAAGCTAATGTACATATTTTCGTCGAACATAATAAAAACTTTCTTTTTTGTTCAATTTTAGTGAAATTTTCAGTTTCAAAAATTAATTATAAAAAGAATCTGTATTATCAGTAGAGAATAACATAAATTTTTAACGTCTTTTCCGACTACATGGAGCTATGAATTAAAAATTATTTTAATTAATTTTTTTCTGAAAAAAAGATCTTCTCCTTTCGCTCCGGTGGGATTCGAACCACAGAACTTCTGATTTCCGGTCAGGTGCTTTTCCCATTAAGCTACTAGAGAGATCGAGAGAAGAAACTTTATTTCAGAAAATATACGCATTATTATGCTAGATGTTACAAATCAAATTTTTAAAAGAATCTGTATTATCATAAGAGAATAACAGACATTTTTAACGTCTTTTCAGACTAGATGGAGCGATGAACTAAAAATTATTTTAATTAATTTTTTTCTGAAATAAAGTTTCCTCTCTCGATCTCTCTAGTAACTTAATGGGAAAAGCACCTTACCGGAAATCAGAAGTTCTCTGGTTCGAATCCCAGCGGAGCGAAATGAGAAGATCTTCTTTCAGAAAAAAATTATTTGAAATAATTTTTAAGTCATAGCTCCACCTAGTCTGAAAAGACGTTGAAAATGTCTGTTATTCTCTAATAATAATACCTTTTTGTTTAAAATTAATTGTTTGGTTGAAAATTTAACTACTTTGTTGCATTCCTTTTGCTGAAACTCAATTTTTTGAACTGCAAATTCAACTGTTCCATTTTTGGTGGAAAATTCATCGTTTTAAGTTTTAAATTCAACTACATCGTTGAAAATTAACTTTTCAGGCTAAATTTATATTTTCGGATAGAAAATTCAACTTATTTGTAAAGAATTGTAGAGTGAACCGTAGAATTGTAGAAAATATAATTGGTTTGTTAAAAATTCAACTATTTTGTTGAAAAATCATTTTTTTATCGGAAATTCAACTATTTTGTTGGAAATTCATCTCCCCAGGTGCGAATTGACCGTCGGCCCACGGTCGGGCCAACCGTCGGACGGTCGGTCCAACTTTGTGCGCCACTGGTCGGGCCAACCAGCTAAATGATAACGGTCAACCGCCTTTGACTTCTCAAAGTCGGCCCGACATTTGATCCCATATATGGGCCATCTATTAAGATGATGTCGGCCCAACCTTGGGCCGACGGTCAATTCGCACCTGGGCAAACTTGGGAAATACACAAAATAGGTATTCAAAAAATAAATAATAATCGATTGCGAGTATTTTTACTATAAATGTTAATGGTCCTGCTTAGAATGAATACATAAATTACATTTTTAAACATTATATTACAAATAAAATTTCTAACGCTACGGGGTTTCGAACCTACACCTATACCTGAATCTATCGCCTAGCAGTCGGGAGTCTTACCCATTACTCTATACCTAAAGAATTGAAAGACAATGAAAAAACCATCCTCATAAGCTACAGCTCAAAGCAGTTAAGAAAAACAATTAGTTAACTCTTTTTTCTCATGAATTTTTGTATTATTATTCGGCATCATGTAGATCTAAAATAAATTAACTGTTAACGGGAATATAAATTAAAATTTTTTTAAATAAATAATATAAATCGATTACAAGTTTTAGTGTTTAATATTCCCGGGCGGAACCCCTAAAATTGATGTTTAACAAATTTTTTTCAACACATTTTTTTCAACAATTTTTTTTTCAAAATTTTTTTTTAAATTTTTTTCAACAATTTTTCTTCAAACATTTTTTTTCAAAAATTTCTTATCAAACATTTTTTTTAAACCATTTTTTTTCAAACATTTTCCTCAAACTTTTTTTATACAATTTTTTTCAAAAAATTTTATTCAAAAATTTTTTTTTTTAGGTGCCCACTTTGACTAATTTTTCTTCTTGTTATACTTTTTTCGCGTTTTAGACCATTTTATAACGTTTGATAATGACATAAAATGTCATTTTTAATGAGCATTTAAAATTTGCATAGACGGAACTTAGGTACTGCGACAATTTTTTTAATAACACATTTTTTTAAACTTTCGTGTAACTCTTTGCTTTTTAGGTGTTTCAGACTATTTTAAAACGATTAAGAATTACATCAAATGTACATTTTTCTGAACATTCACCATTTATCATAAAGATGGAACTTAGAATTTTTTTTCTTAAAAAAAACGAAGCGTCTACATTATGGTGGCTCTTATTTTTCACTTTTCGAATTTTTCTGCTCTCACCCCCCAGTTTTTTTCGAATGCCCAACAAAAAATGTCCTTCAAATTTGAGCAAAATCGGTTAATATTTAGGGGTGGCGCAAAGACCATGAAATTTCACTTTGATTTAACATGGGAAAAAGTCAGCTTTTTGTAAATCTAATATTTAAACGCGATAATATGTTACAAATAATTCTGTGTTTCAGTATATTGCCCAGAATTCGTCAGAGAATAAGAATCAATAATAAAATTTTTATAAAATTTTTTTGAAAATAAATAATCATTAACTGGTAATTTGAGAATACCAAGTCATTTGTTAAATAATATTCAATTATTTAAACCATTTTAATTTGTTTAAATATTTTTTTTCAGTTAACTCGCGACATGAACGTATTTTCTAGAATTTATTAGTTATATAATTAATGATAACAATCAATTAATTTGTTTAAATAATTTCACAATTATTTAAATAATACGTATTAGATCAAGTATATATTTTACCTAAAAAAAACAGGAAAAATATTTTATCTCACTAAATTTTCGAAAAAAATTTAAATATTTTCAAGTACTAATTTGTTCATCATGAATACTCGTAGATGTTTAAACAAATTTAAATTGTTTAAACAATTTTGTTGTCTACATATTTTATTTTTGCTATTTTTCGAAAGATTGAAATATTCTTATGTTCTACTTTGCTTTTTGAAAATACTCTTAAGTGTTTAAACAAATTAAAATTGTTTAAAAAATGGAATATTCGTTAAACAATGACTGAGTATTCTTAAATTATCGATTAATGATTATTTATTTTTTTCAAACTTTCAAAAAGCGTCAATAAACTGCATTATTACGTAAAATTCAAATTTGTCACTTACGGGGTTTTCTTTGGAGACCCAAAAGTGCGGAGTGAGAGCAGGGAAATTCGAGAAAAAAAATCCACCAAGTATAAATAAGAACCACCCTAGTTTACATGTACCGAAATTTTGGTACAAATATGGGTATGTCTACACAAAAATCCAGCTTTTCGTACCCAAATTTCGGTCGTTTTGAAATAATGAAACCTAGTATATCCAACGGCTGGCCCATATTTGGGCCAACCGTCGGGTGCATCATGGTGTCTTGTATATGCCAATGTTATGCCGACGGTCGGGCCATCTCTTTTCCAGAGTCGGACCGACCGCACTTTCACGGTTTTTTTTAAATAATGAACCAGCGTTTATCCGACGGTCGGCCCATATTTGGGCCAAGGTTTGACCGACCGTCGGGTGCATCGTGGTAACTTGTGGCTAACCGACTGCTGTATCCAGAGTTGGACCGACCGCATTCGTGCGGTTGTACCGACCAATCGGCCAGAGTTTATCCGATCGTCGGCCCAACGTTGGGCCAGAATAGGGCCGACAGTCGGCTTTTCGCCCACCGCCGACGTCGGTTCCCAACGTCGGTGAGGCCATGGCAGCTTGAAAACACCTTAGTCGGCCCAACTCTGGTTACCGTAGATCGGTTACCAAAGCAGGGCCGACTTTGGGCCGATGGTCAATCTCTGGCAGCCGACCGAATTTCGCACCTGGGTCCTTCGCTGGAATATATATTTGGTTGTAAACTGAGTTTTTTGTTGAAAATTCAACTGCTTTCTTCAAAATTCGTATTTTTTGCTTAAAAATCAAGTAAATTAGTAAAAAGTTGAACCACTTGAATAAAAAGTAATTTTTCGTTGAAAATTCAACTGTTTTTGTAAAAAATTAAACTATTTGGTTAAAAATTAAACTATTTCTTTAAAAATTGAACTATTTGGTACAAAGAATAAACTTTTTGGTTGAAAAATCGTACTTTAAGTTGAAAATGTAACTGTTTTTGGTAAAACATTAATCTTCTTGGTGGAAAATTTAACTATTTGGTTCAATATTCATCTTATTTGCTTGAAAATTTAATGACCCAGATGCGAATTTGGGTTGGCAGCCAGAGTTGACGGTCGGCCCAAGGTCGGGCCGGCTTTGGCAACCCAATTTTGCTAACCAAGGTTGGCCCAACTATAGCAGGCCGAAGCCACCTTAGTTGGGCCAACGTTAGAAGCCGACATTGGCTTTCAAAATTTACCCGACCGTCGGCCCAACTCTGGCCCAAAGTTGGGTCGACGGTCATTTAGGCTTTGGCAAATGGGCTCTGAATAACCATAACTATACGGGCTGCCCGACCCTGGGCGATAGTTGGCCCGACCATCGGCGTAATATTATCCAGTGCAAGTAACCTTTCTGCTGCCGGCCATCGGCCCAACTCTGGCCCAAGGTTGGGTCGACGGTCGTTCAGGCTTTGGCATATTCGTTCAAAATAACCATCACACTACGGTCGGCCCGACTCTGGGCGATAGTTGGCCCGACCATCGGTATAACATTGGCTTGTACAAGTTTTCATGATGCACCCGACGGTCCGCCGAACCTCGGCCCAAATATGGGCCTGCCGTCGGATATACTAGGGTTCATTATTTCAAAACGACCGAAATTTGGGTACTAATAGCTGGATTTTTGTGTAGACATACCCATATTCGTACCAAAATTTCAGTACACGTAGACACTTCCTTTTTTTTAAGAAAAAAATTCAAAGCTTCATCTTTATGAATGTTCCGAAAAATTTACATTTGATGCAATTCTTAGTCGTTTTAAAATAGTCTGAAATACCTAAAAAGCAAAACGTTAGACGAAAGTTTGAAAAAATTGTGATTAAAAAAATTGTCGCAGTACGTGATAAAATTTCTAAGTTTCGTCGATGCAAATTTCAAATGCTCATTAAAAATGACATTTTATGTCATTATCAAAAGTTGTAAAATGGCCTAAAACACGAAAAAAACAAAATATTACACGAAGAAAAATTAGTCAAAGTGGACGCAAAAAAAAATGTTTGAAAAAAAATTTTTCACAACAATTTTTGAAAAAAAAATTTTAGAACAAAAATATTTGAAAAAAAATTGTTAGAAAAAAAATTGGTTGTAATTGGTTTAAATTATTTGTTTACAAATTATTTCATTTATATTCCCGTTAACAGTTAATTTATTTTACATATTCATGATGTCGCATATTAATAAAAAAATTAATGAGAAAAAAGGGTTAAAAAATTGTTTCTTTTCAACTGCTTTGAGCTGTGGCTTATGAGGATGGTTTTTTCATTGATTTTCAATTCTGTAGGTATAGAGTAATGGGTAAGACTCCCGACTACCAGGCGATAGATTCAGGTATAGATGTAGGTTCGAAACCCTGTAGCGTTAGAAATTTTATTTGTAATATAATGTTTAAAAATGTAATATGTGTATTCATTCTAAGCAGGACCATTAACATTGATGGTCAAAATACTCGCCATCAATTATTATTTATTTTTTGAATACCTATTTTGTGTATTTCCACCTGTTTAGTATGAACCTTCAAAAATCAAAGTCGGCCCCACATTGTTGTTCAAGGTTGGGCCGACATCATCTTAATAGATGCCCCATATATGAGACCAAATGTCGGGCCGACGCTGAGAAGCTCATTACGCTGGTTGGCCCGACCATTGGCTCACAAAGTGGGGCAAACTTTGAAAACTAATTGTATGCCAACCTTGTGTTCCGCGGTTGGCTCAACCATGACAACTATTGTTGGCCCAACTGTGTAAAATAGGGACGACATGCGTTATCATTACGCTGGTTGGCCCGAACATTGGCTCACAAAGTTGGGCCGACCTTACAAAGGTTGGAAAATGCTATAATCGCTTGTGTCGTTTTTCCAATAAGTTTTTTTTTCGTACTTTTATAACAAATTTGTAGATCTATTTTGGTTGAACAACTTTTGTCTTCTCATTTTTTTTCGTCTCTTGTGCGGTTTTTCCAATAAATTTTTATTTTTTATTTTTAATGTTATTTTTCATGATTAAAACAAAAACTACGCGTCCTGTTAAAAAAATTATTGATAAAAAATTTGTACCTCTTTTTTGGGTGAGCAACTTTTATTTATTAATTTTTTCATGGTTTGTGTCGTTTATCCGAAAAGTTAATTTTTTAATTTTTAATTTTATTTTTTACAATTAATACAAAAACTACGCATCCTATCAAAAAATGATTAATAACAAATTTGTAGATCTTTCTTGGAAAAACAACTTTCATCTATTCATTTTTTCGTAGCTTTTGTCATTCGTCCCAAAATTCAATTTTTTTTTTAATGTCGTTTTTTACGAATAAAACAAAAGCTGCATGTTCAATCAAAAAATCATTATTAACAAATTTGCAGCAACGTTTTTCTTCTCTTGACATTTTTTCATATCATACGGTGTTTGGCTTAAATTTTTTTACTTTTTTTTATTTTGTAAATTCTACAACTCTGATAATTTTTTTTTATCAGAAAAAGTCTTGAGAATACATTGTTCGACTTTTCGAGTACTACGAATAGCAGTACATATAATTTTTAAATATTAAAAAAATGGTCTCAAAAATTTTGTAAATACTTAAACTTTTTGAATTTCTATCCAAAATTGCTGGTTAACGAACTTGACCTTTATTTTTGGTGCCTTAAAATATGTGCCGAAGTACAATCCAATCCGAGTAGTCTTTCAAAATTTATCCAGTATACAGACGACAAGAACGATGACAGACAAACACCATCGTAAAACCTTTTTTTTCATAATCACCATTCTTGAAAAGATTTAAAAATATATTTTTTTTCACTCCTCTCAACCGACTGTAAACAAATATTACATTTTAAAAAACGTTACGTAACATTTCTCGAACCCTACACCCTCCTCCATCATAACAGGACCATAACATCTCCTCTTGACCTATCAATTTATTAATTATTATTTTTATTTAGTTTGTTGACATTATTATTTATTTATAAAACATGAGGGAGGTCATTTTCCTCTTAGGCTTAAGGCCATGTGACGAGTGGGTCACGTGACCAGATTCCTACCTTACCGACAGTTTTTTAAACCTCACTCATTTTCACACGAATAGCCACATCGAGTTGAAAATTTGGGATAATAAATAAGAAGCACTAAGAAAGGTGGGTCTGGTCCTAAATTTTAATAATCATGAAAAAAGCAAAAAAAAATTATTTATAAAAAAACTTTTTTCATAATTATTAAAATTTAGGACCAGAACCACTTTTCTTAGTGCTTCTTATTTATTATCCCAAATTTTCAACTCGGTGTGGCTATTCGTGTGAAAATAAGTTAGGAAATAAAAAAAGTGTCGGTATGGTAGGAATCCGGTCACGTGACCCACTCTTCACATGGCCTTAAGATGGTTAAAGCCCAATATGTCGAAGGCATTTTTATTAAGATTTGGATTTTTTTTTAAGTTATTAATTATTAATAATTTATTATTATATATTTTTGATTTGTTATTATATATTTTTATTTTTTATTATACATTATTGATTAAATTAATTGCTGTTATTAATAATAATATTATGTAATAATTTTTTGAGACGAGGTGCAATATAAAGGTGTTACTTCACTGACCGCGTTTCATCAATGTCCACGAGAACCACCGAGGTTGTACGAGAACGACCGAACTCAGTTCGAGGCATCAGGCTGAACGTAAACGAACGTAAAGTACACGTGCGTCGTGACTCTCCCTTCTTGCCGAGTTCCCGCTCGATATTAATTTGTGCTAACCGCTTTCTATCAATAATAAGTATAAATTTTGCATTAAATAAAGGGAAGTCTTACTTTCAAGAAAGGTTCAGTGTTTCTTACAACAACCAAAAAACAAATAACGGATACTTCAGAGGGACGCGAAGTGAGTACTTTCTGCGCATGTGCGCCACGCTTTCATAAGGAACCAATCAAATTCGCCGCGGTTACTCAAAGCAATTTCAAATGAATTTATTATATATATTTTTACATAATAATAATTATAACTGAAGTAATAATCAAATTAATAATGTAATAACTGGAAAAATTAATTCACCTCCAAATAGAGTTTAAAAATTTATTTAGATAAGTAATAATAACTAATATTCTTTACCTCATAATGGATTTCATTTCTTCATTAAACTTACTCTCATTAATAAATAATAAAAGTAATATGTGCAATAATACATAACTGAACAATCACATTGATGATTGATTAAACAAATATAAATTTTTATGAGATATTCATTTTCTCTTAACATTAATTTTTTTACATAAAAAAATCCTTTCAAATTTGCCTGGGAACCTGAACAACATTTTTTTAGTCTCTTGGATACACGAATTTTTTCTAAAATTTTGTGATCTTGAAAAATTTAAAAACTTTGCTTTGAATTTTCCTACATTCTATATCGAAATTTTAGAAAATAATTTTTAAATGTTTTCAAATATTTTTCACTTTTCTTTAACAATTAATTTTTCAAAATAAAAAATTACTTTATATTTTCCTAGGAATCTTAAGGACAAAAAATCTGCCCGCAGCGCGGACATATTTTCATCGCTTGGACCTTTTAAAAAAAAGGTCATAGCATTGACAACTATAATTTGATGATTGTGAATTCTCTTTTGTTAAAGCTCCTTCGACTTTAAGGAACACATTCTCATCACAGATACTACAATAATATTCGAGAATCGCTTTGATTAAACCAATCATATTTTTAAAGCTATATTCGTTGCACGAAATATTAAATAATACATATAAACAAAAGCCTTTAAAATTGAACAATTTGAAAATTCAAGTGTTACAAGTTTATAAAAATTTTAATCAGCTCTCAAAATAAAAAAATTTTAAACAATAAGAATTAAATATTTTCAGATAAGAATTTTTAAAATTGGATTATTAAAAAGGCGATGGAATTTAAATTTTATTATTTCTAATGAAAGTGGTTCAAAGTTAAATAATTTTATTTTGAGTTGAATCTCGAAACTTAATGATTTCAGATTAAAATTTCGAAAATACGACAATTTAAAATCAATGAAAATTGAATATTTTCAGATAAAAATATTGAAAATTAGATCATTTAAAATTGAAAGTAATTTAATGTTTATTATTTCTAATTAAAGGCGTTCAAAATTGAAGAATTTTAGTTTGAATTGAATCTCGAAATCTGATGATTTCAGATTAAAATTTTGAAAATAGGACAATTTCAAATCAATAAAAATTTAATATTTTCAGATAAAAATTTTGAAAATTTGATTGATCTTCATCAATTTGATTGATTGATCTTCAGAAATTGTAGAATTTTACATTGTTATTACATTAATTTAAATTTAATTTTGCACTTTAACTAAACTTTGAGGTTATGCTGAGTCCCGTTGATCTTCGGTTAAGTGGCTAACCCGCCAAAAATGGCCGATTAAGTTAAACAGTGATTAGGCTACTTAAATTATGGTTTCAAAGATGGTGGAACACAATGTACTGATTAAATAAAGTTAATCAAGGATTAAAATTAAATCACAGTTGGTGGGATCGGTCTTAAGTATTCAACCTCACTGAGAATTTAATTAATTAAATTCAACTAGGTTTTTGGGCGACTTTGATACAAAATACCGGTATACGTCCGCCGAGGGAGCCACGTTAACGGCAACACAAGCAAACGTCTTTTCAATGATGAGACACACACAGACGTAAAATAAACGTGATGCATATTGACGGCTATCAAATTTATTTAAAAATATGATAACCCAATAAAAAGGAGAGCATAGAAGTAGATTATATGGCATTGAAAAAATTGTACACTTCAATGCCTGCAATCTAAGCAAATTCAGTTTTTGTCCGAATAGTCATTCAACTACATTCAATGTCATTAAATTAATGGCATCACAAAAAAGCCACTTTAATTTCATAATTTGTGTATTCAAAATGATTCAACCGTAAACAGTCGAATTCCAAATAGCGCATTCGTAAAAAAAACGGAATTTGTGTGGATTTATAGGCATTAAAGTGTAGAATTTTGTCAATACCGTATAATCTACTCCAATGTTCTCCTTTTTACAGGGAACAAAGACGCCAAATAAATCGTAAAAGGGATTGCGTCAATTCGATAAAAATTATTTAATAATTTCTTATCAATTGAAGCTTTTTTGAACGACCCGAAAGACAATTGCATTGTTTCTTATTTTATTTATTTTTTTTTTTGGATAAATATGGACAGAATTTATGCAATTTTTATTCTTGCCAATCCAAGCAAGGTGCTGTTTTGATTTCTATATCCCGACGAAGACTAAATGAGGACGAATTCATTTCACCTTATTCACCTCCAGTTTCCTCGATTATCATTCACGACTTGGAAATTTTCATGATTTAAATTTTTTTAGCAAGTTTGAATGTGTCGCGTCATTCAAAAGACGTTTGCTTGTGTTGTAACAATCTGTGATTGTTCATTGATGCCCTTACTGTCCACTAGAGGCAGCACCTCCCGGACATGCGAAATGACATGACATATTCGAACCTCCTTCAAATCCATTTTGATTAGAAGTAGATTTATTAATGGGATTATTAGTTAATTAATACAGAATTTGGGTTAATAAATAATTTAATAAATTTGAGAAAGAGACTTGGTATTTTAAGAAAGCGAACTGACTCTGTAGTTTAAGGAATTTCTAAAGTTGAATTTCAATTTGATTTTGTGAGTTACACGTAATTGGAAAAGAATGTTGTTTATTTCAGGTTTGGTTTTCAGCTCTAGTTTAGAATGCGGAATAAGTATGAAAGAAACGTAAATTGAATGACTTCTAAGGAGTTTCAGGAAAGAGGGTTATTTAGACTCACAAAAGATAACGTCGAGATTTCGTGCTAGTATAGTTAAATAAAATAAAGAAGACATTGTTATTAACTAGTTTGAACCAAAATTTAAGATGATTTTTAGTTGTGCAAAAGCTGTAAAAACTAATTAAAATTTTACTACTGTTAATTATTTGACGTTTTTGATAGTGAAGCATGAAATGAGATTTGAGCCTAAATCGAGGAAAAGTGGTTAATGGGCATTTTGCAGGAAGCGAACTAGGCCGGGGTTTCATCATGGGTTGAGGTAAGAAATAGGACATGCATTAGTCAAGTTGGGGGTGTAAATCTGAATTCTGATTGGTTGGAAGTATGAGTATGATTGAGAGTAGGATCCCGCGGGAGATCCATGGATCGCTGCGCGATCCGGGAGGCCGCAAGCAACATCGATTTTCGAGATCAGATTTTGACTTACTCGGAACGGGAAATCTTTGCTTCAGTACTCTCCAAAATTGTCAAATCGGACATAGAATAATTTTGATATCAAAGGCTAAAATATAACAGTTTCAATTTGAAAGGTAATTTGTTTTCATTGACTTATACCCTTTTTTTTAATACAAAAAATTCATTCTTCAGTTTTATAATAAATTTAAAGTATTGAATTCGAAAATTTCATCACGACATGAGAGCCTGAAAAGCAACGTTGGTTTCGTCAAGTCGGAGACCGGACGAGGAGAGTCCTTCTCTCGGAGTGGAAGAAACCCAAAATTTGAGAATTACATTTTGGTATTTTACTGAAAAACTCTTATTTCGAATTTAAATAAATTCGATTTTCGCGCCAATTAATCATAGACCGTCACATTATCGTTGACGTGGCGCCCTCGGCGAACGTGTACCGGTACTTCGTACCCAAACCGCCCAAAATCTTAGTTACAAGAAAATGCATGGAGGCTTGGAGGACCTGCGATTTACCAACATTTTTTTCAGTGCAACTACTACTCTATCATGGTTGATAATACATTTAAATAAAATCGTATAATTTTAATAACAAGCCCAGTTATTCAATTTTCACCCAAATCTATCAGAGACGAAAGTTTTCCTACCAGATAACTAATTTTTCTTGTATTTGTTTTAGATGGTGAACGAAGAGACTCCGGAAGTAATTAAAAAACCTCCACCAATTTTCAAGGATCCAACATTTCAACAGCGTTTTCGACCAACAAGCAGTTCTGGAAAGAAAAGAATCTGGCGTTCACTAAAACAAGTTCTTGCGCAAGAACGAGCCCTTCCATGGCCCAGCGATGTTGTCCACTACAGTTCCATCAATGCACCGCCAAGTTTCAGACCTGCGAAGAAATATTCTGATATTTCGGGTTTATCAGCCCGATATACTGATCCACAAACTAAATTATACTATGCAACTACGGAAGAATTTATGACTGTACGTAGTTTACCTATGGACATTACTGCTGGTTACTTAGCACTTCGAGGTGCATCTAGTATTGTCGGTTAGAATAAGAATTTTGTATAATTATAAAATAAAATTGGATGAGAGTTTAAAATAATACTTTAAATGATTTGTGTACTTTATTGACTATTCCCCTTTTCATTTATAATTCTATAATTATGTAGTATTAAGGTGGTCCAAAAAGAGGCATTTTGCGAAAAGTCAAAACTTTTAGGCTTAATTAGGGTAGATGCAGAACTTTATTTTCAAAGTTCCTTGCTAATTTTTCATTTTGCCTGACCATTAATATTTGAAGATCAAAATTCTAATCTTGTAACCATTTTAATATACAATCTTATGAATTAAATAAAAATATTTTAAATATATTTATAAATTTTTAATTTATGCTCAGGGCCTGCGACAACCTAATTTGATTAAAAAAAATAGTGAATTTGCGGCAATTCGCAAATATAAAAAAATTCATTGAATTCAGTAAGTTTGGAATGAGATTAGAAAAATGAAAGGGAATTGAAAACTATTTGATGAAACCCCTAACCATTTTTAAAAAATACAGTTAAATCATTAAAAAATCTCTTCAAATTATCGAAATCAATCGAGAATTTCTAGGAAACTTTTTAAATATCCTAAAATCTTTAGTAATACATTGCAATATTTTAAATCCCGCCATATCCCTCAATTCTTGTAAATACATTTTTTGTAATCCGCTAAAATATTTTGAAATCCTGTGAAATTACATGAAATCTCATGATATATCCTGAAATTCTCAAAATATTTCAAATTCTTTAAAATTACTGAAATCAATAAAAAATTCCTTAAAATCTTTTGAAATAACCCTAAAATATTTAAAATCATTTGAAATCCCTTGAAACTTTTTAAAGCTCTTAAAAATTCCTTGAAATTTATAAAAATACCCCAAAATCTTTAAAAATCCTTTGCAATACGTTCAAATGATTGAAACCTATTTAAAATTCCAAAATACCGTTAAATATTTATGATTCTTAGAAATATTTTGAAATCCCTTGCAACTTTTTAAAACTCTTGAATATTTCTTCATTTTTTTTAATACCCTAAAGTCTTTGAAATCTCATTAAATTATTGAAATCTATTAAAAATTTATTAGAATCCTTTAAAATACCCTAAAAGATCTTAAAAGAAAATTTAGAAACATAGGTTCATTTGTTGAAAGAAAAGTGATTGAATTTATAAACTTCTAACCAAAAATATAGAACTATCAACCATTAAGATTATTTTTCTTTAACTAAAAAAGATACATTTTTTACCAAAAATTGAATACTTAAATTTTCAGTTAAAAAATAATTTTCAGCCAAAAAAAAAACGAGTTTTCAATAAATAGTTAAATTTTTAACCAAAGGGTTCAGTTTTCTACTAAAATGATGAATCTTCAACTAGAATAGTTGAATTTTCAATTAAAAGATTCAACCAAAAAGATAAAGGTTTTTTAACAAAAAAGTTAAATTTTCGACAAAAATTTAACAGTTGATATTTCAATCAAAAAAGAATTTAATTTTTAATCAAAAACAGTTTAATTCAACCAAAAAGATGAATTTTCAATAAAATATTTAAATCTTGAACCGAAAAGACGAATTTTCAACGAAACAGTTGAATTGCCAACAGTAAAATTAATTTTCAACGCAGAAAATTAATTTTCGACCAAAGAAGACGAATGTTCAACAAACTCAACCAAATAGTTGAATTTGCAAATAAAAGAAATAAATTTACAATAAAAAATGGAGTGGTTTAATTTTTTGTTAAAAAAATAGTCTCCAACAAAAGAAAACGAATTTTCAACAAATAGTTGAAGTTTTAACCAAGTAGTTGAATTTTCAACTAAAAAAAATAAATGCTCAACCGAATAATTAAATATTCAACTAAAAAAGGTATGTTTTCAACCAAAAATAGAATAATTATATCTTCAATGAATTAAAATGATGTTTTCACACACAAAAAAACGAATTTCAACGAAATGGATAAAGCTTCAATCAAGGAGATGAACTTTCAACTAAAATGATGCATTTTCAACAAAAAAATGAATTTATAACGTAGTTGTTCTACTTCAATACCAGAGTTAAATCATTAATTGAAAAATATTAATTTACAATCAGAAATGGAATAGTTAGATTTTCAGTTAAAGAAATTAATTTTCAACCAAAAAAAAAAAATTTTCAACCAAAAAGATGATTTTTCAAGTTAGAAGCATAATTTTTAACCGAAAAAAAAAACTAATTTTCAACAAAACGGTTAAATTTTTCACCAAATCACTTCAATTTTCAACAAAAAATATAAATTTTTAAGCAATGAGCTTAATTTTCTACCAAAAAAGACGAATTTTTGAGAATATGCAAACATGAATTTTCAGCTAAAAATAACTAATTTTTAACAAAAAATAGAATACACCAGACTCTCGGTTTAGGAACAGTGTCCGGGGTTGTCAGCAAATAGACTTGTTCCTAAATCGCGAGTATCGAAAGATAAACATTCAGGGCCACCTGAACCGTTTCCATAATATTGCGCAATATACTCGACTGAGTACTCGCACACTGCGGCCAGCAATTCTAGGAATTCATAAACCGCGAGTTTCTAGCCCGAGAGTCTGGTGTAGTTAAATTTTCAGATAAGAAAATTAATTTTTGTTCAATTCAATGAAATAGCTGAAAACTATTTGGATTACCAATAAAAATTACTCCGAATTCCCTGGATTACTTTGGATTACAAGTTAATTACTTGTATTACCTAAATTATTTCGAATTAACTATACTACATGAATTAAAGGTAGATTTTCCCCGATTAGAACTAGATTACTTCGGATTACAAGTGGATTACTTTGCATTACACTGCATTTTTTGGATTACAGCGGAATACCAGTTCCTCTAAGAGAACGGTCCAACGGATTATCAGAATTGGGGCCCCCCCCCCCCTTCGACTAAATGTAACTGGAAATCGTTTTGCATTCATTTAATTTTACTGCATAAAATTATAAAAATGTTTGTACTTTTTAAAATATTTTTGAATACTTCACTTATGAGAAAAAAAATATTAAAAAAAAAGTATCGATAACTCTATTCAAAGGCCTCTATGACCTTGAAACTTCACATCCTGCAAAACGCAGAACCAATCAGAATAATGGTATATGCAGTGGCTCAATTGACTAACGACGTGTCCAACTGACAGCTGGAAAAAAAATTTGTCACCATACACATGTCGACTTTTGGCACATTTGCACTGCCGTACTTGACAAAACTTGGTTTTAGTGAAATCCAAAGAAGTTTGCACACGTTTTAGAATCATTCTTCATAATTTTTAAACACGACTTAAATAATGAACGTGGAAATAGGTTATGTTTACTTCCATCACCTGCCGGCCATTTTAATTCCCCCATCAACTACGTTAATCAGACTAATGTTAACTTCCGACGCTGGTCCAATTAGAATGCCTCATCTTCCCGCAAAATATTTAAAAACCATACTTTTTAAACATTAAAAAATGCAAACTTTTTTTTTAAACTATCCTCAAAATAATTATATTCAATTTGTATTGCTTTTTCAATTTCACCAGAAAACAAATATATTTGAAAATACTCAACAACCCCATTGGATACCTTTTTTAAGAAACAAGAAGGTCTTGCCTCTTGAAAATAAGTTAGGAATATGATACGAGTACAATTGAGACATCACTTTTATTAGAGCAACCATAAAGCATCAGCTTCTATATATGGAGAATCGAGATGAGGAGATAAATTCTTAAGAAACGCAACAATCTCTTGTTGCTCGATCTTGTATGATGCATCCTTTGTTAGATTCAATGTAAGGAAGCGATACTGAACGCTTGCGCTTACAGCGTAATACTCTCGAGGGGTTTGCAAGGTTTTATCGAACAGACAAGTCCTTTCATGGATTCATGTAAGAATTATTCTATACCTTATGAAGCTAATTCCAAACATTTATGTCTTATTATGTTTTCAACCACCAATTGAGCCTTCCAAGAAGTACTTCTTACTATTACCCAGGGACCGTTCATAAACTACGTTACCAATTTGGGGTCGCGCTAATGCCGAAGGTTAGTAACACGTGTTGTGGGGGGGGGGGGGGTCCATTGGAAGTAACCTTAGGAGCTTAAAATCTTAGATAATGTTTAGTTCGCCTTCTGCTGAGAAAATTTTTAAAAAATTTGCTAATTTTTCAACAGATGGCCTTGCTACGCAAGGTTGCATTGCAACGCAATGGTTCAATGATAACTTAAAAAAAAAAAAAAAAAATTGATTAGCAGTTTGAACTCGAAAGTTCATTGCCTCACTACCCGATTCGGGTAGTGTTTCTAGGTGGATATTTACTACCAATGTGGGCCCACCACACCCACGACGGGCCAACAGCAACGCAGTATTCCTGGATGGTCACCCATCCAAGTACTAACCGCGCCCAACAATGCTTAACTTCATTGATCTTACGAGAACTGGTGTTTCCAGAGTGGTATCGCCGTTGGCCAATGATAACTTAATAAGTTTAAAAATTACTTTCATATTACAGACTTCACACACTTTCCCCTATTCCCCTCTTTTCCCATTTTTTGAAGAATTATTTTTTTCTCTTTGTTTTCAAGAATTTTCCCTTTTTCTCGTTTTATTTCTTTAATGCGAACTGAATTAATTTCCCAGGTTTATGATTTTTTTGCAAAAATTATCAGAATTATTCTATTTGCAAAATGATCAAAGGTCTTTTCTATTCATGCGTCAACTTCGATGAAAAAAAAATTTCTGTTTGAAACATATGATTCAAATATTATAAATGAGCATAACTTCCTTAATCTTTGATAAAATGTATTGATATTGTAGGTCAATCGATTCGTCTCGAACCAAGGAATCTTTTATATTTTTGCATCAACTTTGAATTATGTTGAAGAAAAAAGTTTTACTATAAAAAACCGTATTTTCAAATATTATGCATTACCATAGCTTCCTTACTCTTCAATAAAATTTATTAATATTATAGGTCAATCGATTCGTCTCGAATTAACACATCTTTTCTGTTCTTGCATCAACTTTAAATTATGTTAATGAAAAAAGTTTGACTATAAAAAAACGATTTTCAAAATATATATAAATTACTATAACTTCCCTACTCTTTAATCAAATGTTTTAATATTATAGGTCAATCGATTTTTCTCGAACCAAGGAATCTTTTATATTCCTGCATCAACTTTGAATTATATTAATGAAAAAAGTTTTACTATAAAAAACCAATTTTCAAAATATATAAATTACTATAACTTCCCTACTCTTTGATAAAATGTATCAATATTGTAGGTCAATCGATTCATCTCAAACCAAGGAATCTTTTATATCCTTGCATCAACTTTGAAGTATGCTGATGAAAAAAGTTTTACTATAAAAACCCGATTTTCAAAATATATGAATAACCATAACTTCTCTACTCTTCAATAAAATGTATTATTATAGTTCAATCGATTCGTCTCGAATTAACACATCTTTTCTGTTCTTGCATCAACTTTGAATTATGTTAATGAAAAAAGTTTGACTATAAAAAAACGATTTTCAAAAAAAATATATATATATAAATTACTATAACTTCCCTACTCTTTAATCAAATGTTTTTATATTATAGGTCAATCGATTCGTCTCGAACCAAGGAATCTTTCATATTCTTGCATCAACTTTGAATTATGTTGAAGAAAAAAGTTTTACTATAAAAAACCGATTTTCCAAATATATAAATAACCATAATTTCCCTAATCTTTTAATAAAATGTTTTAATATTATAGGTCAATTGATTCATCTCGAACCAAGGAATCTTTTCTGTTCTTGCATCAACTTTGAATTATGCTAATGAAAAAAGTTTTACTATAAAAAACCGATTTTCAAAATATATAAATTACTATAACTTCCTTACTCTTTAATCAAATGTTTTAATATTATAGGTCAATCGATTCTTCTCGAACAAAGGAATCTTTTATATTCTTGCATCAACTTTGAAGTATGCTGATGAAAAAAGTTTTACTATAAAAACCCGATTTTCAAAATATATGAATAACCATAACTTCCCTACTCTTCAATAAAATGTATTATTATAGTTAAATCGATTCGTCTCGAATTAACACATCTTTTCTGTTCTTGCATCAACTTTGAATTATGTTAATGAAAAAAGTTTGACTATAGAAAAACGATTTTTAAAATATATAAATTACTATAATTTCCCTACTCTCTGATAAAATGTATTGATATTATAGGTCAATCGATTCGTCTCAAACCAAGGAATCTTTTACATTCTTGCACCAACTTTGAATTATGCTAATGAAAAAAGTTTGACTATAAAAAACCGAGTTTTAAAATATCATTGAGTGTTAAAAAAAATGCAATAAATATTTTTAGAAATCCTTCTGTCAGTTTCAAGATATTAGTGGGAAAAATAAGCCCTCCAAATTTCATCAATTTATCTGCAACCGTTTTCAAGTTATCGTGTTCACAAAAAAGTGTGACATCCACACACACTCACACACGCCCACACACACACATCCACACACGCACACATCCGGACAATTTCTTAGGACATTGTTTTAGACATTTTTAAATTGAAGAAGGTTTAATTGAATGAATTTAAAATTTTTGGAAAATGTTACCATTACAAAGCTTCCTCTATAAGGAAGCAATTGGTCAAGATAGGCGCTGAGCACTTACAAGGAAGGGTTTCGTAGCTTTAGGTGCTTATATTTTGGGTCCTATGTAAATTGTGGGCCCGATGTCCAACTTGGGTCCTAGGACAATTTTGGGTCCTATGTCAATTTTGGGCCTTCTGTCAGTTTTGACCCTATGCCAATTTTGGGCCCTATATCAGTTTAAGCCCTATGTCTTTTCGGGCCACATATCAATTTTGGACCCTATGTCTATTTTTGGCCTTACGTCAAAGGGCCCATGTGACATAACATTCCTCCAAATGATAACCTAAAAATTCCATTTTTCGAGGTGTTATGGAGGGGGAAAGTAAAATAAAAAAGTCATTTTTCTCGAATACGACTAAACCGATTTTGATGATCGAAATATATGTTATAGTCACCCATAAAACTAGTTGGAAAAAAATGTTCGAATTTTTCAAAATGAAAAATAGTGCTAAAAAATGCTTTTAAAAATTTCCAAATTTTGTTTGAGGTTTCTTTTTTAAAAAATGCTTATATTGTCTTCTTCAATATAAACTTATTTTTCATATGGATACTTCATGGCTTAAAAAACAAAATCCAACGCGGCGCAGGGCGCTGTGCGGATATGTAGCGCTAGGGTGGTCCAAATTTACACCCGTAAAAATTCGACTTTCTATTTTTTATGCGATAATTCCGCCTCCCCCAATTTGTTTGTTTCCCATAAAAAGAAATTCAGTCATTTTTTTCCAATGCTTCTGAAATTAACATGAGGTTTTTAAGGGGAATAGCTCGATTTTCAAGAAAATGGAAAGAAGAAGCACTTGTTATAAACTTTTTGTAAATTAAAGGATAGTAACCTCCTGAGGAGTATTCAGGAAATAGTTTCCACCCAATAACTTTCAATTTTGACGCATTTAATTCCCTTTTATTGTGCCCGGAAAATGCCCAAAAAAATGCAAAATAGCAGTTTTCTATAAAATTTATGATGAAGACAGTATTTTTGTGAATTTTTTCAACATGAATTATTTTTAATTGATAAGTGACGAGTTTCCAAGTATTTTAAAATTAATTTTAAATTGTTTAAACAATTATTATTTGTCTAAACAATTTTTTCCTCTGGTAAATCGTGAAAAGTTATTATCTTTCGGGGGAAATTATACAAAGTTTATGAATGTCAAGAGTGGTACTTCTTGTTTAACATATTTGGTAATCATTTGAACAACTTTGATTTGTTTAAACATTTTTTTCATCCCTAAAATCTTGAAAAGTTTAGTTTTCTGTAAATAATGACACAATTAAAGAATGTTGAGAGCAATGCATTTTGAAATGATATTTGGTAATTATTTGAATAATTTTTATTTGTTTAAACATTTTTTTTCCCCTAAAATATTGAAAAGTTTAATTTTCTGGAAATAATGACACAATTAAGGAATGTTGAGAGCAATATATTTTGAAATGATATTTGGTAATTATTTGAAAAATTTTATTTGTTTAAACAATTTGTTCCTCTGTAAAGTGAGAAAAGTTTTTACTTTCTGGAATTAATGACAAAATTAACCTATGTTGAGAGTAATCTTTTTTCTAAAGGATATTTAGTAATTTTTTAAACAATTTTCAATTGTTAAAAAAATTTTTACTTGCTTGAACAATTGTTTTCTCTGTAAATCGTGAAAAGTTATTCTTTTCTGCAATTAATGACACAATTAACCAAATTTTGAGAGTAATATTTTTTTTCTTCAGATATTTTGCAATTATTTAAACAACTAATAATCATTCATTCTTTGGTTGAGAATTTAACTATTTTGCTAAAAATGCGTTTTTTGTTGTTGAAAATTAATCTTCTTCACTGAAAATGTGACAATGCCATTTTTACTTTACAATTAATATTTTAAGTAATAGATTTCTGATGTTAGATATTGCCGATTACTGGCCAAATAATTTTCTGGAGAAACGAGAAAAAATTTGCCTCAGCCCGGATTTGAACCGGTTAACCAATTAGGCCACCGAGGCTGAAGCTGATTGTTTCTCGTTTCTCTTGAAAATTATTTGACCAGTAATCGGAAATATCTAACATCAGAAATTAATTAATTAATTTACTCTGGTCGACAAAATAACGTCAATTATTAAATTGATATTTTAAATTGAAAATTGATCTTTTCTCGTAAAAAATTCTTGTATTTTGTTAAATTTTCTTTTTTTTTGTGTGGTAGAAAATAAACCTTCTTAGTTGCCACTTTATTCTTTTTGATTGAGAGTGCAACTGATTGGTTTGAAAATTCGTCTCCCTTGGCTGAAAATGAACCTTTTTTGTTCAAAATTCAACTTTTCGGGATGAAAATTCAATTCTCTCCTAAAAAACTCGCCTTTTTGGCTAGAAAATTCAACTATTAGGTGGAAAATGCAACTACTAAATTTGTTTGTCCATAATATAAGCCTTTAATTTATTGAGTGTCACGTAATATGTGGACGTGTGGACGTAACGTGTGTACGGTGCTTTAAATCTGCCATTCCGCATTTGTTAAAATGAAATCAAATAATATTGTAATATATTATAATTGGTGCAACAATTGATCTCTCAATCAAATAATTATGAAGTTGTAATTCTCTTTTTACAATAATTTCAATAGATTATCATGTGCCATTCACTTTATTCAGTGCACATGCTAATGGCTGCAGGGAGTGCACGTGTCAGAAACAAACTCCGCAATCCGCTCATATCTATTTGCACCCCAAGCATTCAAATTTTTATAATTTTAATGCACGCATTTTTTTTAAAGATAATTTCTATAAACTAAAACGTGAGTGATTGTTTTTGTGAATTTGAGATTGATATAAGGTTAATGCGAAGTTTCATAACCTAAAAGATTGCAGCTTATTAATTTTTCACTTTTATTGATAACGAGACTTTATAAACGTAAATTTAAAAAAAAGCAGTTTTTAATGTGTGAAATATATAAATAAATGTTCAATGTTCAGATGTGGTGTGATGCAAATATGTGAAAAATAATGTTCAAGAAAATCAATTAAAATGCCTGAAAATATTTTATAAATAAAAGTAGACTAGGTATGCCAGGATTTGCTTTAAAGTTGTCAATTTAACTATTTTTTAGTAAATAATTTAAACCTTTTGAATTAAAATTTGTTTACTTTAAATGAATCATTTTCTATCGGAACTATTGTTGCCCATTAAAAAATTCATGTTCTCATTCAAAAGTCAGCCAAAATGGAATAGTTAAACTTTCAGTTGAAAAAATTAATTTCCAACAAAAAAGATGAATTTTTAAACGAGAAGATTAATTTTCAAATAAAAAGAATTATTTTCTACAAAAAATACAATTTTTCAACAAAATACGTTAATTTTTAACGAAATAGTGTAGTTTTTGATTAAAGAAGACAAATTTCCAACCAAATAGCTGAATTTTGAAATAAAAAAAAAATAATTTTCAACCGAAAATAAAATAGTAAAATTTTTAGTGAAAGAAAAAATTAATTTTAAACTAAAAATAAGAGTTTTCAACTAAAAAAATGAATATTCAACTGAAATAGTTTAATTTTCAAGCAACAAAATTAATTTTTACTACAAAAAATAAATTGCCAACCAAAACTTAAATAATTAAATTTCAAGTTAAAAAAATTAATGTTCAACCAAACAAACGAAGTGATAAATTTTCAAATAAAATTGTAAATATTTAACTGAAATAGTTGAATTTTTTACCAGAAAGATGAATTTTTAACTAGAATAATTGAATTTTTGACAAAGAAGATCAATTTTCAACCACGAAGATGAATTTCTACCAAACGACGAACTTTCAACTAAAAAATATAATTTTTCAACCAAAAATTAAAGACATAAATTTTTAGGCAAAAAATGAATGTTCAAAAAAGGAGATGAATTTTTAACCAAAACTATGGAATATTCAACTGCAATAATAGTTACATTTTCAGTTGAAAAAAAAATAATTTTCAACCAAAAAACATCCAATGAAAAAACAATTTTTCAATGAAACAGTTCATTTTTCAACCAAAGAAATGAATTTTGAATTAATACGATGAATCTTCAACCAAAAAAAAAATCGTTTTTAGCAAAAGAGTTTTACTTTCAACCAAATGATTTTATTTCCTACCTAAACGAATAATTTTCAACTAAAATGATAACTTTAAATGATAATTTTAAACAAGAAAATTAATTTTCAAAGAAAAAGATGATTTTCTACCAAAAAAATAATCTATTTTTTAGCAGATCACGTGAATTTTCAACGAAATAGTTAAATTTTCAATTGAAAAAGACAAATTTTCACCCATATTGTTGAATTTTGAACTAGAAAAGCTCAATTTTTAACTAAATTTTTACAACTAGTTTAGTTTTTAAATGCAAAATATCGATTTTCAACCAAATAGTTAAAGTTTCAATGATGAATCAAAGTGAAAATGCTAATATCCGTAGGATATTAGAAGATGAGGAAGAATCTGAATAGCTTTACTCTCAGTTAATTTTAATTGTTCTGTACCTAAACTATTTTAAATAATTTATTCAATAAATTCTATGTTTTTTATACAAAATTATCGACAATGAATTGAATAATTTGATGAAAAAACTTCACCTCATTGACAAATTTGTTAATGACAGCATTCTCAGCTCGCGGAAATAATTACAAAACATTTATTTAATTTTTTTAATAAACGTTTTCAAATAATTCCCGCGAGAAGAAAGTGCTGCCATCAAATTGCCACTTCATAACCTCAAAATCGTACTAACGATTGGCCCGATTGGGAACGATTGAAACTTTGCAACACTCAATCGTTTCCAATCGTGCACACACGATTAAGAAATACGATTAGAAACAATTAAAATTTCTTTCTATCGTTCTGAATTGTTTTCAATTGATTATTTTTAGAAGGGCTGACCAATGGGTGGCAATCTGGAATTCCAATGACAGATAGGCAATTCAGAAGTTATCAAAACCCATTATAACGAAATTGAATCGATTTTTGTTTCTTGGGAAGCAGCTCTTATTTATTTATTCATACATGTCAGTCTGTTTCCTGTTTAGTTGCTTGGAATGGTACACGGAAAAAATTTATCCGTGAAAAAGTCACGAACTTGTAGCTAGGTGTCGGATACGAGATAAAGAAATGAAACATTACATCCTCATTTCTATGAGAAATGTTTGGATAAATTTCGAAGTTTTTTACGAACAGTTCAAATTTTCTACGAACAGTTCCTGAAAATTTTAGACTGAAATATAAAGAGGAAAAATTTTATTTGTGCGATTTACTTTATATTAATGTATAACTTCGCATCTCAGAAGATTGGAACCCTCAAAGACTGCTGACTCACCAGTTTCTAAACATAAACCAGGTGTGCGTAAATACGCGCAGCCATCAAGGCCAAACAAAATAGGTATTATAAAACTTCTGGCCACACATCCGACGAGCTCGAAGCACACTTACGAGCGCACACACGTACCGCGCGTTTGGGCGAGCGTGTGTGCGGGCCACGTACAGGCAAACCTACTTTCCAGTTCCCAGATTTTTCGCGCAAGCTCGTGAGTGCTCTGAGAATCTTTTCCCAATCACTCGTAATATTTTTGTGTTTATTTACGTAAAAAAAAAAGCGATGAACCGTTTTAGAATTTTCACATCGAGTTCGTCAATTCTTTCTCAAAGTTCGCAGATTATTTACGAAAATACATCAATATCCGATGAATTTTTCTCATAGCTGAGACCTAGCTACTAGTTCGTGACTTTTTTACGGATAAATTTTTTCCATGTAGCAGCTCGTTTTTGCAACAAACTCGTCACCTATATTCATTGAAATTGCTCGCATCCGCACAGAGTAAGGAAATTCAGTCAAGGGATGAGACGAAGATGAAAAGAGCGATTCGAGATGGAAAGTCTACGCAGTAGGCCGCGGGCTGAAAGCCCAGAGGAGGCGAGAACAGAGCCGCAATTTGCGTAATTGCAATGCCGCGACCGGTGAGGCTTCGAGAAGGCTCACCTCGGAGGTGCTCTGGGCCCTTTGTCCCATCACAAGAGTCCCTATAAAACGGTCACTGGAAACTTCGCTGCTATGTACTATAAACATTAGGGTGAATTTTTTAAAAGTTTTTTTTTGTAATTCAACTTGGCACCCCTACAAATTGTTCCTTTTGCCGCGAAAGTGACCTCTGATTTGTTTCGGAATTTAAAAAAATATTTAGAGGTCGCTCAAGGCCATTTTAGAGGATAAATGACTATTCTTAATTGAATTGACGCTATTCATTGATTATTCATTTCTGGCACGTACGAATTGTGTTCTTCACAATTCAATATTGCACTCAGATTTTTTTCAGATTTTTAAAATGTCATTCAAAGGTGGCTCAAGGTCATTTTCTTAATAAAATGTTGATTCAATGAAATTTTCTCTAGTTTTTTTTTCTATAGAGAAGCAATGCCAATTTATTGATGTCGGCAAAAAAAATTGTTCAAGTTGTTTGGTAAATGTTTTTCATATTATTTGAAGGACATTCAAGGTCATTTCGCAAAAAATGAGCTTCTTTTAAATTGTGATAATGAAAAAACAGTGCTCACACTTGCATATTAGATGGTAGTTTATAGCCAACTAAGTTTTCCTCTTTCTTTTCTAAAAAATTTTTTATTTAAAGCAAAATTAAAAACAAATAACTACCATTAAGAAGAAAAAATTTGTGAATTACCATTTCTCGTAAAATGACCTTGAACGATCTTAAAGTAATATGACACGCAATTATTTAACCTTTTGACAAATTTTTTTGGCGCAATGAATAAATTGACACTGTTTTACAAAAAAGAACTAGAGAAAATTTAATTGAATCAATATTTTATTGAAAAAATGACCTTGAGCCACCTTTGAATGTCATTGTAAAAGTCTGACAAAAATCTGAGTGCAATATTAACTTGTAAAGAATACAATTCATACGCGTCAGGAATGAATAATCAATAAATAGCGTCAATTTAATTAAAAATAGCATTTTTGCCCTAAAATGACCTTGAGCTACCTCCAAATATTTTTTGAAAATTCTTAAACAAATCAGAGGTCATTTTCTCGGCAAAAGGAACAATTGGTAGGGGTGCCAAGTTGAATTTAAAAAAAAAATAAAAATAACACCCTAATACACATTAGGGTGGTCCAAAAATGCATTGGAATTTTTTTTTTGAATCCACACAAAATTAAATCCATTTTTTTTCAATGTTACTTAGAGGTGGCGCAAGCCCCATAAAGTTTAGCACGTACTTCCCATAAGAAAAAAAATACGTTTTTGTAAATTTTATTTAGAATTGTCAATATTAGCTAAATCGAGTTGAAATTCAACATTTCTCTTTATAATTAGATATATAATACAAATAAAATATTACTTTTTGAATATCACCGCTCATAAGTCTGTTTTATAGGGCCCCAAAAAAAAACCCATAAGTGAAAATATGGGTTTTGCGAGTTTTTGGTACTAATTATGATTTTTTTGCGATTTTTTCAAATGAAAATTGTTCCTAATAGATCATATACTACTTCATACTGATAACTAGATGTTTACCTAAATTTTTTAAACAACTTATTATTGTTTTTAGCAATTTTCTCTTAGAATAAAGATAGAAAGTCACGGTTTTTTCAAAACTTTTCCACTTTTCATCCAATTTTCAATTAAAGTTAATCAGTTAAACAGTTAAACAATAAACAGTTAATTAATTTTAACAAACATAATTGTTTAAGAAATTTATTATTCTTGTTACTAATATTCTCTTTGAATAATACTAGAAATCGTTATTTTTTCAAAAACTTTCAACTTTTTTTCTACTTTTCACTTGAAGTGAGTTAATATTTAATTTAATGTAGCGTAAATAATTTTTTTAACAAATTATTATTGTTTATAACTATCTTCTTCTACATTAATACTAGATACTTGCGGTTCTTTTCGGAAAGTTTTTACTTTTTATACACTTTTCAATTAGAGTAAAGTAATTAATAATTCAAGTTGACAGAAATAATTGTTTCAACAATTTATTATTATTTTTAATAATATTTTCTTTGCTTAATGGTAGAAAGTTGCAGTTTCTTCTAAAAATTGTAACTACTTGTTTGTTCACTAGGAGTGACTTAATAATTAATTTAATATAGCAAAAATAATTGTTTTATCAAATTATTATTGTTTATAACTATCTAAATCTATATTAATTCCAGATAATTGCAGTTTTTTCTGAAATTTTTAACTCTTTGTCCACTTTTCACTTAGTAAGGTAATAATTAATGCAAGTTGAGAAACATCGTTGTTTAAATAACTTATTATTGTTTATAACTATATATTGCTATTGCTTTGCCTTTTTTAGATATGAAAAAATAACAGAAAAAATTATAGGGAATCATATTTTAAACACTCTCTTTCTTTTCTGTGAATATATTTTTCTGAAATAAAACAGATATTTGAAATATTCTTTAAGTTGAAAATTTCGGAAATGCCGCAATTTTCTAGTCACCTAATCACCTAATTATTAGAAGAAAGTAGTATTTTATGTATTAGAAACAATTTGTATTTAAAAAACCCAAAAAAATCGTAATTAGCGCCAAAAACTCGCAAATCAAAAACAAAAGCTAATTGTGAAGAGAAATTTGAGTTGCGACACGATTCACCTAATATTAACGATTCTGAATAAAATTTTCAAGAACTTCTTTTTTATGGGAATTACGTGTTAAATTTCATAGGGCTTGTAGAACCTCTAAATAACAATAAAAAATTAATTTTCAACGAAATAGTAAAATTTTCAACCTTAAGAAATGAATTGTCAACCAAAAAGATTAATTTTTCACGAAGAAGATTTATATTGTACCACAAAAGACGAATTTTCAACAAAATAGTTAATTTTTTAACCAAAGAAATTAATTTTTTACTACATTGATGAATCTTTATTAAAAAAATTAACTTTGATCCAAATAGTTCAATTTTCGACCAAAAAGATAAATGTTTGAAAACCATAAAGATTAATTTAACTTAAAAACTATCTGAACATTCAATCTGAATAATTAATTTAATAGTATATATCTATATAATATATAGATATATACTATTAAATTAATTATTATATATTATTTTAATCAAGACAGATGAATTTTCAATAAATAATATAATAGTAGATATTTCAAATAACAACGATTTTAATTTTTATCAAAAAATAAATAAATTTCTGCTAAATTAGACGAACTTTTAAAGCAAAAAAGATTTCAGCTGTATTCTGAATAAAAAAATATGAATTTACAAAAAAAGGTTATTTTCTAACAAAATACTTGAGTTTATAGCCCAAAAAGACGAAATACCCTGGTGGAAAAATTTTTATACAAAAGTACAGAAAACTAAAAATATTTTTACAGGAATCTATAAATAAATACAATAAATTACAACCAAAATTACAGAAGAGTACAACTTTGTTCTATTATTGAGATGAGTTATGTACTTTTTTTTTATTTTTATGTACATTGTTGTATTTTATTGTAGTTTTAATTTTCTACAAGAATTTACAAAAAATTACAACTACAAGAATCTACAGGAATTTACATGTTTTGCAGCCAAAAAAATGTTTTTTTTTCGACCTAGGATGACAAATATTTAGAATATTGCAATGAGATAATTTTAAATTAAGATGCGATCATGTATAAATGATCGCTATTACAAAAAAAGCTTATGTGTTTAAACTTTAAAGGAATAGTAGAATATTAAAAGAAAATGATATATAATAATTATTAAACAACAAAAAACCTTACATTAGAAGTTTTTTTCAAATACATAGCAATCGATAGGACACCATATATGTCATTTAAAATTACGTAATTACAATGTTCTCAATATTTGTCATCCTAGGTCGAAAAAGAACAAATTTTTGACTGAAAATAGAAATTGAACGATTGAGAAAGAATTGATCACGGTGATTGAAATTAAAAAGCTAGAACTCTTAAAGATAAAAAATTTTTCACTTGAAATTATAAAAACTGAACCGCAAATTAAGACACTCAAAGTGAAATACATACTTTTAAATTTTAAGCTTTTAAAATTAAAGCTTAAAAAAATGCTAATTTAAACGTTCAACAATTTACGCGGATAAAATGGAAGCTTTTAACACTTTTCAACTGAAAATTTTCAAATTAAAAGCCTTTAAACTGCAAAATTTTTACTTCTATACTTTCAATTCATAAAATTTCAAAATTATATCATTTTAAGCAATTTTAAGCTAGAAACATTCATTTATACATTAAAATTTCTTTTGAAGTCTTCTTAAATATTCTCTTAAAAATTTGTTTAAAAAAAATATTTTAAAAAATCTCCAGGAATCTAATAATAATATTATTATCTTGAAACTCGAATTTTTCCTACAATTTTTCAAAAATCCTGCAAAAGTACAAAAAAAACTACCTCAAAATCATCCAGATTCTTTTTTGACAATTTTGGAAATCTTATTAAATATTCTTTTTAAATTAATTTTTTTTTGTGTTCGAAATCTTCAAAAATCTACATTGTGTATTAAATGGTTTTAAATGGAATCTTTTTAAAACTTTTAAATATATTTTAAACTAGCTCGATTATTTTCTAAATTAATAATTATCCAATTGTCATTTATTATTCAAAAAAGTTTGCTTCAAATCTTTTTAAATATTCTCGTAAGATTAATTTTTTTAAATAAAAAATCATCAGAAATCTAAATTTAGTTTTTTATTTTTCAAAATATTTTCCAGTTTTAAATTTTAATCGGATTTTCTCAAAACTTGTAAATATCTCTTAAACTTACTTCAGTTTTTCCTGAATTTATAATTGTTCAATTGTTATTTATACAACAAAATTAAAAAATTTTACTTACATTTTTTAAAAATTTGTTAAATAGAACAATTAAAATTGTAACGTTCAAAGCTTAAATTTAACACTCTGAAATATTAACGATTCAAGGCTTTCTATTTTTAATAAAACAGTTTAAAATGGTTTAGTTTTTAATATTTGATTTATAATTACTCATTTTGAATAAAAAAGTAAGATATTACTAAATATTCCAAAAAAATGTCATACTCAATTAAAAAATTTCAAATTAAATGGTTAAAAATGTAATATTTTAGATTGAAACAATATTTGAATAGGATTTGGAATTGAATAAGAGCGTTTAATTATGAATCTATTAATTTGAAATTATTTTAAAATTATGAATAGTTTATAAAATTTCAATCGAACGCTTACATTTGTTTAACTGCTGAGACTTTCAAATTGATTTTTTTTTTAACGTTAAAATCTGTAACTTGCTTAGTTTTGAACAGATTCAGAATCGTCCTGTAAAATCAATTATTGTTCAATTTTCAATAACGGAACTACACTTTAGTGTGATTTATTATAATAACAACAATTCTTGGTTTATATTTTTTTGTAATTTTCTACAATAATTTACGTAAAATTAAAAGTGTTTTTATGACTTCAAACACCAAATTAAAGAAATGTAAAATACTCTAGTTTTCTGTAATACCTTGTAGATTTTCACAACAAATTAAAAAATATATAATTATTAAAAAGTTATACAAATTTTTGAATTGTAGAAATTTATACTTTTTTGTTAATTTTTTTACTTTTCTACAAGAAAATACAAGACAAAAATAGCTATTTGTATGTAACTGTATTTGATTGTTAAATTTTGTACATTTTTTTTACAAAAAAGTACGGATTTTAACAAAAAATTACAGGTGTAGAAATGTTGTACTTTTTTGTACAAATTTTTTCCACCAGAGTATCTACAAAAACGTTGAATTTTTAGCCAAAAAGGATTACTGCTTTACAAAATTGTAGAATTTTCAACCAAATAATAAAATTTTTAACTAAAAATATAATCTTCATAAGGAAGCGACTGAAAAAAAGGAATATAAATAAAAATAAAAGCAAATACATTATTGAAAAGAATATTATACCTATTCGGTGGCCGCAAAACTTAATTTTCTAAACTCTCTAATTTTGCGTTGATAAATTTTTAATTTTCTTTGACCAATAATATTCAATTGCCAGAATCCTAACCTTGTAACATTTTTAACTTAGATTCTTTCATAAATGGAATTAAACCATTTCAAATAAAAATTAGAAAATGTATTTATTAGCCTTGACAGTTATTTAAAGTGCCTAATAATTAAATCCTATCAATTAAAATTGTTTGCTTGAAATTAAAATCTTTATCGGTCGAAATATCTACTCTTAAATTATTTGTTGAATATTAATCTTTTTTGGTTAAAATATCTACTATTAAATCAATTGTTTAAAGAAAACAAAAATTTCCTGACCTTGCAAGATTTTTTTTGAAAATCCCTTACTTTTCCCTGACATTCCCTGACCAATAAAATTCCCTTACTTTTTCCTGTTTTCCAGGTTTTTTCCAGGATTTTTTGTAAAAAAAGAAACGCCTTTGAACTCTGCTGGGATTCGAGCCCGGGACCTTTCGTTTGCCGGACGACCGCTGTTGTTGCTGCTGCTGCTTTTACTCATTTATTTACGACCCTGAATTTAGCTATACATATAGATTTGGAAATTGGGGAAT
>CAKNYM010050371.1:224356-247911 GCA_932195095.1 Andricus curvator
GGTCAAGATCAAAATAAAGGTCACCATTGAATTCCTTGTTGAAAGTTTCTTCAAGAATGACCTTGACCGCCCTGAAAAATATCTTACCTGAGGAAATATTTAGCCGTCCCGGGACTTTTTGGACACCCGGTATATGATCGCTATTACAAAAAGCTTCTATGTTTAAACTTTAAAGGAATGGTAGAATAATAAAAAAACAATGATGAATAATCATTATTAAAAAAAAAACACCTTCCGTTTGAAGTTTTTTTTTCAAATGTATAGCAATAGATTGGATACCATATATGTCATTTGAAATTATGTAATTGCAATATTCTCAATATTTGTCATCCTAGGTCGAAAAAGAAACAACTTTTTGACTGAAGATAAAAATTGAACAATTGAGAAGAAACATTTTTCAGAAAATACACGCATTATTTTGCTAGATGGTACAAGCTAAATTTTTCAAGGAATCTGTATTATCATCAGAGAATAACAGAAATTTTTAACGTCTTTTCAGACTAGATGGAGATATGAATTAAAAATTATTTAATTAATTTTTTTTCTGGTTTATTCCCAGCGGAGCGAAAGGAGAAGATCCTTTTTCAGAAAAAAAATTAATTGAAATCATTTTTAATTCATATCTCCATCTAGTCTGAAAAGACGTTACAAATTTCTGTTATTCTCTGATAATTAATACAGATTCCTTGAAAAATCTTATTAAATATTATTTTAAAATTAATTTTCAAACAAAAAAATTATTGTTACTTTTTCTAGGAATTTTGATGCACATTTTTTAATCATTTAAAACCTTTTAAATTGCTTGAAAAGCTTATAAATTTTGTGTTCGAAATCTTCAAAAATCTACGTTGTGTATTAAATGGTTTGAAATCTTTACACGTTTTAAATTATTTTGGTATCTCTTCAAAACTTCTAAATATATTTCAAATTTGCTGCATTATTTTCCAAATTACTAATTGTTCAACTGTCATTTATTAATCAAAAAAGTTTGTTTTCAATCTTTTTAAATATTCTCTTAAAATTAATTTTTCAAAATAAAAAATCATTTTAAATTTTCCCGGCAAAATTAAGAATTTATTTCTATTTTCTTAAAACCTTCAAAGATCCTTGAAAAGCTTCATAATTTTATTTCAAAACCTTCAGAAGTCTAAATTTAGTTTTTTATTTTTCAAAATATTTCCCACTTTTAAATTAAGTTTGGATTTTCTCATAACTAGTAAGTATCTCTTAAATTAACTGAAATTATTTCTAAATTGATAATGTTTCAATTGTTATTTATACATCAAAATTAAATAATTTCACTTATATATTAAAAATTTGTTAAATAGAACAATTAAAATTGTAGCGTACAAAGTTTTACTTCAACACTGAAATATTAACGATTCAAGGCTTTATATTTTGAATAGTTCAGTTTAAAATTGTTTAGTTTTTAATATTTGATTTAAATAAAAAAGTAAGATATTATTGAATATTCCAAAAAATGTTATCCTTAATTTAAAAATTTCAAATTAAATGGTTAAAAATGTAATATTTTAGATTGAAACAATATTTGAATAGGATTTGGAGTTGAATAAGAGCGTTTAATTATATGAATCTATCAATTTGAAATTGTTTTAAAATACTACCAAGGCTTTCAAATTGAAAAATTTATATTTTTAACCTTAACAGCTGTAACTTGCTCAATTTTGAACAGATTCAGAATCGTCCTGTAAAATCAATTATTGTTGAATTTTCAATAATGGAACTACAGTTCCATGTGATTTATTATAATAGCAAAAATTCTTTGCAAAAGTGTATTCTTTTTTTTTTAATTGTAGTTTCTTGTAGAAACTCATATATTACATATCTTACAAAAATTTACAGTAAAGTACAATTCGAAATGTTGTTTCGGATTCTAGAAGTATTGTTTGTAAAAATGTAAATTTTTTTGTAATTTTCTACAATAATTTACGTAAAATCAAAATTGTTTTTATGACGTCAAACATCTAAATTTAAAAAAATGTAAAATCCTGTAGTTTTCTGTAATACCTTGCAGATTTTTACAACAAAGTAAAAAAAATATTAATAAAAATTTATACAAATTTTTGAATTGTAGAAACTTATACTTTATTGTTAATTTTTCCACTTTTCTACAAGAAAATACGAGAAGAAAAATAGCTATTTGTATTTAACTGTATTCTGTTGTTACATTTTGTACATTTTTTTACAAAAAAGTACAGATTTTAACAAAAAATTACAGTTGTAGAAATGTTGTACTTTCTTGTAAACATCTTTTCCACCAGGGCAATCCAAACAATCCAGTCTAATCCACTTGGAGTCCTAAGTAATTCACTTGTAACTATAAGTAATCAACTTGTAATCCTATATAATCCACTCGTAACGCGGATTAATCATAGGAAATCCGAAATAAACCCACTTGTCATCCCAGGCAAAGCGGACAAATCCCAGTAATCCTCGGCAATCCACTTGTGTTCCACTTCAATCTACTTGTAATGCGGCGTAATCCTCTTGTAATCCTAAGTAATCCACTTGTAACTCTAGATAATTCACGTTTAATCTGAAGTAAGCCAGTGTAGTCCTACGTGATCTACTTGTAATCCTAGATAATCCACTTTTCATTCGAATAATTCAAGCAATCCAGGGTGATCGGGTTATCAAGTGTAATACTGGGTAATCCAATTAAAACTCTAGATCATTCACTTATAATCCGGTGTAGACGAGTGAAATCCTAAGTATTCCAATTAATCCAGAGTAATGCAGTGTAATCAGCTTGTAATCTGAGGTAATCCACTTTTAACTATAATGAGTCATCTTCTACTTCGGAGTAGTCCAGTCTAATCCTAGGTAATCCACATGTAATCCATATGTAATCCGGCTAATCCAGTTGCCATTCGGCTAATCCAGTTGTAATCCGGCTAATACACTTGTAATTCTTGGTTATCCACCTGTAATCCAAAATTATCCACATTTAATTCGGAGTAATCTGGATAATCCAGCGTAATCCGGCGTTTTCTAAAAAATCAGCCGTAATCTACTTGTGATTCTAGGTAATTTACTTGCAATGTAAGTAATTCTAGGTAATCCCAGGCAGTGCGTGGTAATCCACTTGTAATCCGCCGTTCTTATAGCTGATCCTAAATAATCTTCTTATGATTCTACGTAATCCACTTCTTATCCTACTCAGTCCAAATACAATTCGAGTAATCCACTTGTAATCCTAAATAATCAACTAGGTTATCCTCTTTTAATTATAGTTAATTCGCTTGTAATCCTAAACAATCCACTTGCAATATAAGAAATTCTAGGTAATCTAGTGTAATCCTAGGTTACCTCGTTGTAATATGCGGTAATCCACTTGTGCTCTTAGGCAATCAGTGGCAATTTTAGGTAATCCACTTGTAATCCGAAGTAATCAATTAGAAATTCCGGGTAATTCAACGGAATCTTCTCGTAATCCTAAGTAATCCACATGTAACTTCAGGTAATCCACTTGTCATCTGTAGAAATGAATTTTAATCCACTAGTAACCCTAGATAATTTTTACGTAATTCGGAGTAATACAGTATAATCCTGCGTACCCCACGATAAGAGAGTGCAATACTAGGTAAACCGAAGTAATCCATTTGTAATCCAGAGTAATCCTAGGTAATTCTGAATAATTCCAGGCAATCCGAAGTAATCCAAGTAATCGTAGGTAATCCATTTATAACCCTAATTAATCCACTTGTAATCCTGCATAAACGTCTTGTGAACTTAAGTAATCCACGTTTAACCCTATTTAATCTACTTATGATTCAAAGTAATTTAGTGTAGTCCTAGATAATCCACATGTAATCCTAGATAATCCACTTGTATTCCGAAGTAATGCAAATAATCCAGGGCGATCTGAGTTATGCAGTGTAATACTAAGTAATCCAATTGCAAACCTCGATAATCAAATTGTAATCTAATATAGCCCTAAGTAATCCAGAGTAGTCCGCGTAATGCAGTTTAATTCACTTGTAACCCTGAGTAATCCCCTCGTAAACCAGCGTAATCCAGTATAATCCTAAGTAATCCAGCTTAATACAGTGTAATTCTAGATAATCCAATTTTAATCTGCTGTAATCCACTTATAATCCGCGGTGATCCTAGGCAATCCTAAATGATTTACTTGTAATCCCGGGCAATCCGGAATAATTCAAGTAATCCTACGTAATTTACTTATAAGCCTAGGCTCGATCCTAGGTAATCCACTTGTAATCGGGAGTAATCCGACGTAATCCTCTTATAATCCTAAATAATCCACGTGCAACCATAGATTAACCATTTGTATTCAGTGATAATCCAAATAATCCATAGGGATTCGAGTAATATAGAGTAATCCAATTCTAATCCATTTGTAATTTAAGGTAATCCACCTCCGATGAACAGCATTTTTAGGAATTGTTTACCCCTCGATTGCTGACTGAAAATTTAATATACATAGCCTTATGAAAAGAATTTAGAGGAATAGCCTTTTGTGATACAAGTGCGCAAAATAGGCGATTGCCCACGAGTATGATACTTGCAGTATGAGCCGATGGTTGCAAGCTCGAGTGCGAAGAACTGAAGGCAAATTCTGCAATCACACGAGTAGCAAAGGCCTGTGCGCACGTGTATGACACGCTATTTTTGCAAGCGTCCGAAAAAAATATTTATACCTTTTTTGCACTTTTCCACCAAATTTCCGATCCCGTGTGGTTTTTCAGCCAAATTCGCGTACAATTTTTTTTAACGATTTTTCAAGAATATTTTTATTTTTCCGGTATTATTCCTGCACAGTCGGCTGGATTGAAGGACTTTGCATATCATTTAGAGGCATGGAATTTCTCACTTTCGAGGTGGGTGTTAAGAAAAATCAATATTGGCATACCTTTCCCATGAATCGCAAAAATATTGATGAAAATCGAGCGAATAAAATGTCCAATAATAATAATACCAATAACAATATTCCTGTAGGTTTGAATACCCTTTATCTCTGAAGAAAGTAATTTTTGTTCCTAAAGCATAATTTATTTTCATTTCATTGCATAATGTTATCAACCCTGGTGGAAAAATTTTTACCAAAAAGGACAGAAAACTAAAACTATTTTCACAGGAATCTACAAATAAATACAATAAATTACAATGAATTTTGTACTTTTTTTGTATTTTTTGTACATTGTTGTATTTCATTGTAGTTTTCATTTTCTAGAAGAATCTACGGGAATTTACAGCTTTTGCAGCCAAAAAATTGTTCTTTTTCGACCTAGAATGACAAATATTTATAATATTGCAATGAGATAATTTTCAATTAGGATGTGTACATGATCGCTATTACAAAAAAGCTTCTATGTTCAAATTTAAAGGAATGATAGAATGTTTCAAGACAAGAATTAATCATCGTTATTAAAAAAAAAACCTTACGTTGCAAGTTTTTTCTCAAATATATAGCAATCGATTGGACACCGTATATGTCATTTGAAATTATGTCATTGCAATATTTTTAATATTTTTTATACTAGGTCGAAAAAAAAAAAACACTTTTTGACTGCAAATAAAAATTGAACAATTGAGAAAGAATTGATCACGGTCATTGAAATTAAAAGATTCGAACTCTTGAAAATAAAATTTTTTTCATTTGAAGTTATAAAAACTAAACCGCAAATTAAAACACTCAAAGAGGAATACTTTTGTATTTTAAACTTTTCAAATTAAAGCTTAAAAAATGTTAATTCGAACGCCCAGTAATTTTCGCGTATAAAATGAAAGCTTTAAAAACTTTCCAATTGAACATTTTTTGATTAAAAGCCGTTAAACTGCAAAATTTCAATTTTTAACTTTTATGCATTGTACAGTTAAAATATAAAAAAAAAAGAAATCCAAGCTGTCATTTTTAATGCTACGTATTGAAGAATGAAATAAAAAATGTATAAATTTTCCAAAATATGTCATTTTAAGCAATTTTAAACTAGAAACATTAATTTATACATTAAAATTTGTTTTGAAATCTTTTTCAATATTTGATTAGAAATATATTTTTAAAAAATAATTGTAAAATTTTCCAGGAATGTAATAATAATTTTATTATCTTGGAACTCGAACTTTCCCCAAATTTTATTTGTAAAATCTTGCAAAAGTAAAAAAATTACCTTAAAATCATCCAGATTCTTTTTATAAAATTTTGGAAATATTATTAAATATTCTTTTTAAATTAATTTTTCCAACAAAAAAATTATTGTTAGTTTTTCTAGAAATGTTGATACTTGTTATTCATTTAAAACCTTTCAAAATGCTTAAAAAGCTGATCAATATTGTGTTCGACATCTTCAAAAATCTACATTGTGTTTTAAATGTTTTGAAATCTTTTCACGTTTCAAATTATTTTGAAATCTTTTCAAAACTTCTAAATATATTTTTAAGTCACTAGATTATTTTCCAAATGAATAATTGTTCAATTGATATTTATTATTCAACATTTTTTTTAAATCATTTTAAATATTCTCTTAAAATTAATTTTTCAAAATACAAAATCATTTCAAATTTTCTCAGCAAAGTTAAAAAATATTATTTTCTCAAATCCTTTAAGGATAAAAAAAAGCTTATTTTTCGAAATCTTTTTCAGTTTTAAATTAAGTTTGGATCTTTTCAAAACCTAGCTCAAAACTGGTAAATATCTCTTAAATTAACTGAAATTTTTTCCAAATTGATAATCGTTCAATTGTTATTCATGCATCGAAATTCAATAATTTCACTTACATATTAAAAATTTGTTAAATAGAACAATGAAAATTGTAGCGTACAAAGTTTTAATTTAACACTCTGAAATATTAACGATTCGAGGCTTTCTATTTCAAACAAATCAGTTTAAAATTGTTCAGTTTTTAATATTTGATTTATAATTGCTCATTTTAATTGAAAAGTAAAATATTGCTAAAAATTGAAAAAAATTGTCTTACCTAATTAAAAAATTTCAAATTAAATGTGTTCAAAATAGAATATTTCAGATATAAACAATATTTGAATAGGATTTGGAATTGAATAAGAGCGTTTTATTTTTCAAATTATTTTTAAATTAAGAATAGTTTATAAAGTTTCAATCGGACGTTTACATTTGTTTAACTACTGAGGCTTTCAAATAGAAAAATTGAATCGTCCTTTAATAGTATATTGTGCTACAAGTTGAAAAAGCGAGAGATTTAAAACGAGTGTGAAGTTAGCTACCCGAGCGGAGCGAGGGTGGTTATCACACGAGTTTTAAATCGTCGCTTTTTCAATGTGTGGGACACGATACTTTTTCTATAATTTGTTAAAAAGTGCTAGTTTTTGTTTACCTGTTTTTCGTGTAAAAAGAAGGCGATTTTTTGTCGATTGACGCAACAATGACAATGGCAATTATCAAAACCATGGCAATAATATGGCAGTAATAATAAGCTGGTTCTCACAATTGAATAGTTGGCCCATAAAGTTGAGGGCTTCAAAACTTCCGATTTTTCGTGAAAAAAACCAAGCACAGTATTTTCGGAGAAACTGACGGTGTTTTTTTGCTTTTGCCAAGTGACAAAAGTACATACAAAATACACAACTCGAGACTTTTCAGGAAATTGCTTTTAGGTTAATGACGACAGTCGGAAAATAGAATGAAGTTGGCTGCGCACGATGCACGAGTCCACCCGAGGCAGCACGAACCCACCCGAAATAACATTTACTTTTTCCACTGTGCCTCACTTTTATCACTGTCCATTTACTTTTTCCACTGCATCTGTCCACTTTTGTCACTGTTTCCCGGAAAGGTCGGCACTGCGCATGCGCCACGTCATCGAACAAAAATCGGTAACTTTTTACACCAAAAACAGGTGGAAAAACTGGCACTTTTTCGCGAATTATAGAAAAAGTCAATTATTGTTCAATTTTCAATAATCGAACTACAGTTCAGTGTGATTGATGATAATAGCAAAAGTTCTTGGTAAAAATATACAACATAATTTTAAGTACGGTTTCCCAATATTTCAACGTTTGTGAAATCTTGTTTTTTTTGTAAAGATTTGTAATTTTCTACAATAATTCACGTAAAATTAAAAGTGTTTTTATAACGTCAAACACCCAAATTTAAAAAATGTGAAATTCTGTAGTTTTCTCTAATACCTTGTAGATTTTGACAACAAAGTAGAAAAAATATTAATGAAAAGTTATACAAATTTTTGAATTGTAGAAACTTGTACTTTATTGTTAATTTTTTCACTTTTTTGCAAGAGAATATAAGAAAAAATTAGCTATTTGTATTTAACTGTATTTTTTGTTAAATTTTTTACATTTTTTACGAAAAAGTACATATTTTATCAAAAAATTACAGTTGTAGAAATGTTGTACTTTCTTGTAAAAATTTCTTCCACCAGGGATTCTTCAAATATTGTTTAGATCTTTTCTTTATCTTATTGTTAAGGTTTATAGTCACTAGTTATTTATACTGTTACACATGCGAAGGTATGCCGAGATCGTAAAACACGAATGATCGGAATTCCTTTTTCTTGTCGACAAATCGCTGACCCGATCAACCAATGCAAACGGTTTTACTCAACTATATACATATTCTCTTTCTACACCTTTTGCAAAAGAATTCGAGACTGCCATTTCTAAGGCGATTCGAGAATCACCTTTCAGAATCATTTTCTCTTACGCACCTGCTCCACTTTAAGCTTTACTGATATTACACCTGTGCATATAATATAACATACGACCAGGGGCTCTGACTATAATTATCATTTCAAACAATATTAATAATAATAATTTTTGTTAAATTATTTTCTCTCGGACTTAAGGCGGTTACAGTCCAATATGTCGAAGGAATTTTTATAAGAGTTGAATATTAGCATACAAAACTGAATAATAAATAATAATTATTCATTATTTATTATTATTTAATAATTATTATTATTTATTACTATTTCATTCATCATTATATGACTGTACTTGACCACTGTACTGGACTTCCCGTCCGCGCTAGTGGTCTTAAAATCATGTTTTAAGATCCAGAGTTTATATTTTATCTGAAATATTTAAAAAATAACAATAAGTAAATAATAATAACTTTAGAAGAACTGCGGACTTTTATTTAATAAGATTTTTCAAATTTGCACTTTTAAGAAGAAAATCAAATGAATAAATCTCTCTCTATTTTCTACCGGCCGAAGGTCCCTGGTGGAAAATTTTTTACAAAAAAGTACAGAGAACTAAAACTATTTTTACAGGAATCTACAAATAAATACAATAAATTACAATCAAAATCACAGGAAAGTACAACTTTTTTCTATTATTGAGACGAATTTTGTACTTTTTGTGTATTTTTTGCACATTGTTGTATTTTATTGTAGTTTTAATTTTCTATAAGAATTTACAACTAAGAATCTTCTTCGACCTAGGATGACAATTATTTAGAATATTGCAATGAGATAATTTTAAATTAAGATGTGTAGATGATCGTTATTACAAAAAAGCTTCTATTTTTAAACTTTAAATGAATGGTAGAATATTAAAAGACAATAATGAATAATAGTTATTGAACAACAAAAAACCGTACGTTTAGAGTTTTTTTTCTCCAATATATAGTGATCGATTCAGCACCGTATATGTCATTTAAAATTATGTCATTGCATTGTTCTCAATATTTCTCATTCTAGGTCGAAAAGGAACAACTTTCTAACTGCAAATAAAAAGTTAACAATTGAGAAAGAATTGATTACTGTCATTGAAATTAAAAGTGTCAAACTCTTGAAGATAAACATTTTTTCATTGAAAGTTATAAAAACCGCAAATTTAAACACTCAAAGTGGAATACTTTTGAATTTTAGACTTTTAAAATTAAATTTAATTCATTTTTTTTCTGAAAAAAAAGATCTTCTCCTTTCGCTCGGCTGGGAATCGAACCACAGAAATGCGCGCGTCATTTTGCTAGATGGCACAAATCAAATTTTTCAAGGAATCTGTATTATCATTAGAGAATAACAAAATTTTTTAACGTTTTTTCAGACCAGATAGAGCTATGAATTGAAAATTATTCTTAATTAATTGTTTTCTGAAAAAAGATCTCCTTTCGCTCAGCTGGGAATCGAACCGGCTCCATCTAGTCTGAAAAGACGTTATAAATTCCGTTATTCTCTAATGATAATACATATTTCTTGAAAATTTTTATTTGTACCAACTAGCAAAATGATGCCTGTATTTCTGAAAAAGGTTACTTCTCTCGATCTCTCTAGTAGCTTAATGAGAAAGCACCCGACCGGCAGTCGGAAGTTCTGTAGTTCGATTCCCAGCGGAGCGAAAGGAGAAGATCTTTTTTCAGAAAAAAGTTAATTAAAAACAATTATTAATTCATAGCTCCATCTAGTCTGAAAAGACGTTAAAAATTTATGTTATTCTCTAATGATAATACAGATTCCTTTTAAAATTAATACTTAAATAAATGTTAATTCAAACCTTCAGTAATTTACGCGTATAAAATGCAAGCCGTTAAACTGTAAAATTTAAAATTTATACATTGTATAGTTAAAAGATTTCAATAGATAGAAATCCACGCTTTTATTTTCAGTAATATGGATTAGAGAATAAATCAAAAAATTTATAAATTTTAAACATATATTTTTTGAAATGTTTCTAAATATTCTCTTGAAATTTTTTTTCAAAAAAATCATCATTTATCCAAATTAAAAAAAAAATCTTTTAAAATATTCTCTGAAAATTAATTTTTCAAAATAAAATCGTTTTAAATTTTCACAGCAAACTTAAGAATTTTTATTTTCTTGAAACCTTTAATGATTCTTAAAAAGCTTTAAAATTTCATTTCGAAATCTTCAAAAATGTAAATTTAGGTATTTCTTTTTCGAAATGTTTTCCAGTTTCAAATTAAGTTTGGATCTTCTCAGAACTTGTAAATATCTCTTAAACTAACGCAAATTTTTTCCAAATTGATAATGGTTGCATTTAAATTCATTAAAAATTTGTTAAATAGAACAATTAAAATTGTAGCGTACAAAGTTTTAATTTAACACTCTGAAATATTAACGATTCAAGGCTTCCTATTTCAAATAATTCAGTTTAAAATTGTTTAGTTTTTAATATTTGATTTATAATTGCTTATTTTAAATAAAAAGTAAAATATTGCTAAATATTCAAAAAATGTCTTCCTTAATCAAAACATTTCAAATTAAATTGGTTAAAAATGGAATATTTTAGATTGAAAAAATATTTTAGTAGGATTTGAAATTGAATTAGATCCTTCAATTACGAATCTATTAATTTGAATTTTTTTTAAATACTACTGAGGCTTTCAAATTGAAAAATTTATATTTTAACGTTAAAATCTGTAACTTTCTCAATCTTGAACAGATTCAGAATCGTCCTGTAAAATATTGTTCAATTGTACAGTTTCCCAATATTACAACATTTGTGAAATCTTGTATTTTTTTTTGTAAAGATTTTTAATTTTCTACAATAATTTACGTAAAATTAAAAGTGTTTTATGTCGTCAAACACCCACATTAAAAAATGTAGAATCCTGTAGTTTTCTGTAATACCTTGTCGATTTTTACAACAAAGTAAAAAAATATTAATAAAAAGTTATACAAATTTTTGAATTGTAGGAACTTATACTTCAATGTTAATTTTTTCACTTTTCTACAAGAAAATTCAAGAAAAAATTAGCTGTTTGTATTTAACTGTATTTTTTTGTTAAATTTTATAAATTTTTTCACAAAAAAGAACATGTTTAACAAAATATTACTGCTGTAGAAATGTTATACTTTCATGTAAAAATGTTTTCCACCAGGGTTTATTAATATAAATAGGGCGTGAAGCCTACAATAATAATACACTGATGAAGAATAAAAAATCAATATTTCAGATAAAGTATATTTTTTCTCATGAACTATTTTGCTTTCAACATGTCAGAAGAGAGACGGAGGGTTGGTTGGTGAAGGGTGGAGGTAAGGAGAAGGTTATATGCAGAGAAGGTAGAATGTGGTGAAAAAGGGAGGGGTAGAGGAGGTAGAGGCAGGTGACACGACGGAATCATAGAATAATGTTAAGTGGGGGGAAGGAAATCTAAGAGGGTTGGATGCTAGAACGATCTGAAGAAGAGATAGTGATGAAGGTTATAAGTATGAGAGGGTTTTGGGAAAGGATATGAAGGGGAAAGTAATTAATTCTGGATAGAGATAGAGAGTACGAGGCAAGTGAGGGAAGTGAGGGGAAGCAGGTAATATAGAAGGGGTGGAGTGGACGAGTGAGAAGGGTGAATGCTAGAATGATAGGCTAGAGGGGGTTCTGGTAAAGAGCGTACGTAACGGAGAGTGGAAGTGCTAGCATAAAATATAGCATAGTGATGCATTGGAGAAGAGGAGAGAAGTGAGCCGAAGGAAATGATAAGAGTGGTGGATGCTAGAACGATGGTAAGAGGGGATGGTGATGAATGGTACAGGAGGATTTTGTAGTGGGAGTGAGTAAGCGCGATAAATGACAAGGGGTACGAGGGAATTGAGGGCAAGCAGAAAATATGAATATTTTATAAGTGAGAAGAGGTGGAATAAAAGGGTGAGAAAGGTGGCGATGAGTTGAAACGGGTGGTGGTAAAGGTAAAGGTGAAGGGCGTAGGTGATGTAGTTGGATGGGAAGAAACATGGAGGGACATAGAGGGTTAAGGCGGAGCACGAGGAGAATGAGGGAGAGAGGAAGGGCTAGCAGAAAATATAGAATTTTGATAAGTTCGAGATAGGGAGGAGAGAAGTCAGCGTAAGAGAATTGATAAGAGGGGTTGATGCTTGAACGATAAAAAGAAGAAGGAAAGATGGTAGCGACATGGGGTATGAGGGAAGCAAAGGTAAGTGAGAGGGGAAGTAAGAAATATGAATCTACGAGGTAGAAGTGGTGCAGTCAGAGAAGTAGCAGGGTGAGTATGGTTTTATAACGATTGGTGAACAGCCATACCACGCTGAAAAAACCAGTTCTCGTCAGATCACTGAAGTTAAGCAGCGTTGGGCGCGGTTAGCACTTGGATGGGTGACCATTCGAGAAAACTGAGTGCTGTTGGCACATCGTGGGTGTGGTGAGCCAACACTTGTAGTTATTTACTACAAGTTATCAACCTAGAAATACTACCCGAATCGGGTAGTGTCACGCCTACCCCGAAAGGGAAATGGCTTAATGGTATAATGGTAATGGTGAGAGAGAATATCGATAAAGGGTGCAGGTGATGAACGTTGGATTGGAATAAATGGGATGGGACAGAGAGGTTGATGGTATTTGGCACGAGAAGAATGATGGAGATGCGAGGGTTAGCAGGGAGCATAGTAAGTGAGGGGCGGCAAGGATGAGAGTGAGTCTAAATTAAATGTAAGAGCGGTGGATGCTAGAGCGATGGGCTGAAGGGTTTAAGTAGAGAAGGTTTTGTGGGAGGATATGGAGAGGGTAACAAGTGAGCACGTATAATAATAGGGGGGTACGAAGGAAGTAAGGAAAGCAGTGAACATGAATATGCCAAGTGTTAGAAGGCGTGGAGTTGAAGGGTGAGAAGGGTGGACGCTAAACAATGGATTAGAGGGGATGCTCGTAAAGAGTCTAGGTGAAGATTTTTGGATGGGAAGAGTTAAGGAGGGACAGTGTAGGTTGAAGGGGCACTAGGAGAATGATGGAGAGTGGAAGGTCTAGAAGAAAATATAGAATGGTGATAAGTTGGAGATAGGTAGGAGAGAAGTCAGCGTAAGAGAACTGATAATAGTGGAAGGAGTGGAAGAACATGAGGAGGGAGAGAAAGGGTAGCTATATTTGGTTACAAGGGAAGCAAGAGTAAATGAGAAGAAAAGTAGGAACCACGAATAATGTTAAGTGGTAGAAATAGTGAAGTGAGAGGATTGGAAGAGTGGATGCTAGGATGATGGGTAAAGGGTGTGGATGAGGCGGGGGATAGCAGAGAACATATAACAGTGTTAAATAAAAGAGGAAGAGACTTATTTGAGCGAAAGGGAAAGATGAGAGTGGTTGATGCTAGAACGATAGGAAGAGGGGTTGATGGTGAAGGATCTAGGTGGAGAGGGATTTGTTGGAGATGGGGTGGAGCAGATAGGGTAGATAGGGCAGTGGGCACGAGGGGAGTATTGGAGAGTGAGAAGGACAACAGGGAACATAAAATAGTTGCATGAGGAAGAGGGGCAAGAAAATTTGAAGAGGTTAGAGGGTGAGGTGTTTAAGGAAGTAGGTGGAGAAGTTTTTGTAGTATCAAACGACTCTTAACAGTTGGCATTTGTTTGAATTCACATGCATGTTGGTGTGTTGGTAGGTTCGAAGGTAAAGATCAGCAAATCTAAGATCGTGCAACGGGTGTTCGGTGGCGTGTCCGCGGCATACATTGTTGCCATCGTTCGCCACTGAGAAGGAGAAGTATCTATAGTTGATGCGAGCGGAGAGTGAAGGTTGAGGGGAAGTAGAGAAGAAATGGAGAAAAGAAAAAGAGGAAAAGGAAAGGGGACAGCCAAAGGTGAAGGAAGGAGACTTATTGATGATGAAGAGAGAAGAGTGTGGAATGTGCGGGTCTCGAAGGAGGAGCTGTCGGCGCTAAAAAATCACGCACCCCGCTTCCCCTCTCCCATTACCGTGGCCAAGCATCTGCTCTACATACCCAAGCTCTCAACCTGACTTCATTCAATGTTTCCATGTACCCAACACGCACTTTATCTTTTTTCCACTTTTTTACATTAAGTGTCCACCATTACCGTACTCATTTTATTCTTACCTTCCAGGATCTTTTTTGTGAGCCTATGTACAATGTTGCCAACTGCGTGATTTTTTTTTAATTCAGATGTTTTCTTCAGAGGTTAATTATTGCAAATTATCGGAAAATTGAATGAAGACTCAATAAAGGCTACTTTATAAAATGGCTTACGAGGCTTTGGGGGGTTTTTAGGGACCGCCCGTAAAATACGTTACTAAGTAGTCGAATTTTCAATAACAGAATTAAATTCTTAGCTAAGTACATATTTAAATTTTCAACCGGAAAAATTGAATTTTCAACAAACAAATTCATTTTCAGCCAAGAAAGATGACTATCAAAATAGTTACATTTTCAATGACATGAATAAATTTTTAACAAAGTAATTGAATCTTCAACCCGACAAATAATATCTTCTTAAGAAAAAAGTTCATTTTCAACAAAAAATATGAATTTTCCACAATTTAGTTGAATTTTTAACTGAACAAAAAAGATTATTTTTTCACCCAAAAAGACGAATTTTTAACAAAATACATCAATTTTCTAACACATTGTTGAATTTTTAACTTATGAATAATAAATTTTCAACTGAAATGGAATAGTTCGTTTTTTAGATAAAAAAATTAACTTTTAACAAGAAGATTATTGTTCGACCAAGAAGAACGAATTTTTAATAGAATACATTATTTCTCAACAAATTGTTGAATTTTGATTCCAAAAAGACGATTTTTCAACAAAAAAGTTAAATTTTTAACTCGAAAATATAAATTTTCAACAAAACAGTTTATTTACAACCAAATAATTGAATTTTCAACCGAAAAAGATGAAGTTTCAACAAAACATGTAACAGCTGATATTTCAACCAACAAATTATTATCATTTATAATAAAAACAAGTTGAATTTAACTAAAATTAACGAATTTTCAACAAAATAGTCAACTGTTTTGATTGGAATCCTATACCAAAAAAGATAAATTATTAAATAAACAGTTGCATGTTTCATTTCTTAACCAAAAAGGACGACATTTCAACCTAACAGTTGAGTTTTCTTCTAGAAAAGATGAATTTTCAACTTAAAAGATACATTTTCAACCAAAGTTGACTTTTCAACCGAAAAATAGAAATTAAAAAAAAATGGTATAGTTAAATTTTCAGATTAAAAAACTAATTTTCAGCCAAAAATCAAACGACTTTTCAAAAATGTAGTTAAATTTTCTACAAAGTATATCAATGTTTCGTCAAATAGTTAAATTTTCAACAATATAAACATGAAGTTTCAATTAGATAATTTAATTTTCTACTAGAAGAGGTCAATTTTTAAATAAAAATATTAATTTTAAACTAAAAATGGAATAGTTGAATTTTCAGTTACAAAAATTAATTTTCAACTAAAAATGAAACAGATTTTTAACAAAATAATTAATTTCAAACCAAAGAGATGAATCTTTATCCAGAAAACTGAATTTTTAACAAAGAGGTTCAACTTTCAACCAAATAGTTAAATTTTTTAACAAACAAGATGTCTCTTTACAAAAATAGTTGAATTTTTAAAAATATAATTAATTTTTCAACCAAATAGTAGATTTTTTAACTACACGAGATGGCTTTCGAACCAAAAATATAATAGAAGACTTCAGACATCATACTATTTCCCCATTCCCCTGTTTTGCCTTTTTTTTTAAGAATTCCTCTTTTTTCATGTTTTCAAGAAACGTCCCCTTTTTCTCGTTTTTTCTCTTTAATGCGAACTGAATTAATTGAATCCAAAATATGAAAATACAACTATTTTTGGTTGAAAGATATTTATTTTTGATTGGAAAGTTTACTGTTTTATTTCTGATTAAAAATTAATTTTTTTGACTGAAAATTTAACTGTACCATTTTGGGTAGAAAATTGATATTTTTTATGTAAAAGTTCAACTATTCGATTAAAAATTGATCTTTTTCAGTTGATAATTCAACTATTTGGTTAAAATTCATGTATTTTGTTGAAATTACAACTATTCGCTCGAATTTTGAACTCCTCTATTGAAAATTCATCTTTGTTGTTATAAAACCTCAATTCAAAATTGTACCATTTTATTGAAAATTCTTTTTTTTTTGTTGGGAATTCATATTAACTGAAAATAACCGAATATATCTGAAAATGTAACTATTTTATTTTTATTACAAATTGATATTATTAGTTGAAAATTCGTTCTTTTGGGTTGAAACTTCATCAAAAGAACTTTTTTTTTTTGAAAATTCAACTGTTTTTTTAAAAATTCGTTTTTTTCGGCTCGAAAATTCAACTATTTTGTTAACATTTTTAATAATAATTTGTTGGAAATACAAATATTCTGTTAAAAAATAATTTTATTATTGACGATTCATTAGTTTATTTGAAAATTCGATTTTTTTCTGTTGAAAATTAGTTTAACTAAAAATTTGAATATCTTAGTTCAAGATTCATCATTCTAGTTGAAAGTTTATCACTTTGGTTAAAAGTTTAAATATTTTGTTGATAATTCGTTTTCTGATTGGTTTAACATTAATTTTTTAATTAAAAATTTAACTATTTTAGTTGAAGATTTATCATTTTAGTTCAAAATTTATCTCTTTGGTTAAAAATGTAAATATTTTGTTGATAATTCGTTTTCTGTTTGGTTTAAAATTAATTTTTTAATTAAAAATGTAAGTATCTCAGTTAAAAATTTATCATTTTATTTGAAAATTTATCTCTTTGGTTAAAAATTTAAATATTTTGTTGATAATTCGTATTCTGGTTGGTTTAAAACTAATTTTTTAATTCAAAATTAACTCTCTTAGTTGAAGACTTATCATTTTAGTTGAAAATTCATCTCTTTGGTTAAAAATTTAAATATTTTGTTGCCAATTCGCTTTCTGTTTGGTTTTAAATTAATTTTTTCAACTGAAAACGTAACTTTTCCTTATTTTCTGGAAAATAATTGATATTTTTCCTTGAAAATTCAACTGTTTGTTTTAAATTTGTTTTCTCTGTTGACTGAAAAGTATTTTTTAATTGAAAACTCAACTATTTTTGAAAATTTGTCTTTCTGGTTGAATTCAACTGTTTTTTATTTAAAACTAAAATCTTTTTTGGTTGAAATTTCAATTATATTACATTGTTCGTTGAGAATTCATCTTTTTTAGTTGAAAATTCAACTCCTTGGTTAAAAGTTAAGCTCTTTTGTTACAAATTAATTTTTTTTCGTTAAAAATTCATAATTTTAATGGAAAATTTAACTATTCTATTTTTTGTTAAAAATTTATCTTTTTTGGATAAATATTTGAATATTTAGTTGATGATTGATCTTCTTTATTCAAAAATTGAACAATTTGGTAGAAAATTTGTGTACCTTTTTGGTATAACATTCAACTATTCCAGTTGAAGATTCATCATTTTAGTTGAAAATTCACCACATAGGTTAAAAATTGAACTGTTTGGTTGAAAATCCGTTTTTTTTCTAAAAATTAATTTGTTCAACCTACCATTTAACTGTTACATTTTTTGTTGAAAATTCATCTCTTTTCTTTTGTAAAATTCAACTATTGGTTAAAAACTTATCTTTTTTAATTGCAAATTCAACAACTTGATTGCAAATTCATATATTGTTTTGAAAATTCGTATCTTTTGTAGAAAATTAATCTTCATGGTTGAATATTCATCTTTTTGGTTGAAAATTCAACAATTTCAATGAAAGATTCATCATTTTATTTGAAAATTTATCCGTTTGGTTTAAAATCCAATTATTCCAGTTGAAGATTCATTATTTTATTTTGATTTTATTTGAACTTTAATTTTATTCTAGTAATATTTTTAACAAAAGGTCTTTTATAAACGGAATAAAACAATATTTCAGACAAAAATTTAAAATGTTCAAATTTATTTATTTATTTCAAACAAAAAGTGACTTTCCTACCAAATAACATGATTTGTTAACAAAATAATTGCATTTTGAACCAAATATTTAAATTTTCAACAAAATACTGGAATCTTCAACAAAAAAGTGCAAAAGTTGATATTTCAACCAAAAAATATGAAATTTGGTTAAAAAAATGAATTTTAAAATCACAAAGATGAATTTTCAACAAATAAAGATTTTTCAGTCATGAAGAAATTTTTTTACCTAAACTGTTGAACCTTCAAGCCAAAAGACGAGTTTTCTATATAAAAATTGAATTTCCAATCAGAAAATATGAATTTTCAGCAAAAAAATTAATTTTCAACAAAAGTAGGTCAATTTTCAAACAAAGAGATAAACAAATTTTTGTTAATAAAAAAAAAAAAAAAAAAAAAAAAAAAAATTCAACAAAGTAGTTCAGCTTGTACCTACGCAGATGAATTTTCAGTTAGAAAAGATCAATTTTCAACAGAATAGTTCAACTTTCAACCAAAGAGACGAATTTTGAACTAAAAATAATGAATCTTCAACGAGAAAGTAATTTCTCAACAACTTCGTTTAACCAAAATTTTAAAATAAAATAGTTGAATCCTCAAGCAAACAAGATTGATTTTTAAACAAAACGTTGCATTTTTATCAAAGAAAGATGAAATTTCTACTAAAACAGATGAGTTTTTAAATTAAAAAGACAAATTTGAAAAAGATTGAATTTTCATCCAAAAAAGATTTTAATTTGACTTTTCAACATTTAAATATGAGTTTTAAATAAGAAGTAAATTTTTTTCGAAGATACTTGAATTTTCAACAAAACAGTTGAATTTTTAACCAAAAAGAATAAATTTTTAACTTTAACTTTAAATTATCAAGAAAGATGAAATTTCTACTAAAACAGATGAATTTTTAAATTAAGTTAACCAATTTTCAAATAAATAGTTGAATTTTCAACCAAAAAGAATGACTTTTTAACAAAACTGTTAAATTTTCAAACAAATAATAAATTTTATAGATAAAAAGATAATATTCAGAAAAAATAATTTGCAAAAAAAAGTAATATAAATATAAATACAAGCCAAATAAATTACTAACAAGAATATTATTTCAGGGTTACCGCAAAACTTCATTTTAAAAATTCCCTAATTTTTCCCTGAATAATTTTCATTTTCCCTGACCATTAATAATTAAATACCAAAATCTCAAACTTGTGACATTTTTAACCTAGAATCTTTTATAAACGGAATAAAAGAATTTAAAATTAAAATTGAAATATTTCAAATTTACTCTGCTTGCCAGTTATTTAAAGTTATAGAAATTCTCCGAATTTTGCAAGATTTTTTTTCTAAATCCCTGACTTTTTCCTGACTTCTATACAATTACTGTGAGTTATTTGTTTCATTCGCAAATTTCCAAAAATCTATAAGTTAAGTTTATAGGTTAAGTTTTCAAGTTAAAACGTTGAATGTATTAAAAAACAGTTGAATTTTCAGCCGAAAAGTAAAATTTATAACAAGAAAGTTAATTTTAAATCAGGAAAGATGAATTTTTAACGAAATAGTTGAATTTTATGTAAAAAAGATAAATTTTCAACCAAAAATGGAATCAAGGCCATGTGATGATTGGGTCACGTGACCAGATTCCTAACTTACCGGTACTTTTTTTATTTCCTTTTTCATTTTCACACGAAGCGCCACATCGAGTTAAAATCTGGGATACTAAATAAGAAGCACTAAGAAAGGTGGGTCTCGTCCTGAATTTCTATAATTATGAAAAAAGTTTTTTTTATAAATAATTTTTTTTTCCTTTTTTCATTATTATTAAAATTTAGGACCAGGCCCACATTTCTTAGTGCTTCTTCTTTATTATCCCAAAATTACAACTCGATGTGGCAATTCGTGTGAAAATAAGTTAGGAAATAAAAAAAGTGTCGGTAAGGTAGGAATCCGTTCACGTGACCCACTCATCGCATGGCCTTAACCATACTTGCTTTTTATATAGATGAAAAGCCTAACATTCATACTTATTAATGCAATAATTTGTACTCAAAAATATACTTTTAAATTATTTATAAATCGAATTATTTGTCAAACTGTTTCATAATTGGGACATGTTTCACGATAGGTACCTTTACCTTAGTTCATGGCCTTTTTAAGTTCATGTGACACAGTCAAATACCTATATTACCGACCTCACTTTTTCAGTTTATCAAATTTTTTTTTTGAACCTAAAATCTTTTTTTGTAACTAGAATATGGGACTGAAACTTTGTAATATGTATCAGAAGACCATAAACTACGTTTATGTACTTTATTTGAGTAGAAATTTCGCTAAAAATTATTTTCAAAGAAATTAAAACTGCGACTATTTTTGTACACATTGTCTTTGTACCTTGACATTTTTTGAACCTAAAAACTTTTTTTTGAGTAAAATATCGGCCTCAAACTATGAGAAATGCAATAGTGGAGAGTAAATAACGTTTATGTACGTCATTTGAGTATAAAAGATGCAAAAAGAAAAATTCCAACTAAATGTCAACAACGGTTGCCAGTTCGGTCGGTATTCGCGATGAGCACGAAAATCCGAAGTCTGGCGGCCACTAAACGAGGCCAATAACGATTTCAATACTTGCATAATTCAACATTGAAACAACATATTTGACTCAACTTTTATGCTGAACACAACTTTTATAAAATATTATTGTAAGGACACCGCATCATCAATCTTTGACAGCGTGGACCCCATATGTCAGATGTAGACGAGCCAGCTGATAGAGCCTCGATTAGTGGCCGCCAGACTTCGCATTTTCGTGCCAAGGCGAATACCGGAGTTGACATTTCGTTGGAATTTTTCTTTTTGCATCTTTTATACTCAAATGACGTACATAAACGTAATTTACTGTCGGCTCTTGCATTTCTCAAAGTTTGAGGCCGATATTTTACTGAAAAAAAAAGTTTTTTGGTTCAAAAAATTTGAAGTTACAAAGACAATATGTACAAAAATGGTCGCAGTTTTAATTTCTTTGAAAATAATTTTTAGCGAAATTTCTACTCAAATAAAGTACATAAACGTAGTTTATGGTCTTCTGATACATATTACAAAGTTTCAGTCCGATATTCTATTTACAAAAAAAGATTTTAGGTTCAAAAATTTAATAAACTGAAAAAGTGAGGTCGGTAATATAGGTATTTGACTGTGTCACATACCCTTAGGCAAAAATTTTTTCCGTCTGGTACCATTAAATTTAAAATAAAGGGCGAGTCAGGGTTGAGAACCCTTAGGAATCGAAGTACGATGAAGCAGAGCAAGACGTACGTGTGCTAGTCCAGCTACCGGTCTCGGTCGGGTCGGGTCGCTGTTCTCCAGTATTTCATCATCCCGTTTTGGTTTCTTTGGCTCTTCTCCACGCCTCTTCCTCTTTTCGCTTCATCTCTCGCAAATTTTTCTCTCTCCTACTCGTGCACTTTCTCCCCTCTTTCCCTGCCGCCTTATATCCTCTCTCCCTTCCTCTCGCTTCTTCTAACTTCTTCTTATTTTTCTCCCTACTCTGCAAGAGTTGTTGTTCGATTGTTTTATTGCTTTTATGAACGCCGCCGCCACCGCGGGGGCTTCCTTTGTTGGGTTCCACGCGGGATCCATTGTTGCGCCACAGAAAGATGCGAATTTTAATTTGATATTGTCTAATATTATTTATGCATACGAGAGTTAAGCTAGTCTCGGCACAGGTGCCCTCTCAAAAGTTTCGACCTATTCGGTTCCTTTTTTTTCACCTGCTACTGTCTTACCTTTTCGTGGAGAACGTCATTTCTTTATTTGCTGAAACGCAGTGCTTTTCGATACGTTATAGATCAGTGTCAACATACAACGCACGACTTCCACTACCTTCTTGCGGGAGTTTTTTATGGAGGGCGAAATACAAACAAGAGTCTGCGGAGAACATGAATAAACTTTTTTTTCAAGAAATGGAATATACCTAAGGGAGAGTTCACATATCACGTGACATTAAAAAGGGGGGTGGGGCTTATTGTTTCGTAACGGTTTGTTATGTGGGGGGTATTTTTAACTCGAGTACGTAACATTTATGATTGCCCTACAAAATTATGTTTATCACAGCGCCATCATAAGTGCAATTTTAGGTACTGTGAACGACCACCTAAGTGGCACTTTGCCTAGGAATTGAATTGATTGGAATTGAATGTAATTTAATGGAAATAATTGGAATTGAACGGGTTTGAATGCAATTGAATTGAATGGAATTTAATAGAATTGAATGAAATTTAATTAAATTGTTTGGATTGGAATTGAATGGAATTGATTGGATTGGAATTGATTTGAGTGGAATTGAATGAAATGGAATGGAATTGAATTAAATGAGATTGAATGGAATTGAATTGAAAGGAATTGAATGGAAATGAATAGAATTGAGTGGAATTGATTGGATTGGAATTGAATGGAATTGATTAGATTATAATTGAATTGAATGGAATTAAATGAGATTGAATGGAATTGAATTTAAGGGAATGGAATTGATTGGATTGGAATTGAATTGAATGAGATTGAATGGAATTGAATTGAATGGAATTAAATTGAATTGAATATAATTGAATGGAATTAAATAGAATTGATTTGATTGAAATTAAATGGAATTGAATTGAGTGGAATTGAATGGAATTAAATTGAATTGGCTGGAATTGAATTAAATGAGATTGAATGGAATTGAATTGAAGGGAATTGAATGGAATTAAAGTGAATGGAATGGAATTGATTTAAATTGAATGGAATCGATTCAAATTGAATGGAATTGGATTGGTTTGCATCGGACTCCCTCTCGTGTTTTTAGATTAAGACGTTTCGTTACGGTTTGTTATGTGGGGGTGGGGGGTATTTTTGACTCGAGTACGTAAC
>CAKNYM010050371.1:257242-270714 GCA_932195095.1 Andricus curvator
CCCCGTAACAGAAGTTTTGGTCAGACTGACGTTACAACTGGACTCTCCACTATACGACGAATCACTACTTAACTTGGACATGATTTCGGCTCGCAAAACAAATCTCGCGCATAAAGTTGATAGTTGGGTGTACAATCTAAACATGAATAATACAAACAATAAAGTAGCCTCGGAATGGACTGAAACTTTGATTGACGAAGTGCATACACACGGTAAACGTAAATATCGAGTTTCAGGCGATGAATGGAGACTGGGTGTTTGGAATGCTAGAGGAGTTAATGATCTTAAAGTAAGAGAACTACGAGAAACTATGCATGCTAGGAAACTAGATATTTTATGTGTACCTGAGACAAAGAAAAAGGGATGCGAAAGTAGAAACATAGAAAATGGGGTGTTGAAAGGCGGTTTTGAAATATGGTCAGGAGTAGATAGGGAATCACATGGTAGTCAAGGGGTCGGTTTGATTATGAATGAAAAAGCAAGATATATGTTCCAAAAACGACTTAGATACTTTGTTTCTCCCCTTTTCAGATAGTTGGAAAAAAATAATTCTGATTGTAGGATTTATTATAAAGATACGGAAATATACGTTGAAGTAAAGCAATTACCTTCTTCATTTTAAATCAAATACAACTTTAGTCATTTTTATCTGAAGAACATTGAACATAACATATGGTCATTGCGAAGCGCGACGACCAAATTGCGCGCAGCAAGCGCGCTCAAACTTTTGGGTTTCTATTATACGATGAACAGAAACGAGCGTGAAGCGCGAGGTTCACATGATGATCAAACCAAATATCGAGCGCGAAGCGCGAGTGTCGTGATGAGAATGTGTTCCTTAAGGTCGATAGAACCTTAAGTAAATTAGTTCTTCTTTTTATGTAAAACTGACATAATTAAGCCAAAAGCAGAAAACTTAGACGACAAATGTGTCCGAGCGCGCAGCGCGAGGTGAATACATTATCGAGCGCGAAGCGCGAGATGAATACCCAATCGAGCGCGAGATTCAACAGGTGCGCGCCCTAGGCGCGCTGAAACTTGCGAGCGAAGCGCGCGATGAGAATGTGTCCGCGAAGCGGGCAGATTTTTTTATTATGCATTTCATTGCAACTTGTGTCGTTTTTCCATAAATTTTATTTGTTTATGTTCAATGTTATTTTTTACGATTTGAACCAAAAATATGCATCTTAGCGTGAAGTGGTTCTAAGAAAATTTGTATATGTAATTTAGGCGAAAAAATTTGTCAGATAAAATGTTATTGTAGCGTGTATCGTTTTTCCAAAAAGTTAATTTTTTTATTTTAAATGTCAAAAGTTCATAACAAATTTGTAGATCTTTTTTGGTTGAACAGCTTTTGTCTTTTCATCTTTTTTCGTACCTTGCGTCGTTTTTGTTAATTTTTCATAAATATAATTGTTTAAACAAATTATGATTGCTTATAACTATCTTCTCCCATATTAACGCAAGATCGTTGCGGTTTTTTCTGGAATTCTTAACTTTGTGTCAATTTTTAACTTACAGCAAGGTAATAAGTAATGAAATTTAACAAATATAATTGTTTAAACAAATTTTAATTTATTATATATATATTTATAATAATATATTTATAATATATTATTGTATATAACTATTTTATGCTATAATAATGCCAGAAAGTTGCATTTGTTCTCAAATGTTTAACTTTTTGTCCAATTTTCACTTAGTGAGATAATAATTAATGTACACAAACAAGCATAATTGTTAAAACAATTTATTATGATTTATAACTATCTTCTCTGAGAGCAATTCTAGAAAGTTGCTGGTTTTTCTCAAATTTTTAGCATTTCCTTGCCTTTTCCGTTAAGAACAAATAATAAATATTAATATTAATTAAAGCAAAAAGGATCTCAGTAACTTCTTTAAGGAAAATTTATATTTGATATGATCCATATAGAAAACTTAGAGAATATTTCAAATGAAATTTGTTCAAATTTAATTATGTTTGTCAAATTGCATTAATTTTTACCTCGCTGTCAGTAAAAAGTGGACAAAAAGTGAAAAATTTCAGAAAAAGCCGAAACGATCTAGCATCAGTGTAGGAGAAAATATTTATAAACAATAATCATTTTTTTTTAATTATGTTTTTTAACTTGAAATAGCTATTACCTTGTTCTAAGTGACAAGTGGACAAAAAGTTGAATATTTTAGAAAAACTGCAAGTTTTTAGCATTATTCAAACAGAATATTATTAAAAATAATAATAAATTGTTTAAAAATCATGTTTGTTCAATTCAAAAATAAACAGGTTGTTTTAAAGAAGATTTTAAAGTCTTTTTCATGTTTTAAACTTACACTTTTGAGGCAGCACTTATAATCATCACGAAAATTTTAATTTAGTTTATTTAATTTTTTTAATGAAAATTTAACTATTATATGTTTTCTATAATTCGCGAAAAACTGCCAGTTTTTCCACCTGTTTTTGGTGTAAAAAGTGACCGATTTTTGTTCGATGACGTGGCGCATGCGCAGTGCCGATCTTTCCGGGCAACAGTGAAAAAAGTGGACAGATGCAGTGGAAAAAGTAAATGGACAGTGATAAAAGTGAGGCACAGTGAAAAAAGTAAATGTTATTTCGGGTGGATTCGTGCTACCTCGGGTGCACTCGTGCATCGTGCGCAGCCAACTTCATTCTATTTTCCGACTCTCGTCCCTAACCTAAAATCAATTTCCTGAAAAGTCTCGAGTTGTGTATTTTGTATGTACTTTTGTCACTTGGAAAAAGCAAAAAAACACCGTCAGTTTCTCCGAAAATACTGTGCTTGGTTTTTTTCACGAAAAATCGGAAATGTTGAAGCCCTCAACTTTATGGGCCAACTATTCAATTGTGAGAAACAGCTTATTATTACTGCCATATTATTGCCATGGTTTTGATAATTGCCATTGTCATTGTTGCGACAATCGACAAAAAATCGCCTTCTTTGTACACAAAAAACAGGTAAACAAAAACTAGCACTTTTGAACAAATTACAGGAAAAGTATCGGGTCCCACACATTGAAAAAGCGAGAGATTTAAAACGAGTGTGAAGTTAGCTACCCGAGCTATATTTAATATAAGCATCTTTTATAAACGGAATAAAACAATATTTTAGATACAAAATTAAAATTTTCAAATTTATATATTAATTGTAAACAAAAAGAATAACTTTTCTACTATAAAAGATGACTTTTTAACAAAATACTTGCATGTTAAACAAAATAATTGAATTTTCAACAAAATAATTAAATTTTCAACAAAATAATTGAATTTTCCACCTAAAAAGATGAATTCTCAAGAAAAATGTTTAAGAGTTAGTATTTCGACCTAAAAAGTGAAATTTTATTCAAAAAAATTAATTTTAAAACCAGAAAGACGACATTTCAACAAATAAAGATTTTTCAGCCATGGAAGAAAAAAAAATTCATCTAAATTATTGAACATTCAAGCTAAAAGACGAAATTTCTGTACAAAAATTAAATTTTGAACCAGATCTCGAGTAAAAATATTTCGTCTTGGCTAGGTCAGTTAAACCACCTACCCCCCCCCCCCCCTCATAATTTAAGGGTTTTCGTTAGCCCACTAAATTGCGCCGCGAATGCGCTCATATGCGCCACCAATAAAAAATGTAGCGCCACGAAACTCTAATAGTTATGTCAGGTGCTACGCAGTGGGGGGGCAGACAGCCCCCCCATTCAAAAAATCAAATTTTAGATGGCATAACCTTGAAGATCTCCAAATGAGCTGATATGCGCCACCAAGAAAAAATTTTACGCCAAATTCATAACCGAGTTATCAGCGATTAAAATGGGGGGGGGGGAGATGGCGCGATTTAAAAAAAATAATAACATTTTTTTCAAATTCATCATAACTATCTGTCATAACTTCAAATGAGCTCAAATGCGAAACCAATAAAAAAAATCGGAGTGTATTTAGTGCTCCCTCAACGGTGTTAAAGCTTTAACTGAGCATATCTCGGAAATTATTAGAGATAAATGATTTTAAATATAGGTTTCTGAATTCGTATTGATTTCCTTTATAATCTAAGATAATTCATAAAACTTAATAACCCTAAACTATAAACAAAAATATGGAAAATACACGACATAAAAGTGTGTATATCAAATTCACCATCACAGTTGTATTCCTTTTGTAAATCTGAACAATTTTCATCTTCTTCTATTTGCCTTAAAATTAACATTTTAAAAGTTATCAATGGTTCAAATGATACCCAATATATATTATCTATTTAAGTTACATTCAATAATGAAAACATGTAAAAACAATATGTTTTGGATTTCTGAATGTTATATTTTCAATTGTTTTTCATTTCATAACTCTCATGAGGCTTCTTAGGTTAGACATCCATACTTTCTTCATCTTATTTGAATTGCTTTACAATAGCTTTTTTTTTGCATCTGGGAACCATTTTCAGTGATCTTCCACGATTTGAAAGAATAGTTGCTTGTCTTCTTCACTCTTTGTGAGGGATTTATTCAAAGTAGTTGCAAGTGCAACACCTCGTTCAGCACAATCATTGATGCATTTTAATGATTTTATTGTCTCTCTTGCTTCCTGAAAAGGTTTAAGCTTTTCCTATTTTTCAACATCTTTTTTTAAAAATGAAGGGTCTAATCTTAAACTTTGAAATAAAAAATAAGATGCAGGGCGCAGGCCCAATAAAGGACTCAAGTGACTTCTTAGCAATGTTATCTTTTCCTTCGTACTTAATGGATCGAGTGTGCTTCTGATCTTCGGAGTATTCTTTTAAACGACAAACCATTAAACTCTTCTTTTCCTTGGCAACTAATTTGGAAAAGAAGCAGAGTGGAATCATTTCTTGGCTCAGATACCACAAATGTCGATGAATTGCAGTAAAAGCTGCTTTATAAATTTTCCCCCTGCAGAAGTTTTGCTCGATACTTTAGAATAATTTTGAAGTACGCGAATGTTTTTTCCAAACAGTACATTAGGAAATTTTAAACCATTCATAACTTTCAAAATGTTCATTTTAGGGCAAATTAGTAGAAGATGAAAATTGTGCAGATTCACAAAAGGAATACAAATGTAATGGTGAATTTAATATAAAACCTTGTATGTTGTGTGTTTTCCATGTTGTTGTTCATAATTTAAGATGAATAAGTTTTACAAGTCATCTTTAATTATAGAGAAAATCAAGACGAATTCAGAGACCTATATTTAAAATCATTTATTCGGCATAAACTTATACAGTGATATTTTCTCATGATTTGGAACCGAAATATCCAAGAGCACCTGAACTTTTCAAAGGTTGGTGTTTTTTGAACCACGCTACCCCACACCCCTGATAACATATTTCGTCTGTTCTTAACATCTTATAGAAATGCCAATCACAACGTCTAATTTCCACAAATCAGAATTTAGCCCGTTATCAAAGAAGAAAACAACGTCGGAAACTTTTCCCTCTTTTGTCCAGCGGCCTCTAGAGTAACACGCATCGTATAATTTCTAAAAGTCACATTGATCCCTCTGATTAATCTGTTTTAAATGTCCTGATTTTGTATTCTGTCACATTATTTCCTAATATTATTTGAGATGTCTCCACGTTATTATTGTGTTTCGTCACTCATGATTCAGTTTCATTCTGTCTGTTGGTCCCAAGTTTGTTCCCAGTTTGAAATATTATAGAAATTGGAGAATTATTCTATATTGCCCTGACTATAATTTAGAATTTCGTCCCTCCAACCTCCAAAAATATATTTTCATTTGATTTAATCGTATTATTTCACACTAATTATCTGGTCTCGGAAAACCAGGCTAGAGATAGATTTTATTTTCAGGAAATTAATTAACTTCTCCATTTTGTCCCAATTTTTCCATTTCTTTGCTCGATTGTTTTCTAACTTTCAATTGTCCTTGTCAACGAGCCTGTAACTGACTATTGTTTTAATGTTATAATACAAATTTTTGTTGTAATTTTTTAGCAATTTGATTGATGACCTAGCAAATCAATTTCAATCACAGTCCATTAGTTTAAAATCATTTTTAATTTTTAAATTTTGATTTTGTCTTTGAAAATTGTTTTGAATTTCTTTTGTACTGAGTTTTTAAAGTGACTTTGGTAGGACCTGGCGCCCACAAATTGGTCGGTCATAAAATGGTGCATAAAAAAGATAGAATAAATATATATAGAGAATACAAACAAAACCTGAAAGAAACATGAATCGCTATTCTCGGTTTCGTTTTCGAATCGAATACTTAAGAGGTTCTCTATATAGTACAGTTGCATAGCTAAATAGATTAAAGGTTATTCAATAAATTTAGTTAATTACCATAATTAATTTGAGACATGTTCAATGAATTAGAATTGTATTTCGCGCCTCCTCCTCAAGATCAACACGTAGTCCTCCTACTTCGGGTCAGAAATACCACAACTTGAAAGCTAAAAGACCCAAAAACAGGGGCGCGCGCGTCGCTGATGCCCTGTGTGATGTGAGTCTACTCATTCTTCTTCTTTGTGTCAGACAACCCACTTCGTTCCTTTTTTAAGTGAGTGAAAGATGGGAAAAAGTAAGAAAAGAAAATATAGTTCATCACCATCGTCGACTTCATCATCATCTGAGGACGACCTTACTGATCCTAAACAGCGTAGAAGAATTTTAAAGCGAATTCTGAAGCTAGAAAGGAGGGAGGACCGTCGTCGTAAGAAAGGATCCAAGCATCGTAAACGCCATTCAAGCACGGAATCTGATTCTTCCACTTACAGTAAGTAGTTTATTTCAGGTTTTTTAAATATACTATATTACATATTTATGTAATATGGCCTATACGGGATTGTTAATCTCGATTGCGGACGTCTGTACAAGACTGAATGGAACTCAGTCAGGCTCATACCTGCATTTGAGACTTTTGTCTAAAGGGCACATACCCACCAAAAGTTGTCATACCCAGACCACAAAAGCAGGCTCATGCCGACATTCTAGACCTTGTGTCTGAAGGGCTCATACCCATCATAAAATGATTAAGTTTATACTTGCTCAAAATTATTTGCTATAGGTATATAAGGGCCTTATATGATTTCGATTTTGTGTAGGTTATGACTCTCAGTCATCAGTCGAACACCTGCATTCGTCCCTTACCGACGCAAGAGGAGTAGATCCCGTCCGTACCGACAGTGGGAATATCCAAGGTAAAGATACTGTAGAGGACAAGTCGGCAACGCCGCAAAATAAAGGAGACAATAATACTGATCCGATTGATCAGAGACCAGAGATCAGGAATTTACCTCAAAATTTTGTTGAGGTAATGGGAAAGCGACTCGCAGTAGACAGAGTTTTAGCTCCGCCTATGCACGACGATTTCACAGTTCGTTCGAATGAAATCCTGAAGTTAGGTTTACCGGCGGAAGAACTTTCTATGTTACTGAAAAAATATCCGCCTCCTAGCAACTGTATAAATCTGGATCCTCCAAAATTGAATACGGTTTATTTCGTGCAAGCTCCCAGAGTCGACTTTTAAGAGAGACAAGAAAATTGTCCATACGCAGCAAAAATTGACGGCCGCTATAGCTGCGACCTGTAAGACTATCTCTACGATTTTTGATCGAAACAATGCGGAGGATACAGCTCTTCTAGAATCTTTAAGCGATTCTTGTAGGATTCTCATTGACCTACAACGGGAGAATACTAAAATTAGGAGAAGCTTACTTCTTGCAATGTATGAACCTCCTCTCAAGGACTCGTTGAATTCAACCATTCCTGATGAGTTTCTTTTTGGAAAGGATCTTGTGGACAATGTCAAATCAGCTCAGGCCGTGGAACGAACGTCCACTGCTTTTAATCCTAAGAAGACGACACCTAAAACCAATCAAAAAAACTTAAGAAGCCTGTCTCATCAACAATCGAGGAACTCTACGATGTCGGACGGGCAGAAGAAACATTGGACTCCTCGAAAATCATACCAGAAGAACCAACAATCTCAGCCGAAACCACCTCAACCGTGCTCATCACGCAGGAAGGATTACAGGAGGAAGGATTAGGCCTAGTAACTAATGTTGCTGGTAGATTAAGGTATTTTGTTGAAAGTTGGAAGACAATAACTTCAGACCCAAAAATCTTGTCTTGGGTCAAGGGTTACAAAATCCCTTTTCTTTTAACTCCTCGTCAAACGTTTGTTAAACGATCTATTTTTTCTACTAAAGAAAAATACGAAATGTCTTCTCAAATCTCCGAACTTTTAAAAAGAGGCATAATACGCGAGTGTGAGCCTGTAAGGGATCAATTTATTTCAAGCATATTTTTAGTTCCCAAACCAGATGGTAATAGCAGATTCATTTTGAATCTTAAAGACTTGAATAAATTTATTCACACGGAGCATTTCAAACTTGAGGGCCATAAGACGGCAATTAAATTAATAAGTAAAGAATGTTTTATGGTAACCTTAGACCTAAAGGATGCCTTTAATTCAATTTCGGTTGACGAAAGTGACAGAAAATTTCTGAGATTCGAATTCGAGGGGACAACATATGAATTTAGGTGCATACCATTCGGTCTTTCTACAACTCCTCATGTTTTCACGAAGCTCTTGAGACCTGCGGTCTCTATTCTCAGAAAGTCAGGCTATATATCGGTTATTTATCTAGACGATTTTTTGTTGATTGGCAATACTTATTCTGATTGTTTAAAAAATTTAGCTGAGACTAGAAAGTTATTAGAGAAAATCGGTTTTGTTGTTAACGAAAAGAAGAGTCAGATAGTGCCAAGTAAAATTCGTAAATTCTTAGGTTTTACGTTTAATTCATCAAGAATGATTTTGGAGCTTCCTGAATCAAAAAGATTTGCCATCCTCAATCAGGTAGAGAAATTTCAGAAAATGTCACGATGCAAAATTAGAGAATTTGCCCGGTTTATCGGTTCTTTAATAGCTTGTTGCCCGGCTCTATCGTATAGCTGGTTGTATACTAAGGATTTTGAGAGAAAGAAAATCAAGGCTTTAGCAGATAACAATGATAATTATGACGCGTACATGAAATTAAATTTGAACTCAAAAGACTTACTATGGTGGAAAACCCATATTTTAACGGGCTATAGGTCAATAAAGGAGGTAGAATTCACCATCGTGATTTTCTCAGATGCTTCTCTGACTGGTTGGGGAGCTGTTTGAGGTTCTCAAAGATCTCATGGTTTTTGGACGAAGGAGGAACAGGTCCTAAATATTAATCTTTTAGAATTAAAGGCTGCCCTTTTCGGTCTTAACTGCTTTGCCAAAGATTTAAGATCATGCAACATATTATTGAGAATTGACAAAACGACTGCCATTTGCTATATTAATAGAATGGGAGGCACCCAGTATATGCATCTTTATAATATAGCAAGAGAGATTTGGGAATGGTGCGAGGATCGTCGAGTATGGATATTTGCTTCCTATATTAGCTCTAAAGAGAACATTGAGGCAGACGTTGAATCACGAAGACTTGAGCCAGAAACAGAATACGAGATATCAGATTTTGCTTTTGAAAAAATTGTTAAAATTTTCGGTGAACCGGTAATTGATTTATTTGCTAGTCGTTCTAATGCAAAGTGCAAATCTTATGTTTCATGGAAGAAAGATCCTGGCTCAATAGCGATTGACGCTTTTACTTTGTCTTGGAAAGAACCTTTTTTTTATGCCTTTCCACCCTTTGCTATAATTTTAAGAGTTCTAAATAAAATAAAGTCAGAAAAGGCTGAGGGCATTGTTGTGGTTCCAGATTGGCCTACTCAACCTTGGTACCCTATTTTCCAGTCAATGCTTGACGAGAAACCAATTTACTTTGAGCCTAATGAAGAACTTTTAACTTCATCTAATAGGGAACCTCATCCACTCTGGAGGCACCTTACCCTGATGGTCGGCAGGTTATCCGGCAGGCACTGATACGTCAAGGGATTCCGAAGCCTTCTTTAGATATATCTGCCGCTTCTCTTCGTGAGTCATCTATGAAGATCTACAACGTTGCGTTAAAAAAGTGGTGGCAATTCGCTACGGGAAACTCTTTAGATCCTTTTTGCCCAGGAGTTCCGGATATTTTAACTTTCCTGACTAGGGAATTCGAGAAGGGATCTTCGTATAGTACTATTAACTGTACTAGATCTGCACTTTCTTTAATAACTACCTCCCAAGTTACCAATGATCCAAGAATTTCTAGGTTTTTAAGGGAATTTCTAGCCTTAGACCATCAAAGCCAAAATATGAGTATACATGGGACCCTAGAGTTGTTCTCGATCATTTTTGTTCGAAACCTGAAAATCAGGAATTAAGTTTACAAGATTTATCAATGAAATTGATAACTCTTCTCGCATTGGTAACAGGCCATAGAATACAAACCTTTGAACTCATAAAGATCGACAATATTATTAAAACTACATCTTGTATTGAGATCCGAATACCGGAACAGATTAAAACATCGGGAAGAATTCAACCTCAACCGATTCTACTTCTACCTTATTACAAGGTTCAAAAGCTCTGTGCTGCATCGATTCTTGAAACTCATTTACTTAAGTCAGGTCCACTGCGAAAATCAACCAAGAATTTATTTATATCATTCAGAAAACCTCATAAAGCAGTTACTTCCCAGACATTAAGTAGATGGGTTAAGTCTACATTATCAAAGTGCGGTATCGATACCACAGTTTTTTCCGCTCATAGCACTCGACATGCGGCTACATCAGCAGCGGATAGGCTTGGAGTAGATCTAGATATTATTAGGAAAACTGCAGGATGGACTAACAGTTCTCAAACATTTGCAATGTTTTACAAGCGACCTATTGTACAAGATAGATTAAGTTTCGCTAATACCATATTGAATGGATAGTTTGGTTTTCACATTTATGTTATTGAGTTTGTCAGAAATGTTGTTCTGATATTAAATATTTCCATTTTCAATGTAAGTGAAGTTCGATTGTAATTGTATGAGCGCCTCCTCCGAATAGATCAATCCCTCCCTATCTTTATATTCCCATTATCTAATTCGATTAGACCCCAAATTATTACGGCAATATACTTTGAAAGAATGAGTAGACTCACATCACACAGGGCGTCAGCGACGCGCGCGCCCCTGTTTTTGGGTCTTTTAGCATTCAAGTTGTGGTATTTTTGACCCGACGTAGGAGGACTACGTGTTGATCTATTCGGAGGAGGCGCTCATACAATTACAATCGAACTTCACTTACAGGTAAGTTCGTTCAATTATATAATTTAAAAAGGGAATATACTTTTTCTGTAATACTTATTTATTTTATACTTTCTTGCATCAGTGAATTATTGTCATTAACTGTTTCCCTTCTGAAACTCTCCCTAGGGATCACCGGACCTTGTAGTTGGTGGGAGGGCTTACGAGTCTTATCGGACTATAGATCTGGATAGGTGAACCAGAGAGGCTGCATCGCGAGGTGTAGCTACTCTCGGGAACTGACGGACTCCGGTCAGTGGGACTTAAACTAAGGAGCGAATCTTCCAGGGGGTAATGGCAAAGCCTCCTGGAATATCGAGGGCGCGAGTTCTCATGCTCCCAAGCTACGATGTGATCGCCGTGTCAAGAGCTGAATGGTAACAGGGTTAAGAAATCCTTGAACATCTCGGCCTCCCCCCTCAGTAGAGGCGGACAGGCAGGGGTCTCAAAGGTGGTCCCTTAACGGGGACTTTGGGACACCAGGTCGAAACCCATAGTATGTAGACCCGCCCCCTGCAAGTGGGGCTCTGCAGGGGGTGTTCCTAATTTCCCTAGCTTCTCGTGGACAATTGAATGAAACACGAAAAATAAAAACAATGAGGGGCCCGTTCCAAGACCCTCTTCTAACCCACCGATAGCGGTGGAAGGCTCCGCAGGGGGCAGTCTACCACGAGCGATGCGAACTTCTGGATTCCTTGTGGCTTTAGAGTACCGACCCTATCTAGGGGCCCTGAATTAGCCTTTCAATTTCCGAGACGGGAATCCCCATGATGCAGATTCATCTGCACCACAGCAAAGGCGCCCCAGCGGTTCTAGCCAGGCGTTTGTCAGTGATGCAGGCCGGAATTGCCCTAATCCAAGAACCCTGGTTATACAGGGAAAGGATAAGTGGCTTGTCAGGATGTGGCTTCATATATAAGGGGCCACGAGAAAAAGCGCCAAGGCCATTCATAGCCGTCAAGGGTATGGATGCGATCTTGGTGCCTAAGTTCAGCTCCAGAGATCTCACCGTTATCAAGGTGAGACTCAGGGGCAGTAGTGGAGAAAAGCTAGAGGGTTTTATTGCCTCAGCGTATTTCCTGGGCGATACCGAGGGACCCCCACGCCCCGCCTCCCAGAGTGGTGGAGGCTGTGATGCAAAATCTCACCACACGGTGTGGGGAAGCACAAACATCAGTGACAGAGGGAGAGATTTAATTGAGTACATAGCGGGCACAGAGCTGGAGATTCTGAATCGGAGTGACACTCCCACATTCCAGACTAAAAACAGGAGTGAGGTTCTCCATTTGACTCTATGTTCGGATGTACTGAGGAGCAGGTAGTGGGCTGGAGAGCTTCCGATGAGGAGTCTCTCTCGGAACACAGATATATAGTGTTTCGATTAGCCCTAGGAAAACCGGTGGTTTCTAACATCAGAAACCCCGGAAACACACTTTGGGACTCATAAAAAGGAACTCAAAAGGAGGCTTGCGGAAATCCCCACAAGCTATGTTACAATTGATGAGTTTGAGCACGCCGCGGATTTTTTGCGAAGGACTCTGACTACATCATGTGAGAACAATTGCCCTACAAGCACAGTTAAGTCTAGGAAGGGAGCAGAATGGTGGAATGCCTACCAGGAGAGGTTCCGTGAAAAGACAAGAATGTTGTGCAATAGGGCAAATAGAACTAAATTGCCTTCAGATTGGGACATCTATAAGACGGCCCAGCATGAATACAATAAAAGTATAAGAAAGTATAAACAGGAGGATTGGAGAAGCTTCTGCGAGGAATCGAAAGTCATTCGGAAAACAGCGAGGCTCCACAAGAACTTGGCGAAGGATCCGGACGCTCGACGCGGGCTCATAAGGCTCGATAGTGGTGAGTTTGCCGAATCCGAACCGACAAAGAGGAGGAATGCTGGGGCCAAGAGGTGGAGAGGGCCAACTGAAATTTCGCCGCTAATGTCGTTGATTACAAAAAGGTGGAATCGGCCGTAGGGTCCTTCTGTCCATTTAAATCACCAGGGGCGAATGGCATTTATCCAGCGCTTTTACAAAAAGGCATGGATCTTGTCATCCCTCCTCTGGGGAAATTATTTAGGGCAAGCATAGCCCTTAAACACGTGCCATCGGCATGGAAGGATGGCAGAGTGGCCTTCATTCCATAACCTGGGAGGAAGGGTTACACTGCTGCAAAAGATTTCCGACCAATCAGCCTAACGTCTTTTATCTTCAAGACGTTGGAGAAACTGGTCGAGAGATACATTAGGGATTAGGTGCGCTTGGCCCCCCC
>CAKNYM010050372.1:0-20960 GCA_932195095.1 Andricus curvator
ATTTTTCGTTTTTTTTCGTTTTTTGTAAACGTTGCGAACTTCCGACTCATAAGCTAATGTTAATCTGCGATAGGATGTATGCTCGTCATCAAAAAAGTATGAATAACGAGTTCCAAAGGAAATCATTTTCTGGGCAAAAGAAGGTCTCACTTTGCAAGCCTTTCACGATTTGCACAACTGACGGCTACGTGCCCGAGTAAAAATTCTTCGTCTTGGTTTCGACTTGAATTGCCCCCAATCAAGACATGCTGAAGTCGAAAAGTTCGACTCCAGCATGTCTCCTCATTCAGACGGAGCCAGACTTCAATTTATGTCTTGGAGACAAGTTTCTATGTCTTGAAGACATATATTTATATCTTGAGTCGAATTTTTATTACTTCAATTCGACCGGCTGATAACTTCGAGTATATACCTGTCCTGAAAAAGGGTAATTCTGACTGTCATAAAAGCTAATCTTTGTTAATAATTTAACAATGTTTTATATTTTTACACATATATATGTATTGAATCAATTAATTTATAGATTTTCATTTGTATTATACTTGCTTGACGACGATACCGAAAATGTTGTTTGTTTTTACGTATTTCTAACGGCTTAAGAGATCCTTATAGAAAATTACAATTGTAATTTGTGTAAGGACAATTTTTCAGGGTTATACTCGTTCATACCCACAGATTCTGAATTTTTAAATTAAAAATAACTAATTTAATATTTACACATTTTTCATTCATAAATTTTAATCCTTCGCATCTGTTAACAGTCTCATTCGAGGTCTCATTTCTGAGTCGAAAAGGTTCGTCTTGAGACAAGTTACGCCGACTTGAAATCACCATGCTGAAACCATAAAAGTGAGACATTGTCTTATGTCTCGTCTCAGTTTTGAGACGCAGCCAGACTTCGATGTCTTCGAGACGAACTCAAGACATCGCCAAGTCGAACTCAAGTCGAAGCATTTTTACTCGGGTGGTTGATATGCTAGGACAATATATCCGGCAAATGTGAACGATTCAGAGATCCTAAAAAGTCTCCTACAAGGTCCAAACAGCTTGTGCAACTTGTTGAAAGAGGATGACTATGCAGTTCTAGATCGTGGATTCCGAGATGTCAAGGCTGAAAGAGAACTTAAGAAGATCAAAGTGTTGATGCCTGCTTCGAAAGGAAAACTAAAGCAGTTGACCACAAATGAATCGAACGAGTCTCGCTACGTAACGAAAATTCGGTGGGCAGTAGAAGCTGTCCACGGAATACTAAAACAAAAATACCGTCTGCTTGACCATAAGTCATAAGAAGATCTCTTAGATTTCCCTGAAATGACCGAAAAAGATCTTAAAATTCTGTTCACTGGATCTTATCAACTGTCACTAGGCAGTATCTTACTTAGCTGAGGTGATTGATAAGGATGGAAAAGTGAATCTGCAATTCATTAAAAATCAAACGAACGTTTTAAAACTGCAAGCTCAATCGCCTCATATTTGTCGAAAAATAGATCGGTGTTTCGTGAAATATAAACCCAATAATTTCGATATTTCAGGTTTTCTGCAGTATGCATGTGACTGCGCCAACGGAAGAAGAACTGTTGGCTTCTGTTTACATATTGCTACAATATTTTATTATGTATCTCACGTGAGATATTTGTCCACAGTTTTGAAACCAGCTGAAATTCTCAGTAAATTGTTTCAGGGGGACAATATTACTCCTGTAATCGAAGAAGATAGCGATGAGGATTGAAGGGATCTTGCAGGCAATAAGCACTTTAATTCATGAGACGCGAGGGGACTCACATAAAGAAATTACCCCGATTTGTGAGGGGCGAGGGGACTCACATTAAAAAAGCACCCCGATTTGTGAGGGGCGAGCGGACTCACAGTAAAAAAGCACCCCGAATTGTGAGAGGCAAGGGGCCTCACATTAAAAAAGCACCCCGATTTGTGAGAGTCGAGGGGCCTCACATTAAAAAAGCACCCCGATTTGTGAGGGGCGAGGGGACTCACATTAAAAAAGCACCCCGATTTGTGAGGGGCGAGGGGAGTCACAGTAAAAAGGCACCCCGAATTGTGAGAGGCAAGGGGCCTTACATTAAAAAAGCACCCCGATTTGTGAGAGGCGAGGGGCCTCACATTAAAAAAGCACCCCGATTTGTGAGGGACGAGGGGACTCACATTAAAAAAGCACCCCGATTTGTGAGGGGCGAGGGGACTCACATTAAAAAAGCACCCCGATTTATGAGAGGCGATGGGCCTCATATTAAAAAAGCACCCCGATTTGTGAGGGGCGAGGGGACTCACATTAAAAAAGCACCCTTTGATAAGGGGTCTGAAATCGTACTGCAACTTGTGACACCTTTAGAATGAATGATTTGGACTGGGAAGTTATGTGATTCTGTAAAAAACGAATAATTAATGCCCCTGTACTGAATGAATCCCCTTTTTCGAATTTGAAGGATTTAAAAAAAATTTGACTAATTATTCGAGTATTTCGAGTCACACAATGTGTCTAAAGATGCTTTTGCGTACGGAGCGAGGCACTGCACAGCACGTCGCAGATCATACGTGACGCGCCCAAGATCTTTCTTATATTAAACTATGTAATACGCCTCCGATAGCTTTGAGACTCGGACATGTTATTCTATAGTTTGTTTAAAGATTTTTTAGACGAAAGATGGTGATAGTTCCTAAAATGCATCCCATACGACAAAAATTCAAACAAATTTTAAAAATTGTTCTTGACCCGTATTTTTTTAAACAAAAATTCGAAATTTTTCTACAACATTCTCTCATTGAGTCCCATAAAATATTTTTTTCCCATCGAAATCGGTCCAGCCGTACTTGAGGCAAACTAATTTTTTTAGTTTTCTTCTAACCTCCATAACTCCCATAAACATTATTTTCAAATATAATCTTTTGGGAAATTTAGTCTTACATCAGTGCCAACTTACTGTAAAAATCTCAACTTAAAATTTATTAAAATTGAAAAATTATTTAAAATTAATTTTAAAATTATTGAGATTCTTTTGAAAAATGATAAAATGTAAAATTTGAATTAAATTATGTTTAAATTCTAATCTACACTACCGTATCAGGAAAGGCTTTCTTTTATTCCTCGTCATGACATTTTTTTAAATGTCGGGTAGTTCCACTTGTATTTCCATCCGTCATTTTTATTATAGTTTCTAAATTTTGTGCAGAGCAGGCCTTACATTTGGCGATAATTATATAATATATTCAAATATATCGTAAATGAATTTCGAATGATAATAATTTTTATTTTTTATATAAGTTTCTTATTTCAGATTTTACTAAGGTTTTATTATTATTAGTATTTGTATTATTTTTCATTATTGTTTATTATTTAAAATTTAGTATATACCTAGTAGATTTTCTTTTCCCTGAATAGCTTGTATCTTCTGCCATCCTTCTCCAGATTGTGTTTAATCGCTAAATTAAATTAAATGTTTAAGCAAAACAGATCTAACGTTATATTAAACATTAAATCCAAATAATATTTGGCATCAGAGCTCTGTCACAAGTGACTGTCCTCGATCATTTTCGAGGATCTCGTTCGATGTCGTTCGAAAAATAAGACCACATGAATCGAAAATTAAAAAATGAATAGACGAGATGATCGTTTGAAAAAAAGGAGCTGATAACGAACGACATCGAGTGAAACAGTTGAATTTCTCGTATCGGCGTGAATCACTAGGCGCGGACGCTGGAGAGGAACTGATGTCTGACAATAATGGCGTGCATCCACTGTCTCGCCGCTCCGTCGTGGTGTTGTGTAAATTCAGTAGTTCCTGTGGGTTGTAGGCAGCCGCACAGGCAGCGTAGCGGTGGATGACTGCGCCGGTCTGGTAACTCGTATGTTGTCCCAGTAATAGTGCTTTCTGATTATGGTCAGACGCACTTGTTTTCCTGTACTGAGTCTATCTGCTGACAGCGCCGTAAATGAGACTATTCCCTATGATTATACATAGCGTATAGATTCAAATGTGTATTGCCCAATTCATGATGTAATGTATATAAATAACTAGAATGCCTGGTTTATAAATTGAATTCCAAAACAGTAAAACACGATATTCACCCCATGAATTGTTTGGGTTTTCATGAGATCTTGTTGCTTTTTCTAATTTGTCCGGATCTTCATATGGTGGATGATAGCATGAAATACATTCACCGACTGCATTAAAAGTTGCCCAGCTCGCAGAAATTAAACTAATGCCATCCTAAAATTGCACTACTGAAAAGCGATTAGGAGAGATGGTAGCGATGGTGGCAATCGTGACGTTGCGATGTAGATAACACGCTAGATAATGTAATAATTAAGATTAATTATTCTTTACTTATAGTAATCTTCGGAATTTTCACCATCTAAATTTTTGCTTCAATTAATTAATAATTTTAATTAGATTTCATTTAATTTTTACTGATGTTAATTTTAAAAATACGATCTCCTCTTCTATATCAACTATCATATGTATAAAATTGTATTGAATTTTTATAAGAATTGTCTTATAAATAAACTCATTCAATAGAATTTAGTGATTCAGATTTTAGAACTCCAGAGACCAGCATGTTTTAAAATAAAAATAATATAATTCAAAAATTATTAAAATTATAAATAAGAAATTAACCTAAAATTCTACAAATGAATAATATTTAAAATTTATCTATCCACTTGTTATTAATTTTTTAACTAGATCAGTTTAGTTTAGATGAACGATGTTTGCGATGTAAGTGCGATAATTACAAAATTTTGGTTAACAAGGAAACAGAAATTTATTCAAACTGAACTTGAATGAACTGGAAAATAATTTATTAAATTTAAATCAAATATATAAATAAATCATGTTTATATTACTTGTTCAGAGGCTGTTGTGTGGACGGCGAAAAAAAAATCTTTGGATGGACGATATTAGTGTTTGTTCTTAATCAGAAATGAAATTTGGTTTCTGCGATCATGAATTTCAGAACCCAATCACGTTATTTTTCCTTCTTATCTGCTTGTTTTCACTGCACTGCACTACCGAAAAACCTCACTATATCCCGCATACGCAAACAGCTGTCTGAAAAATTATTAATTTTGCTAGCCCTGGAAACTAGACACCGAGTTCAAACCTTTTCACTCATCGACATTGATGAGATCAACTTTTCAACAAAAGGAGGTGAGATTAGAATTGATGCCCTTATCAAAACTTATAAAATAGGAAACTGCTAACCTGCTTGATTTTACCCACGAAGGAATAGTAAGGAGTAGTATCCCTGTAAGTGGGGAGTGGGACCAGCGACGTCCAAGAATTCGTTAATGCTGGCCACGAATGAAAACTCGTATGCACGGTGGTGCACATGCGCACTGGCGGTTGCCATGCCAACGATGTCAACACGTGTTTGAAGTTTCGAACTTGTGTTTTGTTTTGAACATTTCTGTGCTGCCGGTTTAGTAAAATAAAATTGTGAATGTGAATGTTTCAATAAAATTTAAAGAGTACATATAAAATATAAAAATTTTGCACATATTAACGTACAATATTTTGTTCACTGAAATTAACTTTATCCCTTACTTACGTAATCCATAAATGATTATAATAATGTTATTGTAGTACTTACACTTTCTACATCCTTTTCGTATTTTTGATGCCATTTTCCTTCTCGATTTTAATTCAGGAACGTGATATACACCCAACAAAATAAAAACACAAACGAACATAACCTACATATGCATCGAGATGTCAAATATAATGTAGGGGAGTGGGTATAACACGTGACTGCGAAAACAGCTCTGCGCATGTGCACCACCGTGCATACGAGTTTTCATTCGTGGCAAGCATTAACGAATTCTTGGACGTCGCTTGTCCCACCTCTGCTCACCAAACACATAGGGTGATACCACTCCTTACTATTCCTTCGTGATTTTACCATTTTTTGGGGATAAACCAGAACTTTTTCTAGCAAAGGCACTTCAGCATTATTTTAATGTTACAAACAAGTTAAGAAAGGGTTCAAAAAAGCAATTTATTTCAACTAAAAAGCCTCATAAAGCGGTGGGATAACAGACACTTCGTCGGTAGATAAAATCATTTCTTTCTCCATATGGTATTGACAATAATTTCACTGCTTACAGCACCAGACATGCTGCTACTTCGATAACCTTTAAGAATGGGTTGAATTTAAATACAATAGAAGTACAGTAGGCTGGTTTTGAAAATCGTCAGTGTTTGCGCGTTTCTATAATCGACCGATTACCGCATCGAACGAATGTTTTGGTAACGCGGTACTAAGAAATAAACCTTAGTTTTGTACGATTCTTAATGTTCATTTTCGAGTAAAATGGTACGCAGAAAATTTTCATCTCTGAACATCTACAACAGTAATCTCGAGAAACGAGATATAATGTTAATTACCCTCCCCTTTTTTGTTTTTCTTTGGATAATCCTCGAGTGTACCTTAGACAATTTTCTAAAAATATCTCTAAAACAATGAGGTTCATAAAAGCGAACATAGAAAGGGTGCTCCAGGAAATTTTTGGCTCTGAACATTGTGACACCAAGCGGAAACTAGCAGTACGACAGCAGTAATCCGTGCGAAACGACCCAGTACTCGTCATATATATTACCGATTACCGACTAGGGCCTGATCCGATGTGTACTATCTGGTCCTGATAGGAAGAATTCTGTGGCTCTGATTCGTACCAGATCGGGCTATGTGCTGTGACGTCATCTAGCCTCTTTGCAGCGCCATCTTGAGTTATATGCGCTAGATGTCACATAACCTCGAACATAATCTTAATTTTTGTTTTCCTTCGAGGTGTTGTTTTGCAAATGTACTGGGAGTGTTCGAGTGTATAATTTATTGTTAACATATTAATAATAAATGCTGAAATTACGAAGCACACCGCGAGTTCTTAAACATCGTGCAATCAGCAACGTGCCGTATTTACGTGATGAAAACAAAAGCTGTATTATCTTGAATTGTATTTGATCCAAGTTCTAGCCTGAACATTTGATTTCCTCATTTTCGTGAACAAATATTATAATATTTGATATTTTTTCGCTGTTTAGCGCTTTTTTGTAAAATGAAAAGTTGGATTTTTGAGGTTATATTTAGAATTCTACGTGTTATGCAGAAGGCTTCTTTGAAATCATCGTTCAATAAATATACTGCACTTCGCAAAGCTCTGAAATTAACAATACAAAAATATTTAAGTAAAGAAATGGCCATGAAGTTCACCGTAGTAAAAAAGATGCTGCGAAAAGAGGTCTTGAAGGATTTTCAATTTTGTACAAGTGTACTAGGTAAAAAAATTTTGATTGTGCAATTTGAATTATATTACATAGTTATGTGCTAATTTTTTACCCTAATTAACTTTTAAAATATTTCTCTCGAGGTCTTGTCCGAAAAAAATTCGAAGCAACAGAAGAGGAAGCACTGTCCCATATGAGCACCGTTTTATATAATGCGAACGAATGGGACGGTAATCGAAAGCAGAGGTCCAAATAAACATTTTATATTACTTTAAAGTTGTATTCAAAATAAAGTTCAATTCTATTAATTTGGCTTTTTGTTCAATATTGCGGTAATAATTAATCTGAAGCATTTTAATTCCTAATAAAAAATTAATTAATGTGGCTAGATTCCGGTAATTGATAGGGGCCAGACCGGGCGCAGATCGGGCGTTTTATCGGGCTCCTAGACATGGCTCCACTGTGGCTAGGTGTTTGATGATGAGTTTGGCCCTGACTCGATTTCCAGATCAGGGCCTGATATGAACGAGTCTGGGTCCGGTCGGGGCCACGGCGAAATTTCTGCACGGGGTCGAATAGTTACGACCGAACTTCATTTAGGTAAGTTCGTTTGATCGTGTAATTATATGATATAAAATTATAGACTTGTCGTCGTACATATTTGTTGTAACGTACAAGAAAATAATGGAAATAGCGCATTACCTAGAATCGTTTAAATATGGTAAGTATTGGACATCCTGTTATCGCTTTAGAGAACAATAATTTTAAACGCATCCACAGAATCTTCAACTACCCTCAGAAAGTCACGAATAATGTACTTCTAAACAATTTCAATTTTTTTAGTCAAAATAATTTTTTTTGCAAATTTGGAAAATTTTTCTTGCAAAAAATTGTTTTTGCTAACTCAAAGTCTGCTGCATATAATGACTTCTATTTTAATTAATTTGTTCACTATCTATCACTATCTCCACATCTAAGAATAATAAATCTTTGCGAATACGAGTCGAAGATTTGAAAATGTCTCGAAGGGTTTGCAGATTATATTTTCAATGATACATTTACATCTATCCTTCAAGATATTCAAATTATAATTTCCTCTTTATTAATAGCAAACTTTTGTATTTTTCTTTTGACGAAAAAAAAAACAGAAATTGTTCAGAAGTTCCTTCCTCCCGTGGAGGAGTTGCCCAATTTGATCCCGATTCCCGACGTGGCCCCGATTGGGTTAGCTCAATGTGGCCCTGATCATGTCTACTGGCGTGGTCCTGATCGGGGCCACATCGGGTTACCCTCTGTAAATCAAAGTTAGTTTAAAAATTAAAATTAATTAAATTAAAAATTACTGCCTATCTCAATTAGTGAATATTCAACAAATTTTTAGTTTAGTGACTAAGCTAAATTCAAATTAGTTTAATTGAACTTGCAGGTAGTGTTATTTGACTACAAAATATTATTTTCATTAATTATTTGTTAACATTATCGACGTAGAATTAGTTAAATTCAACTAATTGCTAATGAATGTAATATCGAAAAATATAAAAATGTACCCATTTATTTTTGTCATATTCACTAAAAAGTCTCGAAATTTGCATAATGATAATTTGAAAATACCGCTCGAAATCTCACAGTTTCGAGAACTTTGTCGTCGCGTCACGTTTTCACTGTTTCGCATGAGTCTTCAAATAAGTCAAATGTTCTAGTATCATTGTACGGTGGGCAAGTGATATACATAATTTATAATTAATGCCAAAGGCAAAGACTACTTTGCGGGTAAGGAAGCATAGTTCCATTGCTGCCTGTCCTTATTTATGCAATGAAGATGTTGATGAAGAGGTATAGGTAAGCAATTACTTATATTCACTATCACATCTAACCACAAAATGATACGAATTTTTTTTAATTTGTTGTGAATTATATATATAAATCAGGTATAAATTAATATTTTCGGTTTGTTAACTATGAACTTTTACTCCAAAAAACTTTTCGAGACAAAATTTTTGTAGTAGTTTTTGATAAAGATAATTATAAAGCATTTTTGTCTACTTTTTCCATACTTTTGTTTAAATAAATTATACATATGTTCATAAAAAAATTTCTTTTTTGTTTCGATTGTATTTCTGAGATAAATATTAATAAACGATTTGTATTTCATGAAAATTAGTGAAAAGATCAATTACTTATGATAAGAAATAATTCTATAGATGTTGATGATGAAGATAAGGCTGAAGAAGGAAGTTCGGATGAAACAATTGGAACTAATACTCCAAGTTCAGAAGCTGAAACAGAACTTGGAGACTTCGAAGAATTTCTTGAGAATTTAGCTGGAAATGTAAACCAGCAGTGAACGTAATTTTTTCCATAGTGTCTACGAGTACTATTGATTCTTAAAATTTCATAATATAACAATCGTATTAACAAAAATCTTACTAAATTTGTATACTACTATAACAGGAAGATCAACTACTTCAGATTCTGCGCAAGAATCTTTTGAAATTAACAACAGTGGATTAGAAACTTCTCCACAAAACAAGAAGCGGACACAATCTCAACGTAAATATTTTCTCCATATATATTTATATTAATAACTTCACTAATTTTCAATTATATTACTTCATCTTTTTGGTTAAAAATTCATTTACTTGGTTTAAAATTGTACTATTATGTTGAAAATTCTTTTTCTTTTTGTTAAAAATTTATTTTTTTAACTGCAAATTTAACTATTTTATTTACGAGTGAAAATTTTTTTTTAGTTGAAAATTGATGTATTCTGTGGAAAATATGTCTTTTTCTTAGGAAATTTATCTTTGGGTTCAAAATTCAACTTTTTGGTTAAAGAATTAATTTTTTAGTTGAAGATTCATAATTTTGGTTAAAAATGATTTATTTGGTTGAAAACTTATTTTCTTAGATTGAAAATTCAACTTCTTTGTGGAAAATTCCTCTTTTCGAATTAAAAATTAGTCTGCTTATGTTGATTCTTCAACTAATACGTTGAAAATGCATATTGTTTAGTATAATTTAACGGTTTTTGATTGAAAATTAAAACATTTTTTGGTGGAATTATCAACTATTACACTTTTCGTTAGGAATTCATTTTTTTATCGAAGATTCGTTACTTTGCTTGGAAATGAAACTATTTTGTTGGAAATTCCTGATTTTCTTTGTTGAAAATCAACTTTTTTAACAGAAAATTTAACTATTCAATTTTTCGTTTAGATTTGATCATTTTTAATTTAAAATTCTATGATTTGGTTGAAAATCAATTTTTTTTTTTAATGTTCAACTATTTTATTGAAAATGTAATTATTTTGTTAAAAATTGCACTATTTTGTTGAACAGTCATCTTTTTTGGTCGAAAACTTAACTGTTTGTTGAACATTCGTCTTTTTCGATAGAAATTAGTTTCTTGCATTGAAAATTGAATTTTTTTTCTACAAAATTCGCCTTTTTGGCATGAAACTTGACATTTTTGGTGAAAATTTTAATTATTTTGTTGCAAATTCAACTTTGTAGGTTGAAAATTTAACTATTTTGTTAAAAGCCACTTTTTTTTCACAAAATTCAAGTGTTATGTTGAAAATCCGTCTTTTTGGATCGGAAGTTCGTCCCTCCTTATTCAACATTCTTTTTTTTTAGTTGAAAATTCAACCTTTTTTTTTAATTCGTCTTCTTGGTTTGATAATTCAACTGTTTGGTTAGAAATTAAACTATTTTGTGAAAAATTCGCCCCTTTGCTTGAAAGTTCAACTATTTGGTTGTAAATTGCAACTCTTTTTTTGATAATTAATTTTATTCGAAAATTAAACGATTTTGTTTAAAAGCCATCCTTTTTTTCTGAAATTCAACGTTTTGTTGAAAATTCGTCTTTTTGGATAGAAAATTCGTCTTTTTGGATAGAAAATTCGTCCCTCTTGATTCAAAATTTATCTTTTTTGAGAGAAAAGTTTTCCCTGGAAAATTCAACCTTGTTTTACCAAATTTATCTACTTGGTTTGAAAATTCAAATTTTTGTTGAAAATTCATCCCTTTCGCTTGAAAATTAAACTTCTTGGTTGAAAATTTCAGATGTTTGGATTATAATACATTTTTTCGAAAATCTGACTTTTTTGTTGAAAATTTATCTTTGTAGGTAGAAAATTCAATGATATTGTAAAAAGCAACCTTTTTCCAAATTAAGTATTTTGTTGAAAATCCGTCTTTTTGGATAGAAAATTTGTCCCTCTTGATTTAAAATTCACCTTTTTTGGTAGAAAAATCCGATCACTCATTTGAAGATTTGCTTCAAGAAAAAGAGAATTAAAAATTATGGAAAAACTCAGGAGGAAAGCCTGTGAAAAGAAAAGAAAAAGGCAGTCCAGCAGTGACCATAATTTTTTCCATAGTGTCTACGAGTACTATGGATTTTAAAAATTGCAAAATATGACAATCCTATTAACAAATATCTTACTAAATTTGTATACTACTTATAACAGAAAGATCAACTCCTTCAGATTCTGCGCAAGAATCTTTTGAAGTTAACAATAGTGGAGTAGAAACTCCTCCACAAATCAAGAAGCGGACACAATCTCAACGTTAATATATTCTCCAGACATATTTATATTAATAACTTCATTAATTTTCATTTCTATATTCTATAATAATTTCAGTTTATCCTACATATTTTTTATTATGATTTCACCATAATTTGGTTCGTTTGCAGAGGTGGAAAAAGCAATTGGTTCCTGTTGTGACAAGCCAGAACTCATCAAAAATATCGAGGTCTGATACTAACACATCAATAACGCATCAATAAGTGTCCTAAACAACATTCTTTAATTGATAGATCTTCTGGAAGCTCTAAACAACTGCGTAAGATATTAATATTTTTAAATTAAGTAGTTTATTGAAAAATTTTGAAGACACGCTTCACATTTTTTCAAAATATTTAAATGTAAAACTGATAATAATTGTTTAAAAATATTTAAATAATAAAGTTTAACATTCTTAACTAATTGTTTACTTTTTTATAGAATAAATGATATTTCAATGATATTTTTATAAATAAAGATGGGAAGGGGCCGGGTCAGGGCCAGATCGGGCCTTCCTTATGGATACCCCACTCTGGCCCTGATCAGATTAGGCGTTTCATTTCCAGTCTGGCCCTGACTGGGATGCCCGATCAGGGCCAGATTCTGCCAGATCTGGCCCCATCCAGGGCCACGCCGAAATTTCTGCACGGGTAAGGACATTTTAGATTCTGGGAATACGAGTAATATCATTGTTCTATATAGCAAAAAAAGGGTGTTCAATCCTTACTTGATTTACACGATTCTACGTAATGCGCCATTTTCATATTTTCCTTGTACGTTACAACGCACTAAATATGTACAATAACAAGTCTATAATATTATATAAAATAATAATGAGTTATACAATTATTATAATTTACGTCAAGGCAAGATTTGTAAATAATTCAATAAACTATATACAGGAAATTTTCAAAATTATTGACAACTCTTCAGGTATAAAAATAAATAGATTTAGTAGATTTTTCAGGTCGGGAGAATTTTTTTTCGTGAAAGTCTTAACATTTTGTCGTATCTATCATTGTTTACGAGAAAAAGTAGAAATTCGATGATATGAGAAAAATAAATTTCCTGGCCACAAAAGTTATTTAGCCCGCATAAAACTCATGAGATATCTTCTCTATGAAAGTAAAAATTCAACAAAAAATTGGCAAAAAATATAAGTTTGGGTTTTTTGAGCAAATCGTCTTTTAATATTTTAAGAAATAGTGCTGCGATTTTGGTGATTTTCAATGTTTCTTTTTTTCATTTTCCGGCGCAGTTCAAAAGATGACAATAAAAGCAAAAATTTATAGAAGTTTAAGGAAAAAAGTCATATTTTTTAAAGAACAATACAAAAAATTCGAATACGAATTCGTAGAATTTTTTTGTTTGTAAATCGGAAGAATAAGTATCGCCTAATTTCCTCTAAAGAAAACATATTCCGTCCCCATGAGATTCTGCGACTTGAAGTGTAGAAACTGCCTGATTTGAAATGGATTTCGTTAATAATAAATTTAATAAAAACAAACGAGTTATTTTTATATTTTATTTGCGTTTATTTATATATACTTTTTTAATAAAAAATAAATAAATTTTCATCAAAGTTGTTCCATTTCCTACCAAATAGAGGAATTTTTAACTAAAATTAGGAATCTTTAACAACAAAAATTAATTTTTAAAAAAGTATTTCAACTTTCAACCCAATACGTAGTTGAATTTTATACCGAATTGTCAAATCTTGTACAAATTATTGAATTTTCTACCCGAAAATATGAAGTTTGTACAAAAAAGTTGGATTTTCAAGCAAATAATTCATTTTTACCGAAATAGATTGACTTTTAACCAGATAATAGCAATTTTAACCAAAAAAGATTAAAGTTCTGCAAAAAGAGATTAATTTTCGAACCAAAAAGACATATTCTCAACAAAATAGTTATATTAAAAAAAAAAGATTTATAGTCAAGAAAGAAAAAAAATATCGATATAATGGCTTAAAAAATAAAGGTTTTTTTATATTGTACGTTTGTAAAACTAAACACTTATTTGATTAATACATTATATTTTCTAAAAATAATTCTATTAAGGTTTCACGTTTATTTAATTAACAGAATATATATATGTTCGTTTCCTAAGTTAATAAAAATCTTAGTAGGATGGGGGGGGGGGGGGGTGAAAATATTACAAAAACATCTTACGTAATTTGTGGATGATCCTTTATTTATTTATTAATATATTATTAGTTTGCGAATTGATTATTATTGTATTTAATATTAATATTAATAGTTACTCCTAACATTATTAAGTAAATTGCAAGTTACCTGATCTATTATATAGTGAACAAAATGCTTGTTTCTTTATAAAGTATGTTTGGAAAATCACTAAATATTGTTTATTTTAGTGTCTTTCAGACTTAGGGGGTCGATTTAAATCCTTTGACGGGCACAGCTGGGTTCAGAAAACCTCCCGAAACTTTATTTTCATTCTTGGTTTCTTGGTTTCCACCAATCGAATGTCGCTATTCTATAATACCGTATTTATCGCGGTTTCCGGATGTGGACATTTTTGTAGGTTCTCTCAGCATGGGTAGAGGGTCGAGTTAAATCCACTGAGGGGACACGTGGGTTAAGAAAACCTCCCCAAATTTTGAATGCTGGCTTTTGTTCTATGGCAACGACAAAGTTTATGCCACCAAAATATCGCGACACTTCTTCAATACCATGATGTTCGCGATATATAGGATCTTTTGGAGGAATATGTTGACCTCTATTACGTCTAAATGATAACACTTCTCCTGTATTCCTCTTGACCGTCACCGCAAAAATTTCTTCAAAATAAGTAATGTAGAATCTAACTTGGAACAACTTAAGTTGATCTGGAAAAAGAAAGATTTTCGATTATATAAAGATAAAAAATCAATCTGAAAATTAAAAACTCTACAATTCTCAATTGAAGTAGAGAAAATAAAACAATCGTTTGAAACTGAAAAGTGAAATACTGGTGGAAAAAGGAATAAAGAACGTAACATTTTCTCATTCTAGTGCCAAAAATTTGAGAATGTTATAGACTATTCTTCTCGTAGTCAATTATTTCTTTAAAACTTGAGGGCCCCGGATGCAATAAGAGGACGAGCGATCGAAAACGCGAAAAATAATTGCCCAAGCTTTTCGTGATATCCAAACTTTGAAATTGCAAAAGTTAAATTTTTTCAAATATGGGCTCATGGAGAATGACCAGATGGAACTTTGTTCTATTTGAAGCATTTTTCAGATGAATATTTTTGATGATAAAATTCAAAACGTGAAAAATTTTTTCCCGAATTCAATTATTTGTTAAAACATAAACCGTCATAACTCAGCCAAATATTATTGAAATCGTTTGAAATTTGGTATACACACGCAATACGTTCTATTGATACGTGAAAAATGAAGAAAAAATGTAAACTACCTATTGTTTAACAAAAATCAATGGCAAATTGAGACCGATCCAAATCATATTTTTTCAGTTTCAGCGACGAAAAGTATCTACGGAAGTTCAACGTTGAAAAAACTTCCAGCGAGGCATTTGTTTCTCACTATTCAAGGACAGGGTGTCCAGCGACCTTAAAAACCTTGAAAACCTGGAATTCTCCTTGAATTTTTCATGTGAACCTTGAATTAATTTTTTTTTCTTTGAAAACAGTTATTTTATTGAAATGCAAAAAGTAATTTAAATCTTTTAGTCGATTATGAAAGAAACATCTCGTTTAGAAGGAATCTTGATACTGAAAAGTTTGTTTATTTATCAATATGAACATACTTTAATGTTGTGAATAATTCTATAAGTTCATAATTTCGTCTTCGCTAATATAAAATGCTAAAGTATACATTTTTATGATATTCAACTTATAAATTATAAAAATTATTAGCTGGAAATTTCGATGTTAATTCAGTTTCAGAAATAGAATGAGCCATGGCCATATAACGGATTTTTCAAGGGTTTTAGCACTCGGGTTTTCAATGTACACCAGATTGAAAAAAAAATACTGAAGATTTCAAAATATTTCAAAGATTTTCAAATATTTAAAAGGATTTTGAACATTTTATAAAGATTTCACGGATTTCAAAGATTGAAAAAAGGCGTGTACACCAGATTTCAAATATTTTACATTTTCACAAAGCTTTTAAAACTTTCAAAAGATTTAAAGAATTACAAAGATTTGAAAAAGGGTACACCAGATTTAAAAGATTTAAAAATATTTCGAAGATTTGAAACGATTTCAAAAGGGTTCAAAACATTTGAAAAGAAAAATTTCACTAATATTTCAAATAATTCAATTATTTCAAAGAACAGAAAAAGGTTTCCCAAACAAAGCTTTTAAAAACTTATCACAAACAAAAATTTAAGAAAAATGTCACAAATATTTCCAAAATTCCACAAAAATTTCCCAAAGATTGCAAGGATTTCAAAGATTTGAAAAAGGCGTGTACACCAGATTTCAAAGATTTCAAAACATTTGAAAAGATTTAAAGGATTTTAAACATTTGAAAAAAGGTTACAGTATATCAAATTTCAAAGATTTAAAAATATTTTGAAGATTTTAAACGATTTCAAAAGGTTTAAAGATATTTGAGAAGATTCGAAAATATTTCACTAAGATTTCAAATAATTCAACGAATAAATGATTGCACTAACAAAGATTTTTAAAAACTTTCACAAATATTTGAAAAGATTTCACAAAGATTTTGAACATTTCCAAAGATTTTAAAACTTTCAAAAGATTTTACACAGTTTAAGAATATTTTAATGATTTCAAATTAATACAAAAGATTCCAGAGAGATTTCACAAATATTTCAAAAAATTCATGAAAATTTCATAAAGATTTCAAAAGGATGCAAGAATTCCAAAGATTTCAAAAAGGGATACAGTACACCAGATTTCAAAGAATTCAAAACATTTCAAAGATTTGAAACGATTTCAAATATTTCAATGATTTCAAACGAATACGACAGATTTCACAAACATTTCAAAGATGTTAGACTTTCAAAAGGTTTCACCAAATTTGAGAAGATTTCAAAAGATTTCAATTACTTTAAACGAACACAAAAGATTTCACAAACAAAGATTAAAGGAAGCTCTCACAGAAATTTCAAAGATTTCAAGGATTTCAAAGACGACTTCTGTTCGTAAAAAATTAAGAATTTGTTTATTTATGGTTCTGCTTTATTCAAAAATTGTTGGCCAATAAAAAATTAAACGGCTCATTTTTACATCTATAACAAACAGTTATTTCAATATTTGATGTAAAAAAGACACCTGGAAAAACTTGACTTCTTGACCTGGAAAACCTGGAAAAGACCTTGAATTTCGTTCCTAAGAATCGCTGGACACCCTGAAGGAACATTTTTCGAAATTTTTAGATCAATTTATTGAAAATTCATGGAATTAGATATTTTATAAGAAAGCATTCGATGCCGCCAACGACGAGTATGCTGCCTGATAGAGATTAATGCTCACGGAGCTATCGTTGGCGGCAAAGTATGCTTTCTAATCAAAAACCTAGTTCCGTTCATTTTCAATGAATCGATCTGAAAATGCCTCACTGGACGTTTTTTCAACTTTCAACTTCTCTCGATACTTTCTTGTCGGTGAAACTAAAAAAAACATATTTACCGACCGGTCGCAATTTGAAATTAATTATTATTAAACAAAAAGCAACTTTCATTTTTTTTCTTCGTTTTGTAGACATCGCTAGAGTGTACTGCGTGTTAATAGCCTATTTCAAACAGTTTTAACAATATTTGGGATATAACAATATTGATATCATATTTAAAAATAATTTAATTTGGGGAAGAATTTATTTCACTTTTTTAATTTTATCATTAAAAATGTTCATCGCAAAAAAAGTAAAGTAGAAAAATGTTTCATCTTGTCATTCTCCATAACCCCATATTCTTACAAATTTAACTTTTTCAACTTCAAAATTTAGATATCACGAGACGGTTAGACAATACTTTTTAGCGCGATTGTTCCCTTATTGCATCCGGAGCCTCAATTCTTCCTTTAGGTTCTACGTACACCAAAAATCGTATGCCACATTAATTAATACCTGCTGTGTCCGGTGGAAGCTTAGCTCCTATAACCTCATTATTTGCATTTATGTACACGACAATTTCAAAGTCTGGCTCAAATATACCACGGGTTATATAATTGTGATCCTTTTTATAATCCTTGTCTGGATAAATATTTGAACCTAGAAGCTGAACATGGTACGTTTTTTCATGATTTAGCCAAATCCCAATTACCCTGTTTAAATATTTAATAGTATAAGTTGGTGGAGGGTCACCTGGGAGGGATGAGTATTTTGGGGGGAGTGGACTATGTGGGACATTTTGGTTAAAATATTTCTCAGTAGCTAGGTGATGATGTTGTCTGAGATGTTGCTGAGGATATTGGTTACTAAGTTGGTGAGAAGATTGGCCACTGTGTGGCGAGGATGGGCTATGTGGGGGGGATAGGTTATCTAGGTCAGTGAAGTTAAGATATTCCTGATCAGGATCGTTGTGATGTTCACCAGTAGCTAGGTGAGGATGTTGGCTGTGATATGGGTCAGGATATTGGTCAATATGTCGGTGAGAGGATTGGCCATTATATTGACCTTCTCCCGAAGCATACAGTTCTGAAAAAAGAAAATAATGATTTGTGATTATCAAAAGATTAACTGAAGCGTCTCGAGGCATAACGGCGTAAGTGCCAAATTTCGAAAATGCGTTTTATGGGCTAAAAATAATCATTTTGACCTAACTCATGGTACAAAATTCGTGTCTGAAATTTTTTTCAAGTGAATACTTCTGTTGCCGGTTCTTTTTACAATTCAATAAAACTAAGTAATACACGGAAAAAATTTATCCGTAAAAAAGTCACGAACTTGTAGTTAGGTCTCGGATACGAGATAAAAAAATGAAACATTACATCCTTATTTCTGTGATAAATGTATGGATAAATTTCGAAGTTCTTTACGAACAGTTCGAATTTCCGACGAACAGTTCCTGAAAATTTCAGACTGAAATATAAAGAGGAAAAATCTTATTTGTGCGATTTAATTTATATTAATTTATAAATTCAGGATTCGAACCCTCAAACACTGCTGACTCGCAAATTTCTAAACATAAACAAGAAGTGCGTAAACACGCCCAGCCATCGAGTGCTCTGAGAATCTTTTCCCAATCACTTGTGATATTTTTGTAATTATTCACGTAAAAAAAAGTGATGAACCGTTTTAGAATTTTCACATCGAGTTCGTCAATTCTTTCTCAAAGTTCGCAGATTATTTACGAAAATACATCAATATTCGATGAATTTTTCTCATATCCGAGACCTAGCTACTAGTTCGTGACTTTTTTACGGATTAATTTTTTCCGTGTATCACGAATGTGCTTCTTTGTGTTTCTTTTTAAATTAAAAAATAAAAAAGTTATGCGCCTTTTTCTGTGTCAGTTCCAGTTTTTTTTGGGACGCGCAGTTCCATGAAAATTTTTTTTTGCCTATAGTTGCTTGTATTTAAGCACATCTTTTGCGATACGATAGGGCTAAGTAATAGCTCAAAATAGATTTCTTGTATCTTTACCTTCTCATCCTGATGAGAAGGTATTAGTTTTACGTAAAATTTGACTTCGCCGGTTTTCATAAAATCTCCACGTTTTGAGATGCCCTGAGGCATTCAACCATTTAATGCATTTCAAAGCATTTAGGGAATTCATAGAATTTAAAGAATCGTAGGAATCCAGAATCTTCCGGTAATTCATGAAATTCAGAGAATTCAAGGAATTCAGATACTTTCAAGAATTCAGAGAATCCAAGGTATTCAGATATTTTCAGGAATTCAGAGAACACAAGAATTTCACAAAAATCATGGAATTCATAGAATTTGGGGGATTTCGAAGCATTTAGAGCATTCAAGGAATTTAGACAATTTCATAAATACACGAAATTGGAGGAATTTAATGATTTCAGAGAATTAAGAAAATTTCAAGAAACCTGAAAAATATCAAGGAACTTCAAAGAATTTAAAATAATAGAAAGAATTTAAAGAACTCCAAATAATTCAAAGGAATTCAATGAGAATTGAAATGATTCAAAATAATATACGAAACCAGATAGTCGCTTGAGCTGAAAATTCAACTATTTGGTTGAAAATTGACGTATTTTATTACAAATTCGTCATTTTTGTAGAAAATACAAATCCTTGGCTGAAAATGTAACTACTTTCTTAAAACTTAATTTTTTTTTATTTGGTTGAAGACTTTCTTAAACATTCGTTTATTGAGTAAAAAGGAATTTTTTAAAACTAAAAACGTAACTATTAGTTCAGTTCTAGGGATGGACTTTTTAGACAGACATGGATTCATCTATGGCAAAATTAAAGAAAAAATCATTATAGGTCCTAAAACTTGTGTAAGAAAACGAATGATAAACAATGGCCTAAAGGGGTTGGTAAGGAATGGATGTTTTATCTATATGGATGACACAGTAGTCTTCGGGAAAGGTTTAAAAAACATAAAGATATTAAACATAAAGAATTTAAACGTTTGCGCGAAGTAGGACTGAAGCTTCAGCCAGATAAATGTGAATATCTTTGACCCGAATTAGAATATTTAGGACATGTTATAACAGAATATGGTATAAAACCTAATACAGATAGAATATAAAAATAAAGACATATCCGAAACCGAGAAACCCTAAATAAATAAAACACTTTTTAGGACTAGCATGGTACTACCGCAAATTTATAAAATATTTCTCTAAACTCGCTAAGCCATTAACAAACCTATTAACAGCAGAAGTTAAATTTGAATTTAAACAAGAACAAATAGATTCTTTTGAAAAATTCAGAACAATTTTAATGTTTGAACCAACCCTAGTATCCCGACTGGAATAAAGATTTTAGATTAACCACAGACACCTCTAATTAGGCTTTAGTCGCAGTCGTATCGCAGGGCGAACTAGTGTCACGTCCCGTGACGTATATATATGTTAATATATTTATTTATATATTTATCTATTTGCATGCTTACACTAATAATAATAAATAATATCATCATCATAATATCATATAATAAATAATATCATAAATAATATCAATAATATCAAATAATATCAATAAATATAGAGCGAATATTGCGCGCTGTAGAACGTAGC
>CAKNYM010050372.1:21360-60342 GCA_932195095.1 Andricus curvator
GAATACTTCGAACCAATTTCAACCTGAATTGGACCCACTATTATCAATCATTGGAACACTTTGAATACCATTCAAGGAACTACCAAAATCTTGGATATCCAATTCATAATAAGTGCACAACCCCTTCTTCCACACCATTACACAGACCATCTAGATAACATTTGATTCTTCAATCGAATCAATAACCGGTAAGTCCTCATACCAATAATTCTAATTTCATTTATCTAATTCCTTTGGGCCATAATATATGAGTATCCTTTATTTTAAAGGTCCTGCCCAAGGATTAGAGACAAGTCTACAAGTCTTCCTTCAGCTTCTTGTGCTAAACTCTTTTAATCAATAAATTTTAATTGTAATTATTCATAATAAATTGTTGAACTCATCTATAATTTATTTATTGGCTTCTCTTTCCTCTTCCCTGTGCGAGATCTTCGATCTCAACTAAAACGAGGAACCTAATTAAAAAGGAAAGTATTTTGCGTTTTCCATGACGTAACATACAACCTTTTTATGGTGCATCGGCCGGAAAACCAAACAAAAGAGAGCCAATATATAATTTGTTTTGAATAAATTTATTTTATACACATTTTTAAGCACAAAGAACTTGAACGAAGACGGGTAACTTACAACATTTACATTTAATATATTATTACTGAGAAATATGTCCGAATATAAGTATAATCAATGCCGGATAAAAAATCTGTAGAATTAGGGAATATTCAAAAAACAATCACTAGGAATCTTGCAAAGAAAAACCCTCAATTAGCTAAGCAAGTAGAATTAAACAAGAACGGGCTTGATAGTGATAGGAAAAATAAAATCAATATTGATAAAGAATTAGAAAAACTAGACTTGGAATTTGGTAGTGATAATTCAGAAAACAATAATTTTGACTGTTCTGCATTTATTGATCCCGAAAATAGTACCTTAATTAACACAAATTCAAGTTTGATCAGTGGTTCTATAGATCAGAATAAAACTCTAACTATCGATGACGTGATTATCAGACTATTGTAAAATCATTATTAAGTTCAACGCTCTCGCAACAAATTAGTAAGGAAGTAATAAAAGAAAACTCATTTCATAATTTGAAACGCGAATCAATAATAAGTGAGCACGATAGTGACGACGTATCAAGTGACGAAGACTCGAAAAAACAGGAAAAAATGACACTGCCAGCCAATCAACAAGTTTCCCTCCGCGACGCGCTCGAAATAATCCCTATTTTTGACGGTAGTAACATCCCTTTAGCCCACTTTATAGAGGGATGTACAGAAGCAAAAGCCATAATTCCTACACAGGCACATGAGAATCTTGCTAGATTAGTAAGAAGTAAGTTGACCGGAGAAGCGCGAAAATGCATATTCGGAAATACGTTTCGAACGCTCGATGAATTAATAGAAAAATTAAAAAAAGTTTATGCCCCCGCGAAAAGCGTATACCAGTTGCAAGGAGAACTAGGTAATATATTTATGTGGGATAAGGAAAATGTAATATCATACGCTGCGCGAATAAAAGAATTAGCAGATAGAATCGAAGACGCGCACAAATTAGGCAATGATGGTGCCACAGATGACACATTTAAAGTAAATTTAGAAAGTGATGTAATTAAATGTTTCAAAAGGGGATTGCGTTCGAAATTAGAGATACGATTGAAAGATAACGCGGATGATACTTTTAAAACTCTTATTAATGAGGCACTAGAAATTGAAAGAAAATTGAATGCATGTTCAGAACTACGAAAAAATAAGCCAATTAAATCCTCAGAAGAAGAATCAGAATCGCGAATTGTTACAAAAAATAATAAATTCAATGTTGCTCAGGACACTAAAATAGCGTCTTTAATTTGCGGAAGACCAGGACATGCGACCGAAAAGTGTTACCACCTCGAAAACTTTCGACAAAAAATTTTTTCTGAAAATCCTGTTTTTCAAATTCAATCCAAAACCAATTTTTATCAAATAAACCTCTAGGAAATTTTAATAATCACAATAGATGGAATTCGGCACAAAATCCAAATTTTAGACCTGGACAAAATTCAAATTTTAGACCTGAACTGAGTCAAAACTTTGTACCAAGACAAAATCAAAATTTTGGATACTCACAAAATCAAAACTTCAATAACCGACGAAATCAAAATTTTGGATATAGACAAAATCAAAATTTTAGTAACCGACAAAATCAAAATTTTGGAAACCAACAAAATCAAAATTTCGGATATGGACAAAATGAAAATTTTAGACCCAGACAGAATCAAAATTTTGAGCCTGGACAAAACCAAAAGGGAAACAATCCTGAAAATACGAATAATCAGCAAACCCGCCCATATCCCACCCAAGGATCCAAAATTATTTGCAATTTTTGTAATTACCCTGGTCACATCGCTAAGGATTGTTATAAAAAGAGTAGATATTTACAAAATCGAAACGGACAACAAAGCCCTCAAAATTATTCGCAGAACCAGGAAAACTCCAACGCTATTCCCCCAATGGGTGCTGGGAGGAAGGCGCCAACCCATTAAATAAAGCACCTGTAAAAATTACAAGTGAAGAAAATGATATCAAAATTCATATCAGTAGGAATAATATAATTCCCTCGATCATGGTATCTGCCATTGGTCTAAAAAGCCCGGTACGTATGATGATCGACACTGGTGCTGGTCGAAATTTAATTAAAAGAAGTGCGATTGACCCCGAAATAAAAATAAATAAAAATGAAGTGTTGAGACTAACAGGCATTAATGATCTACCTGTCTATACTCTAGGTCAAATTAAGGTTGTAATACTTGGATTTTTAACTACACTAAATATAATCCCTGATGATGTACCAGTAGATGAAGATGGAGTCTTGGGCTCTGAATTTTTTCTCAATAATAAAGTAAATATAAATTACACATATAAATGTATTGAAATTAACAATGCAACATATCCTTTTGAACAAACTGGCGTTATCACAATCCCGGCACGAACAATTTTTGATTATTATGTAAAAATAGAAAATACGGAAAAAAGTGAAGGTTATATACCCCAATTATCAATTGGAGAAGGAATTTTTGTAGGTCAAGCCATTGTAAAAAATTGTGGAGGCAAAGCCTACGTCAAATATGCAAACATAAATGAACAACCTGTAAAAATATCAATTCCTAGTGTTCAATTACAAGATTTTCAACAATGCGAAGTCAACAATTCAACAAATCAATCTAATTTTTCAGAAAATGAAAATGATGAAAATTTGCCTAATTTAATATTAAATAGTTTTTTGAAATCCGATGAAAAGTCTAACCATTTCTGCAAATTTTACAAGATCACAGGCGAAGAAAGAGTAGAAATCATTAAAAAACTACTACGGTTAGATCATTTAAATATGGAAGAATATGAACATGTTGAAAAATTAATTACTAAAAATGCAGATTGCTTCCACATTCCGGGAGAATACTTAGAACCTACAAACATTCTTCAACACTCAATACCGACAACAGATGATTGTCCTATTTTTTCGCGACAATATCGATTTCCTCCAGTTCATAAGGAAGAAATCATCCGCCAAGTAGATGAATTATTAAAAAACAATGTAATAAAACCTTCCCAATCACCTTACAATACACCAGTTTGGATTGTTCCAAAAAAAAAAAGACTCACAAGGAAAAAAGAAATGGCGAATGGTACTTGATTTTAGAAAATTGAATGAAAAGACAATTGGTGATTCATATCCTCTACCAAACATTCACGGCATTTTAGACCAGTTAGGATCTGCTCGCTATTTCTCTGTTTTCGATTTAGCAACGGGTTTCCATCATATAAAAATGGATCCCAAAGATGCACACAAAACTGCGTTTTCAACCCCTTATGGACATTATGAGTTTGACAGAATGCCTTTTGGTTTAAAAAACGCACCAGCAACCTTTCAAAGACTAATGGATTTAGTTCTAACGGGACTTCAGGGAACGGAACTCTTTGTTTATCTAGATGACATTGTGATTTACGCAAATACTTTAGAAGAACATGAATCAAAATTTACTGAACTGATGAGCCGATTACGAAATGCAAATCTTTATTTACAACCCGACAAGTGCGAATTTCTACGACACGAAGTAGGATATTTGGGACATATAATAGATAAGGACGGAGTTCGACCTGATCCGAAGAAAATAATGGCAGTAAAAGACTTCCCAACTCCTAAAAATCAAAAGCATATTAAACAACTTTTAGGTTTAGCAGGATATTACCGTAGATTTATAGAAAATTTTGCTCAGATAGCAGCCCCAATAAATCAGCTCCTAAAAAAAGATATATCATTTAATTGGACGGAAAAGCAGCAACAAGCTTTCAATATTTTAAAAGATAAATTGTGTCAAGAACCACTTTTGATTCGACCTGATTTTTCAAAACCTTTCATTGTAACTACAGATGCATCAGGTTATGCCATAGGCGGAATACTTTCGCAAGGTAAAATAGGTAAAGACCAACCAATTGCGTATGTTTCAAGATCATTAACCGATACTGAACGTAAATACGATACGTATGAAAAAGAAGCTTTAGCAATAGTCTACTCTGTAATATATTTTCGCCCTTATTTGTACGGACGAAAATTCACCCTCGTTACAGACCATAAGCCCCTTGTTTGGTTCAAAAATTCTAAAGATCCGTGTTCTCGAGTTTCAAGATGGCGATTAAAACTCGCCGAATATGATTATGACGTCGTCTATAAAGCAGGAAAATCAAATGTTAATGCAGATGCGCTTTCGAGGAACCCCGTTCTAGAAAACGATGAAACCGTAGGAATTAATATAATTTCTGAGAATGACTCAACATTTGAGGAAGAAAATCCTCTCAATTCTATGGAATTCTTGAACTTTGAGAATCATAAAAATTCAGATTCCGAAGAAAATATCAAAATAAATAGCGAATCTTTGAAGGAAAAAATTCCTGAAATGCTTCATAATTTAATAACTGAAGAATCTCTGAATGAAATACAAAATGAACTTTTTGATAGTCCAATACAGAAACTTCTCTATCTTTCAATGTTACTTTTATTTCCAAAAATTATAAAGAAAAACGAACTTCGCTGTCAATCTTGGAATACTGTGGTTACAAGAGGACAGAAACAAAAATACGAAGAGCAAGCACAAATTAATGAACAAATTGAAAATCAAGGTAAGTCACATAAAGATAGTGAGGAAGAATACTTACCTCCCTCGCCTGCTGTTAAAAAAGCACGAGGTAGGCCCAAGAAAGCTGTGCTCACAAATGCAAGCAACCCGCAAGCCTTGAAAAAGAGAGGCAGACCGAGAAAAGAGGCAACCACTGGTGAGTCTCTGAATTTAAAACAGCGAACGCACATAAATTTTGAACATGAAGATGAATCTGATTTAAATACAGTATATTTTGATAATTCAAGAAAACAAGTTAAAAAGAAGAAGAAGAAAAATTACCAAAAATCCAAGGCAAAGCCTGTTGCACAACAAGAAGAGAAGGAAAATGAAGAAGATAATCTCTCAACTTCGGAAGATGAAGTCCTAAATGACGAAAATTTTTCAGATGAAGAAAACTTTGTTGATGAAGAAAATATGCAAGAACTTTCGGAAGCAGAACATTTTATAAAAGTTCCAAAAGAAAGAAATGTGAAAAATCCCGAAATTTTTCAAGAAGTAAATGAAGAGAAATTAGAAGAAAGTAAACCCCCTCCAGAACCCCCTCCTTTGAATACCCAAGCACATACACACCAAAATGTTGTTGAGTGTCGTGATCAATTAACGATGCGTAAAGGTAATTACGCTTATTTTATTGCTACTGACGGTTTCCCACGTGATAATGGATCAAGAGCTTTGTCTAAACGTGGTATTCTACCTAAATTCAGCCAACTTGAGAAAGAACTTGTTAAAGAAATAAAGAAAGGACAGCAGTATCATTTAGCCCTTCCCATTGAAGCTGATTCTAAAGAAAATTTGTCAGACACTTTAAGCAGTATTAAACTTTCAATACTATCTTTGCATTCAATATCAGTGAGACTAAATTTACGATCTATTAGTATCGCAAAAACTTCACAAGTTAATCACATAGGTTGGAAAGAAATACGTGAAATTCTAATTTCAACTTTTTCGGATTCTTCTACCAAAATTATCATATGTACGGGAATAGTTCAATATCCAAAGAAAGAACAGCGAACTCAATTACTTGAAGAAGCACATTCTTCAGCTTTAGGAGGTCATAAAGGTGTTACAAAAACTTATCATCGAATTCGTCAGAATTATTATTGGGAGAATATGAAAATTGATATTCAGAAATATATTCAGCAGTGCTTGCAATGTCAAATCAAAAAATTAGTTCGCGTAAAAACTAAAAATCCCATGATAATAACGGACACGCCTGGAACTGCATTCGAAAAAATTTCAATGGACATAGTTGGCCCACTTCCACAAACAACATTAGGCAACGTAAATATCTTAACTATTCAAGATAATTTTACAAAATATGCTTTAGCTCTAGCGATTCCAGATGCGAAAGCTTCAACAGTAGCCGATATTTTCGTTAAAAAATTTATATGCATTTACGGTTCCCCAAAAGCAGTTTTGACTGACCAAGGTTCAAATTTTTTAAGCAATTTAATGAGAAGAATGGCAAAACGTTTTCGAATTAAGCAATTTAAAACAACAGCATTCCATCCACAATCAAATGGGTCTCTTGAAAGATCACATCACGTGTTAGCTGAATACCTCAAACAATTTGTTTCAAAAAATTCCGAATGGGACGATTGGCTTGAATTAGCCATGTTTTCTTATAATACAAGTGTCCACGAAGGTACAAAATGTACGCCCTATGAATTAGTTTTCGGTAAATTAGCTCGTCAACCATCAAATGAACCACTATCAAAGCAAGAAAAATTGAAAACTTATGACGATTACCTAACGAATTTTATAACAAAATTATATGAAATGAGAACTCAAGCGAGACAAAATTTAATTGCGGCTAAAGAAAAGTCAAAAATATATCATGATCGAAAAGTTAATCCATTAGAAATCAACACTGGAGACAACGTCTTTTTATTAATTGGAAAAGAACCTAAGAAAAAATTTGATGATCAATATAAAGGGCCTTACGAAGTCCTAGAAATATTAGGAAAAGGAAACGTCAAAATTGACATAAAAGGCAAACCTGCAGTAGTACACGTCAATAGACTTAAACGTTCACACATAAAATGTCAAACCGTTAATAATTAAACGACAAGCCCTTATCATTGTAATTTTTAGATGGATCCCATCCACTGTCAGCATATAGACTCTCTTATCGTCGTTTTTATGCATCAAATTGATCTGCTCATGTTATGGCCATATTTATTTATTCGAAAATTTTCGAAAGAAATGACAGTGATATTCCTAAATGGGCACAAAACCTTAGAAGCATACACACAACTAGGGATATAATCCTCAAAAATTAAAACCATCTTCTACACTAACTTTTATTTTCTTTTTACAGGCTTTCGAGAAGCACACTGAACTAAAAACTCCAAATTTCACCTGGTATCTTTTTAATATTATTCCTAGTAACCCCATCTGATGCGACAACCTCGTACATCGATTCTATTTTCTCGCACTCATTAGGCGTTTATCTTGAGCCTATTATTGATATTCAAATCCTTTCAGATGAATATCGTTTTTCGTCTTATTCAGACACGTTTGTCTTATATCATTTCAAGCATGAGATGATAGAGAACTATAACAAATTCATCACAAGATGTAAGAAGAGATCTGACATTTGCAATGGAAGTAGTCACAACATTGATACCAAATCAATAACTTATTTTCTTGAAGAAATTTCGCTAATTTCTATTCAAACATATAATATTTACAGTTCTTCAGCAACAAAACATGATCCACTTTTACAAAAAGTTCCAAACACATTTGAGAAATTATAAGAAACTCAAGAAGCTTCTCTTTATTTACTCGAAGATAATTTATTTCCTATCCCTAATTTAAACTTTCCAAAAATTATAAATCTTTTTAAAATCATCTCAAAGACTTCAACAAATTACTATTGACTCCTATACCTCTCTTTAACGATACATTTTAGAAGCCCTCACGCATACAGTTACAAATGCAAAGCACCCTCTAGTCTTTCCCGACTCTATCCTTAATTTTAAACTAAACCTCTGTACTTCCTTTTTTCTTTAACATTCTTCCATTTTTTTAAACATTTCACAGTGAAAAACTGTTTAATTTTTATGTTTGCTATTACTGCACCTGGTCTATCTTAAATGTTTGAGCATATAGACTTAGTTTTATAACCCTCCCTGCAGAAAATCCATCCTAGACCACAGCACGTATTCAGTTTTTTTTCTTGTAGCCCTCAATAGGCAATTTTGTTTACCTACCTATACAAACTTCTAACGATGTTTTTTATTCTCATCTCTCTTTATACTATTAGAAGAATGGTTCTTGCGAAATAATCACTTTTTGTCAATGTAAAAATTATTTCTCTAATAGAAAGCTATATAATTCTTCTCCTGCTTCTTCATAAGTAGTTATTTACACTATACTATGTAAATCCAATTTTACAATTTTAATATTTAACCTCGCAAATACATATGTATCTCTTTTATGATGTTTACGTAAAATTGGATGATCCTTTTTAAATTTTGTTGAATAATAATTCCGAAAGAGGATTCGGATGCTGACACTGAAATTCTTGAAAATAATGATTGAATATACATAGATGTTCTCATATTTTTTATTTTACCATTATTGTTATCAATTAAAGTGCAATTGTATTAAAAAGTACACTCCGCGAAATTTCATTACGTATGTACCATGATTATAATCACAGTAAAAATCGGCTTTTCACCTTGTTTTCTTTTTTCAAATACATTTCAGTACAGTTGCACGATTTGTCATATTTTTGTTAATTTACAGGTTATGTATCTCTTCATCTCTTAATTTTTGTAGCGAAAATATTTGTACGCGTTTTAATTTTCTTTTAATGATAAACAGTAATAAATTAGATATTTTAAATTAGCAAAATATGTCCGATATGTTTCTAAAAAGATGCCAATTAGTAATAGCCAAAATTTTGTTAGTTATGGCCCAAAGTAAGACTATCATCGAAAGTAAAATTTCTCAAATACAATTGTGAATAAAACTCAATTTTATTTTGACAACGCTGCATATGTAATTAAATCTTACTTTAAAATCTACTACGTCATATAAAAAAAATAATAATACTTTTTTTTTTGCTGAAATAAACACCATATATTATATAATGTCATATAGTTTAACTGAATTCCCAATGCCATGTTATCTACAAATCAAAATATTGCTGTTTCTCTTCTACAGATAACATGGCAATGGAAAGAAACCTCTCGAAATCCTCAGCAGTACAAACCCTTAACGAAATAAGTATCGAATACGATATTTCGAAACCTATTTTTATTTTAAAGACACTAGGTCATAACGCCGAATTGCCACCATTTGAGGCCAAATGCATAATGCATAAAAATAATGTAAAATATTTATATGAAGGTGAGCCTGCATCTACAAAAAAGGCTGCGAGACAAAATGCTGCTCGCCATATGTTAGAAGCGTGAGTAGAAAAATTTATGTTTTGCGAGGAAAATTATACTAATTAAAGAATCAATGTTCACGAGAATGTAAATGTGCACATAATTTCAGATGCACAAGTTAGAATAAATAAAATAAAACTTTATAAATGGTTAAACGCATGCGAAAGATGCTATGAGACAGGACATGTAGCTCCACATTGTTTTCGTCCACGTAGAAACTATAAGTACAATATGTAATCCCTGATCTCAAAACATGTTTAATATCGCACATATATATATATATATATATATTTTTTGTATACTTTTATATGTTCTTTTCACGAATATAAACTGATATATGAGAAGTAATTGTATCTATTTTCTTAATCTAGTATTTATGACGACCCTTCTACCATACGTTCGAACGCGGACGTTCGCTCCATGTGGGACTCTGAAGCCCCACCTGAATGCTTCACCCCGCGTTCGACTTAGGGGGGAGGTGTCACGTCCCGTGACGTATATATATGTTAATATATTTATTTATATATTTATCTATTTGCATGCTTACACTAATAAATACTCAATAAATATAGAGCGAATATTGAACGCTGTAGAGTGTAGCTATATATGTATATCAGCACGTTGTACGCTGTAGAATATAACTATATATATTGAGCACGAGAGTAAAGGTATAGAGTATAGACTATAGTAAGAACATTGTAATCCGTAGCGTACACTGTCTAGCTAGCCATAGCTAGACATAGACTATAGAGCATGAAAGCACGTGGAGGCTGGAGGACATAGCTATAGATATACTGAAAACATTGTAAGCCGTATAGTATATCTATTTATACTCGTGACGTCCGCGTATACACCGACGTCCAAGCATGCAGGGACGTCGCCTTAGGCCCTATAAAAACTCGTTGGACCAGCTTGGGTCAGTCTTTAGTCTTTAGTCTTAAGTCATAGCAAAGTGATAAGTTAGAAGTTATAGTTCACCTCTTCTCTATTTTTCTACGGTTTTCTCCGATTCGACTGTCCAGTGTCTAGTGTGTCAAACCGGTATCTCTCGCGTGTTAGTGTGTGTACCCTTGTGACAGTGTTGTGCACTGGAAAACCCGCATCTGGGAATTCCCATCTTTGGAATACTTCGAACCAATTTCAACCTGAATTGGACCCACTATTATCAACCATTGGAACACTTTTGAATACCATTCAAGGAACTACCGAAATCTTGGATATCCAATCCATAATAAGGTGCACAACCCCTTCTTCCACATCATTACACAGACCATCAAGATAACATTTGATTCTTCAATCGAATCAATAACCGGTAAGTCCTCATACCAATAATTCTAATTTCATTTATCTAACTCCTTTGGGCCATAATATATGAGTATCCTTTATTTTAAAGGTCCTGGCCAAGGATTAGAGACAAGTCTACAAGTCTTCCTTCAGCTTCTTGTGCTAAACTCTTTTAATCAATAAATTTCAATTGTAATTATTCATAATAAATTGTTGAACTCATCTATAATTTATTTATTGGCTACTCTTTCCTCTTCCCTGTGCGAGATCTTCGATCTCAACTAAAACGAGGAACCTAATTAAAAAGGAAAGTATTTTGCGTTTTCCATGACGTAACACCAGCAATTCGGGAAAAGTTAATTATTCTACATGGAAGTATTGGGCAACGTAGAACTTTATCATGAATATTATGCAAAGTAGTAATAGGATTAGACTACGGGTATAATAATGATAATCAAAGAGTAATAGATACAGTGTTAAATGATACATTGAGATCTAGTAATAATTATGATTGTAAGAGTAAACGAGTTATGGATGCAGGAAAATTATTATTTGAAAAGAAGAATAAAAAACACCTTTTTATGACAGGATAGAAGTGAGTTAAGCGAGGGATCTTTGATGTGTTAGAAAAAATACCTTAAATATTAACAGAGACCTTAGACGCAGAAAGACGCAGAATATTTTAATTGTGAAATAGATTGCGACAGGATAACAAGATTCTCGATACAAGAATAGAAAATCAAACTAATTATATATTAAATTCAATGAGTGAAGAATCGCGAATACAGGAACATTTGAAACATCAAAGAACTTATATCATCTATAATTTTGGTAACTTGGTAAATGCAACTAAGAAACTAGGATATAATTTAGCGATAGAAGAAGGATTATTAGAAACAAATACTACTATTGACGAACAGAAATATTTAGTAGATAAATTGGAAAGTTTGCTCACTGACGGAAAGCTGGGAATAATTCACCTGAATATGTCGGCAACAAAATTCTTCTCTTTACTTAGAGAGCAAAATCATATTAATAACTTCCTGGTTCCTCTCAATAAAACATATTTTGCTGCGTTACTTGATCTTAGAGAAATAGGAATCCAATTTCAATCAAAGCGAGCAATAATTGTTATAAACATACTTTTATTGGAAGAAAAACTGTATCATTAATAAGGCTAATAACACTGTTTTGACAATTGTATTTTACAACACCTATTCCTATACAAATTGAAATCAGGTGTTTCCGAAACTCGGAGAATTCAAGTAGGGGAAAGTTGCCTAAAACGAGCCCCCTCTTAAGACGGGCCACCCTGAATATTTTTGTGCGAAAACATTATAGTCATCACTTACGCATGCGAACACGTGCTCAGCAGAATTCTAGTTATTTTGAAAGTGTTTTTTTCTGCACTGGAAGTAAATTAACAAAAAAAGAAAGGAAAAATTATTTTTGTACGTTAGAGAACGAACTTTTACCGGTTTTAGAAGAGCTTTTACGTAATTTCAGTACGGTTCATAATTCATCAGTCAATCAATCAATTGTTTAGTTTTTATTTTTATTTATTGCACGTAATTTAATTGTTAGCATTTTCTTTAATTATCAACAATCAAATATAATAATATTTAATGAAATGTTCAATAACATTTTTTATCACTAATGAATAAACAATGTTAAAACAGGTAATTTATAATTTTTTCTTTTTTCACTTTCGTCAACAGATGTTCCGGAAGTAATTTTCACAAAGAAAATACATAAAATATGCACGCAGTTGGTTGTGGAAAATATTGTTTGAGCTATTCAAAAATAAACTTTTTTGACTGAAAATAGCAAAAAGTAAGGTTTTTTAAATATTTATATATTAAGTATTTTGAAAAAATTTAACACGAGTAATTTGCCCCAAAAAATAGGTCAAAAGTGGTCAACTTTGAGAGGCCATAACTTACGACCTATTGGGGCTAGGTCATTGTTCTTTTTCAAAATTACCCGAAAATACATCTACTTTAATTAAAATCTAGAATATTTCTTCGAAAATATTAACAGGTTCCAAAGTACAGATACAAACTTCAGAATTGGGGTTTTAGCCTTTTTTTTAAATCAGGGTTGTTTGAAGAGTCATAAATCGGCGCTTATTAGAGATAGCAGGTTGTATTTTTTTAACTTTCTCAGAATTTACTTTAGTTTAATTTTACTTTTGAAAATTTAGCTCTAAAATGCAATGAGGCGGGTCATACTACGCAAACACGATTTTTTGAACTTTTTTCAAAAATATTTCCGGGACGCGTCGTAGTCATTTCTAGAAAATTTTGAATTTGCAACAAGAATTTTCAAAAATTCAACAGTTGTACACAAAAACTCGTTTTTTCATTAAAAATTAATTTTTTGAATGAAAACTTATAACTATACCGATTTTGGTCAAAAATTGATCATCAAAATCAAAATTTGGTAGTAATTAAGTATCAAAATTGAAACATTTCGTTTGATTTTGTAGCTTTCCTACCTACAATTTTTCAAATCAGAAACAATTTGAAATATTTCTACTTTATAATTTTTTCAGCGTCTTCTACCCATTCATTTAAAAACAGATATTGGTCCAAGTCTAAATTGTGCAATATTATTATTGTGTTGAAAATGCCGGTGAAAATTGTTTAATTTAAAAACTGTTCAATGTTGGGAACTACAATGAGCAAACGTTTCATTCTTTTTCCTTTACCATTAATACTTCAATATTCATTTTTCAAAGATTCTGCACTTGAAATCGTACAATTTGAATAATTTTAATTTTACAAATTTATTCCTGAAAATGGTTCAATTTTTACAAGTTAATTGTTCAGAATATTCTAGACTTATAAAAAACTTTACGTTGTAAATTAAATATTCCTAATTAAAGCTATTTTCTTAAATTAAAGCCTTGGCAGAGATAACGTTGTATAAACAAAAATCTGTTTTCTCGGCAACTTTATCAAGCTGCGAGCACATATATGTTGAAATACTTCATTATACGACCTAAAGCTAATTTGTTGTATCACATAATATACTACGTCCTAAAAATATTGGCTTCAATTTTCTGGATTCTTGCATAATTTGAAACTAATTTTTTTTTAATCTTCAGTGCTTTTGATTAGAATTCGATACCTCCATGTTATAAGAATCTCTTTCAGAGTGTTTGTCTAAAACGACTCTCCGGTTTCGTATATTATTTCGGACTATTTCCATTCGCATTGAATTCCTTTGAATTATTTTCAAATCATTTATATTATTATAATTTCTTTTAAGTTCCTTGACATTTTTCAGAATGCTCGGAATTCCTCGAATTCTTCGAATTCCTCTAATTCTCTGAATTCCTCGAATTTTCTGATTTCCCCGAATTTTTTGATTTCCTCGAATTCTCTGCATTCCTTGAATTCTCTGAATTCCTTCAATCCTCTGAATTCCTTAAATTCTCTGAATTCCTTGAATATCCTGAATTCCCTGAATTTTCTATATTTCCTGAATTATCTAATTTCCTTGAATTCTCTGAATTGATGAAAATCTCTGATTTCCTGGAATTCTATGAGTTCCTAAAATACATGCATTTTTTTTAATTCTTCCGAGAGTTTTGCATTTTTTGAAGTCCTCGAAGTTCAGGGAATTCAGATAATCAAAAAACGAGATGAATTTTCAAATAAAATTATGAATCTTCACCCAAATAAAAAAAATAAGTTTCAAGAAAGTAGTTAATATTTCAACCAAGGAGTTGAATTTTCTAGCAAAAAAGATGAGTTTGTAACAAAACACATACATTTTAAACCTAATAGTTGAATTTTCATCTAAAAAGATATATTTTTAACTAAAAATGAAATAATTAATCTTTTAGTTGAAAAATTTATTTTTAATTTTAAAAAACTAATAAACGATCCAATCCATTTCACATTAGACAGGTTTCTACAGGCTTCTAAAGAAGTTATGCGTATTTGAATTTTGTGATTTATTTTTCAAGAAACCCGAAGTTTTTCTTTAACCCTCTATAACTTTTCACATAATTGAGATATTCATCTTTTTTTCCTGATTCCAATAGCGTTTTTCTGAAAAAATTAAAAGTCAATTTTCTCAAAAAACCCACCTTTACATTTTTTGCCAATTTTTTTTTAATTTTTACTTTGATAAGGAATATATCTTGCAAGTTTTATGCTGGCTAAATAAGTTTTCTGGACAGGAGAATTTTTTCGTTACAATTGAATTTTCTACCTTTTCTCGCAAACAATGAGATACAAAAATATGTTAAAAGAAAAGTTTGCACGTCTAAAAAAATGGTTTAGCCCGCTTAAAGCTGATAGTATGCCTTTCTTCTATTATCAGAAATTTTTCAAAAATATTTGTAAGAATAATAGAGGTGAGGTTTTTCGAAAAGAATTTTTTCATGATTTCAAAATTTTAAGAAACAAGTAAAAAAGATTTTCTGGAAAACTCCACCTTCTTTTATTTATTTATTTTTTTTGTAAATGTAATTTTTGAATTTTTCTCGCAAACGATGAAAGACATCGCAAAAGAACAAAAGCCATTTTTAATAGAACGTTTTTGGACGTGCAAACTTTTATCCTAACATTTTTTCGTATCTGTTATTGTTTATGAGAAAAGGTAGAAAATTCGATTGAAAGAAGAAAAATTCTCCTGGCCACAAAAGTTATTTAGCCAGCATAAAACTTAAAAGATATCTTCCTTATCAAAGTACAAATTAAAAGAAAATGGCAAAAAATATCAGGGTGGGTTTTTGAGAAAATTAAATTTGAATTTTTTTTCAGAAAAACCGCCGCCATTTTGTTAATTTCAAACTATTTCAAGATTTTACGGCAGATTACGGAAAAAGATAATAAACTCTATTAGAATCGTGAAGAAAACGGTAAATATGTCAATATTGTCAAAAGTTATAGAGGGTTAAAATAAAATCGGGTTTTTCGAAACCAAAGCACAAAATTCAATTACGCATAACAGAAATATTTTTAAATTGATTCAGAATTGAGAAATCTCAGATAGAAGAACTGAAAGAATCAAATGAAATTTTCTAATGTTGATAATTAATTACTACAAAATCTTAATTTCGATGCGATGAAAACTGAGCAATTTCATACTTGAAGTGTTTGAAATTGAATAAATAATAAATAAGAGCAGTTTAAATTTCTAAGGATTCGTAATGGAAAACTGGCAAACTTTGAAATAATGAAATTAAAAGGTCAAACATTTTCAAGCTGGAAAGTGAAAAAATGTAAAATTTGATATAAAAAACGAATAAAAAAGTTATTGGGTCTAAGTATTTTAATTTAAAAGGGTTCCATAACATGTTTCGAATTTGTCCTTAAAATTTCCAAATTTTTATATTGGATTGGGTAAACTTACCACCACAATTGAGGAGAACCATGACTGCAAGGAATACAGTCTGAATGAAGACCTTCATTTTTGATCGAGAGATTTCGTAAACGTTGAGTGATAAATTTGGAACATATTCACCGCTATATATACCTATGCTAATCAAAATTTTATTGCGCAACATTATAGTTACATGCGAAACCTTCGGAATTGTTGAATTTTATGTTTGTTGACTAAACTGTAGAAGGAAAAAAAAATTATTTATATCAGAGCAATCTGATAAAATCAAAAGCTGTTAATAAAATCTGTTAATATATCTTGAACTCTATTAACAACTGAAATAGTCTACGCGTAAATCTTCGTAGAAATTTAAAACCTAATTTTTCGAACGGAAATATCTAGTAAGCTGTAGGAAACAGGCAAAAATGGATGTAATTTTAGCTTATTTCAAAATGCGACTCTCGCATCGGAAGGTTCGCAGTGCGCGAGTACTCAGTCGAGTATATTGTGCAATATTATGCATTCCAATTGGAAACGGTTCAGGCGGCCATACTGTTTACATTTCGATTCCCCCGATTTAGAAACAGGGCTATTTGCAGGCAACTGCCGACACTGTTACTAAATCGGGGTCCGAGTTCACGTCACATCGCTTGAGTGGCAGAGGGGGTGGGGGGATAGTACAGAATATAACATCACACATGGAAAATGTAAATGTGTATGTCATTGTTTGGAAATGCTTAAAAATGAAAATTAGTGATTTTTTACATGTAAAGTATCTAAATCTCATCAAAAACATCTGCGGTGTAAAAAATTCCGCCAAGTAAAGAGCGAGGGGGTATCTCTCGTATTAATGGCGTAATAACGCGTAATTTTCGCGTAATATGTAGCGAGTAGAATTTTCTCTTAGACTGTACTTTTCTTGCATGTTTTCCGTACTTCATTCTCCACACTGTAAATCCTCTCAAAGGTGTTACAAAAATAACCTCGAGTGACATTTCATTATTACACCATACTCTCGGTTTCAGTCCAGTGTTTGGGGTTGCCAGCAAATAGCATTGGTCACGAATCGGAGGGATCCAAACGTAAACAGTCAGGGCCGTCTGAACTGTTTCCAATCGGAATGCATAATATTGCGCAATATACGGGAGTGAGTACCCGCCCACTGTGCCTTTTCGTACTGCTGCTGGTGATTTTCATGCACGAGTGGCAACAGTCTCTAGCCCCGCAAGCTGAGAAACTGTGTGGGCAGCAGTTCTAGAAAGGCCGAGACAGGCGACACAGAAACCGAGATTTTGGTGTTTTTTATAAATGTGAAAAAACAGAGTTCAATATTTTTCATGAAAAAAACAATCCATGATTGACATAGGGAAATCAGAAACAATAATAGAGTCAATTTATTCAGAAACAAGCATTTTGAACAAAATTTACTTTGAGCGACAAAAAAAAAATTTTTAATGCCATTATTAAAAAGCGCATGGCGCCATTTTCGATTATTTCACGAAACTATCGCAATCTCAAAACTATTGTTGTCGGGAAACTCGCGTTCATGATTGGATGAACCTGTCGTTTCTTTTTCTCGTTTAAAATAAGAAGTCTGCAAACTCCAGGTTGATGAGAAACGTAAGGTTATCTAAATAATATATTCAATGATAATAATAATCAATGGAACTAAGGTGCCCAGCACTTTAATAAAGAAATTTAATGTGTATATTTTTGAAGATTTCTGAAAAAAGAATCTTTTTAAGAATTTTAAAATGTTTCAAGAGAATGAGAAAAATTTCCAAAAATGTCTGGGTAAATTTAAACTGACTTTTTATTTGTTTTTAATCCATTTTAAGAGAAAATTCACAAAGATTTTAAAACATTTTCCTAAAATTTTGAAAAAGAATATGGACGACTTTGTTATATGCGGCTCGCGTTGGGCGAGCCTCTTTTATTGATAGATTTAAAACTCTGTCGTAGACGAGGTTTATTCATTCAGTCGGGAACCATTTTAAAATTCTAATAACTAACTATTAGAGCCAAGAGTAAGAGAGAGAGCGCCATACCACGGCGAAGGAAGGTACTATGTGTCCTCACGCAGCGAGAGTAGACCTTGAAGTCAGAGAGAGAGAGAGAAGATAACCACGACGCGGCGAAAGAAGGCACTATGAGAAGTGACCTCAGCAGTGACGTCAGCCAGGCGGCAGGGTGAGTGGAGGCGAAGGCCACGTGTACAGCGCCGGCGGAGCTCGACGCGCGCATCTCCCTCCATCGATATTCTGCCCTCTCTGCGCGACTTCCACGCAACGCCCACGCAGCCTCCCCGTTAAATGGGCGCGCACTGGCCCAGAACGTCAGTTGTTTGGAAACCAGCCCTAGGTACCTAGCGCCTACAGCTGGTATCCAGCCCTAGGTTTCACGAAGAAGCATCAAGAATGTAAGTAAGAATGAGAGTTAATAAATACTTTAAACTTTGAATACATTTTGTTTACTGAAATCCCCCCCCCTCCCCACTCTCTCCTCCGTTAACGGGCTAGGTGGCATCCCAGCCCGCCCGTTTTCGCTGAAACAGCTGACATTCCAGCCCTTTCAGTCGACTCACGGACTAACTTCACCCCTTTCCCACCAAATAACAAATTGAATCTCCACTAAACAAGACCTGAATGTATTTTTTTATTTTTCAGAGTTTAAAGAAAATTTTCAGAAAAATTCAAATAATTTAAAAAGATATTGAAAAGATTAAATGTTTTGGAAATAATTAAAAAATAATTTGGAATTGGAAAAGGTTTACAAAATTTTTTAATGTGCTGTAAGGTACATGATATTTACCCTACAACTGGCAAACGGATATACAGAACCGAGAATGGGTCTTAGCGCCAGGCGCTAGCGAAACGCGCAGTCGCGATCATACCACTCACGCAACGCGGGGAAGTGCGATTCTTTAAAAACGAGACGCGGAGATCCAAAAAGGCATTGGGGGGCTCGCTGTCGAGCGAGAGTCGTCCGGAAGATTTCGGATACAGGCTAGAGAATTACATTCTCGAAACCAAGTGTCGTCTGATTCCAGTTTCCCCCTACAGGCGAACTGACTAGAGGATAGTATCCTCAACATCTTGTATGAGTACGGGAAACGCTGGCACTCTCAATCGAATCACGGGATTCTAGGGCGCGACCTTCCGTAGCTTCTATAGGGAATTTTACTGTGGACTAGGAGGACGTACATTTTCTAAGTACGAGATTTTTATCTTGTAACTTGACTTAGATTTATTTGATCCAAACGTCTTAGCAGCAGAGGCGAATAGGTTAGAAAGTTGTACTCCCTAAGCCGAGTACGTAATCTGCTAAGATCGTGCACAGTAAAATATCTTTATCAGATGAAAGATAGATTCGACACAGCGAGAAAATATTTGTATTTGCGAAAATAAAGAGACTTAGAAAATATTCGTTTACTCTCTCTCTCCAGAAATTTTTTTTTTCTTGTTTGAAGAAAAAAATAAAAAAGATTTTCTGGAAAACCCCACCCTTTTTATTCTTCCAAATATTTTTGAAAAGTTTCTACTAATATAAGAAAGGCATCTTGTCAGCATCATGCTGGCTAAACCATTTTTGAGGCCAGGAGAATTTTTTTCCCCTAAAATCGTAATTTTTCTCGTAAACTATGAAAGATATTGCAAAAGAACAAGAGACATTTATCTTAGAACTTTTTTAGACGTGCAAACTTTTATCTCAACATTTTTTCTTTTCTGCCATTGTTTCCAAGAAAAAGTAGAAAATTCGATTGTAAGAAAAAAGAATTCTCCTGGCTACAAAAGTGATTTAGCAAATATTAAACTTACAAGATATCTTCATTATCAAAGTGCAAGTTCCAAACAAAATTAGCAACAAATTTAAAGGCGGGTTTTTTGAGGAAATTTGGATTTTTTGAAAAATAAAGCACAATATTCAAATACGCATAACTTCTTGGAAAAAATTTTGTTTGCAAATCGGAAAAATACGTATCGCCTAATTTCCTCTGAAAAACAACGTATTTCGTCCCCGAAAGATTTGCCATTTCAAGTGTATAACCTTGCCTGATTTGAAATGGATTCGGTCTATAAAGCCTTCAGAACTACAAGAAGAAGCACGACAGAGAATATTGAAAGAACAAGAAAAATATAAATTGAGATATGATAAAAACAGAGCTGCCACTCTAATCAAATATGCAGTGGGCGACATTGTTTTCATGAAGAATGTTCCTGAACCGACAGGAGAGTCCCAAAAACTACAACGAAAATTTCGAGGTCCGCTAGTAGTCACCGCCATATATCCGGGAAACACGCACGCAGTAGCTGCCCTTTGTGTAGATCGAAAGGGGCATACATACGCTCCCTAAGCTCATGCGAGACAACTCAAAATTTGGCGTGCACCATTGGCGGAAAACGCGAGTGTAACAGACGGCTAAGATTCAGAAGAAGAGACTGATAACCCAGCGGAGCAGAAAATAGATTCGAATTCAAAAGACAATCGTGACTCTGATTCAGAACGAGATGTATCAGTTGAATCATCAGACAACAAATATGTCAAAGGGCGACCTAAGCGAATAGGCGTCCTCCGAAACGTTACCCAGAGCCCGAATAGGTATTCTTAGCGAGCGTTAATTTAGTGTGGAGGATTCAAGTTTGTAATATTAACCCGAGGACGACTTACTGCGAGGATGTCCGAATGTTAGAGTTTTGAATCTATACGCGGCAACCCTACAGATGGCGTTGAAGGGCGAACGTTAGAGACGCACGTGAAATGGAGATCAGTGTGCAAAATTACCGTAACGAGAGAGTTTAATCGAGCGCGTGATCGAACGAATGCTAACGTTATCCTTTGTGCAGGAACACTATACAATATCTTTGGAAATTGTCGGTACGATTAGCGAAAGTACTATTAAAAATCACGGTTGACTTTCAAAACTTGATTACTCGTTCAAAAATGGAGCAAAATTTTTTTTCAAAAAACCTTTAGTAACCACGTAAGATGTAAGATGTTAAAAAAAAAAATACCAAAAATTTCTCGAATTTTTTACCTTGAATTCAACTTGTGGCATCACCTAGGAAAGTTGCAGAAAAAAAATCTAAAATTCATAAATCCTAGGCTTCAAAGTCTTATCTTTAACAAGTTTTTCCAAGTTTCAGTCGGCGATTACTGCTGTCGATCGCGAGAGTGTTGTTCGCCGAAAATTTCTCAGATTTTGTTTCTTCACTTCTACTCGTGCTGTGACTTAGGATACTTACGGAACAAACTGAAATTGGCAGAACGTAATCTGTGAAATCTCGTCTTCAATTTAAGCCAAAAAAGCTTAAAAAATGTTTAGGGGTTCCCAAGATAGGACAATTAACCTTCAAGCGTGTCTGCGTCGAGTCTCAGTCGGCTAGTACCGCAGACGGCCAGACTCGCTGCTAAAGCGACTGAAATTCGGCGCAGACACGCTTGGACATTTTTAATCTTATCTTGAGAACTCGTGGAGATTTTTGAAGTTTTATTTAGTTAAATTAAAGATAAGACTTCAAGGACTAAGTTTTATGAATTTGAGATTTTCGCTGCAACTTCCCCATGTCATGCCGCAAGTTGACGTTTCTCGTTCCATTTTTGAACGAGTAAACACGTTTCAAAGTCAGCAGAGATTTTTAATAGTACTTTCGCTGACCGTACCGACTATTTCCAACGGTAGTGTACGTATGATCTATGAGAGATCTCTGAACGCAACTATTGTGCGAAGCATTCAAACTTATTGTAAAACTTGATTTGAATATACTGAAGATTCCTTATGATCGGTTTTCTATATCTAATTCGACCACCTAATACTCGGCCGTGTCGGAATGTTGAGCAATGTGATGCAGTTAACAGCTAGACCGATGGGGTACGGCGCTCTATCGCTATGTTACTGTTTTGTCATGCATGAGTGACCGCGGCTACTCTCATCTACAGTCGCCGCTGCGGTGTAATTGTTGGAACGCACGAATCGAAATTGCTACAATTGAAAGTCTAGGCTGTTGGCGTAGCAGCTTTTCCCCTTATAAGTGATCTCTCCTTCATTTAGATCATTGCAAAGCTCCCAATTTCCAGATATCCTTCGACATAAAGCTATAAAATGACCTGCAGTATGGATGATAATAATCCCTGCTCTTCTGTACAGGAACAAAGAAAAAAAATATAAGTATATGAGGGTGTATAGAAAAGTTTACTGATCAGGACTTTTTCCAGTAGTTTTCAAAGGCACTCTAATTAAACTGAAATGTTTGATCAATAATAGCACGAGGGCTGATGAAATTCCACGCCTGATTAACTCAAAATGAAGGCAATATATCAATTTTATCAGATTTTGTTAAGCCAAAAATTTCAACAACAAAAAAATAATAATAACACCAACTTCGAAAAGCAGTACATTTGATTAAGTTCCTTGGCTGACTTTGAAGATTGGTTTCAGCAGCATTTTAGTTAATTATTATTTCTTTTGTAGATGTTGTTCCCTAGGCGCAGTCAGAAAAATGTAAAGAAAATCATTTCTTCACAGATGAATTTTAAACAATCAACAGATTATTCGCATTTAAATTAATTTCCACAAAATGTAATTAAAACTAATGATTGAAATACATATTTAGAAAGGAATGAAACTTTTTTCAATTTTGACGCCTTTTTTTTAACCAACTTCAAACTTTGTTTGTATCCAAGGAAAAAATTCCTCATATATCCCCATATATTTTTCAGTTGATAAGATACTGCGGAATTAGAGCGCTTTTGCAACCTGCTGTAAAATAGGCCTTCTGATACTAAACGAATTAATAATTTGATTGAATATAAAATTGCTACTAGTCATATTAAAGCAACAAATACAGCTCAGGTAACTTCCTCTTCCAGAATTATTACTAAAATATTATTTAATGAAAAATACCATAAAAAAAGTATATGGTACCTGAATTTTCCATTATCCAAATTGATATAAACAAGAAGATCTTCTGGTTTGCATTTTGTCGTAGAAAACGGTTCGTCTTCGTCTAGCGAAGGGACATCTAAATCAATAAGCAGATGTGCAATTAGCGAAATATTTCTTAGTTCGGCTAAATATTCACAGTTCGCTTCAGTGCGTGTTTGAATTGATGATGGGGAAACAATGGCGAGTTCTATTGTCTCGAAGCCCTTTTTCTGGATAATTGAAGAATTTAAACTTAAGCATGAAATCCGTCTAGTATTCTCATGACCTCCTGAGCATACAGCAGTTGTGCGTATGCTTGGCTCGTTTTCCATGAGGTAAGTTCACACTTGAAAAGGCATCTATTGTACGAAACTGCGTAGGTGAATTTCTGTTAAAAACTTCGTTTCTTTTGTCAGGAATCATCGTCGATTGAGCAGGTCATTAGAATTTGAACAATAGTATCAAATGCACACGTCTTGATAACTCTTAGATGCCGACCTTGAATGCGATGAAGATACTTGAAGTTACAGCTATTCACTAAGAATAACTTTGGTAGTTCTTTTGTTTGTTTCAGCTTGGCAAGCTTGATGTATTTGATCTCTGGATATGGTCGAAAATATTTATTTTTATTTTTTATAATTTTGTCTGAATAATTTAAATCTTTTGTTGGTTCAGGGTTATTGCTTTCAGGTTCTTCTTCATCGATTTCACATAACTTTGACTATTTATCCATTAGAACATCGCTCAACGACTTCAAGCCACTTAAAAGTGAATCACTTTTTTCTCATCCTGGAAATCATTTTCACTTCAGCAGCTTTCTTGAAATTCAGTGGTACTTGAATTTCCTTTTTGAGTTCTTGTTTGAAAACTATGAAGAATTTTTGAAGTTGCATAGTTTTTTCAAAATTCCACAAAATCCTGTTCTTCAGTTCATTGAAACTACCCTCGATGATGTCGCTTGAAGGTCGAATAATTGGATTGTTGAAGCGAGCCGTCATAGCGACTGTCCACAGTGAAAATTATTTGGCTAAAGCTAACAGTTGCTTGTGAAAAGCAATAAGACGATATCGATTTACAAATGATCCCTTAGCATCCTTGTTCTTTTCTTCATTAATTTCCAGTTCACTAATTCAATTAATAATACTTTGTTCCGCACGTGAATTATTGTTTAAAGTAAAGTCTTTCTTTATTGGATCATCCTGGCCTTTCTATCCAAATTGTAATAAAACTGTTTTTTATTCTTCACTTGTTTCATCAGGCAGCACCTTCATAATCAAATGTTCTTCGGAAGAAATTAATTGTTGCAATTTAATTCTTGCAATTTGAACACGGGTGCTTTCGTCAGTTCCTTGCATGTTGCCATCATACTCATGTAAAGAAACAGTGAGAAGCAACCGTAAGATTTCGGTAAACTTTTGAAAATCGTCGCATGAAACCATCAAGGCTACTACTCGCATGTAAAAATCCTTGTCTGCTGGTATATCTTTCGAGAAGTAAGTTGCTCTAGCAATCATTATTATGAAGTGTGCTACGTCTAATCGGATAAATGTTCTTGCTGGACATAATGCAAAATAACACTTGGCTACATATTCCCGTAAAGAATCGCCATTAAAGGCTAAGCACATTGCATTTAAAATTGCCCATTTTTCAGAAAAAATTCAATGGTCGATGTATCTTGTGCCGCAGACATCATTTGGCATACCGATACCACAAGTCCACATACGTGTATCACTATTTCATGAAGAAACATGTATCCTGAATTGCAGTTGTCTTCGGTTTTGAGCCTATCGACGATAAATATTAAAAACGATAATGAGTCCAAGAAGGGAATATAAGAAATAATGTGCTTACCATTTGTGTCCCTTGAAACACAAGTTTATTTAACTTTTCTATATTAGATTTGCTTTAAACTTTATTTGCTTTACACTTTATATTCGATTTGCTTTACACAGTGACTGTAACTTGTAGTCGACCGACGCTTACAACCAAAGTGACAGGTCTCCCAAGTTGTGTTCTGATTTCCGCCGTATGGGGGCGTGTGGTAACCAAGCAGTGGAGTTGAGTCCCCCAAAGCGGATGTCCAGCCTTGGGAGCGAGATAGAGAGTAAACTTGGTTTGGCTCCCTCCGAGTCGCGTATAACATACGCTTAATTTTTGTAGTGTTAAAATCGGATTCTTTTTGTCTTCTACGGTGACACCTAAATCTTTTTCTCGTGTTTCTTGTCTCAATTTTCGTGCAACTGGTAAATTTTGGACATTTGGGCCATTATAATCACCTCTGTGACCTTCTTTCCGGGTTACCTCACGTGCCACATTTGATGTTCCTTTCGCCAAGACTTGCTCTCCAATCACTTTGCCCTTCAAGTTACGAAGCTGGCGTTGCATTGTTTCATGGGCAGCTTGCCTCGTGTCTTTGGTATTGACCTTTATCAACATATTCCCACCGGCATAACGTTCTTCATCAAAAGCATAAAATTGTAATTGGCACAATTTACTTTTTCATTCACCTTTGACAGTGATGAAATCAGTGGCACTCCTTGAAACAAAAGGTTTTTGAAAGTGTATGCGCATGGCAGTCTGAATTTTTGGAAAAATTCGTCAGAAACTATATCACTCTACACTTCCGATGGCAGGACTAATGTCTCTTGGCCATTGTATACTTCGTACACTAGTGCCATCTCCCCATACAGGTCATTTAGAATGATGAGATAAAAGGTAATTTCATTTTTAGATGATTCAATTCATACATAAGTACTCAAAGACTTCCTATCTTCCCTCAAGTTTCTGTAAATGTCATGTGGGCTCCATTTTCCATGTAAAGTTCCGCTCATTTTTTCATGGAATTCTAAAAAACGAGGTGGTTATTTCCCTTCTTTTGCACAAAAAAATGCAGCTAACCCCTCTTTGTGCAGGAGAATGGTCCGAACATCAACTTTGTGTTGCACCTTAGGTCTTCGTGGCATCTACATATACTGAATGTTAAACGATACAATACTGAACGAACGAATACTGGTGAAGTTCTAACAAAAAAAAAACTAGTTACAGTTGCAGTCTCTGAACCAAAGTAAATAAGCAGCTCTGAAATTATACTTTTCTTTAACAGTGATGGGAACCCTAGCGGACCACATAGTAATACTTTTTTTCGAAAAATTCTTTAGTACGGCAGGAATCATATTAAAGTCGAAAGAACGGCAAAGTTTGAGAAGAATTATTTCTGTTAAAAATACAACAAAGAATGCACAGGGCTGCCACAGCCTAATTTACTTAAAAAATAGTCAAAGTAGGCAGTTGCAGAATCTCTCGGGGACGAAATATGTTGTTTTATAGAAGAAATAATGCGACACGTATTTATTCGATTCGCGAAAAAAAATTGTCTACACTGAGCAAAATGGATTATACGAACTGGATAATAGGATTAAAGAATAATACACCGTATAGAAAAGTATATTAGCGCGTATAATCTATAATATTTTTCTAATATATGAAGATGTTACCAAATATAATCTCTAGATGTTAAATTCTTATAATCTTCAGACATTAAATTGTAACATCTCAGATTTTAAAATATCCAGGCGTCTGTGTAGTCTCAGATGGTACGTCTCATCGTGGCGCGTGTCATATGCATCCGTTCGCATTAAAACAAGTAATAATAAAGATATAAAATGATTATAAGTGCTAAATCACACGTGATTTAGATTTTCAAAATGGGTAAGTTTATATTTCTTTTCATTACACATCACTACCACTTGTACAAGTGAAGAAACTTAGCCTCCTTTACATTCGTTTTTGTAGTCTCATGACAGCCACTTTCCTGCTTATTGTGTGTTTAAAAAATTGAAATTTGTTTTCAGTTCTACTCCTGAGCTCGTCTATCAAATTTTGGTATAGGTTTATAAATACGTTTGCGAAAATTATTATATATATTTGAGGTTATCTAATGGACCAGAATTTTAATATGGATATTAGATTTTAAAATCTTGGATTATAGATTTTATTATCTCAGATTATAAAGTTTAATAATCCAAGATATTATCCTGTAATATCTATTTCTTAATATCTATAGATTGTAGTTCTAATAATCTGGATCGCTGTCCCATAGTTAATAGTCCAAGATTATATCCGGTAACATATTTTTTATTACCGGGTATAATCCATTTTTCTCAGTGTACGAAGTTACGCGTATTTAAATTTTGTGCTTTGTTTTTCAAAAAACCCAAAATATTGTCTTTAGACCTCTATAACTTTTAAGTTTAGAAAGCTATTTATCGCATTTACATTTTTTGTTTATTTTTTGGTTGAATTTTTATTTTCATAGGGAAGACATCTTGTGAGTTTTATGCAGGCTTAAGGTGTTATTCACAAAATACGTGATACGTTCAGGGGAGGGTGGGCGTCTATCAAAGCATCATTATCCATGTTAAGGGGTAAGGGGCCATTCATTAATTACGTAAGGGCGATTTTGACCATTTTTGACTCCCCCCCCCCCCGCCCACGTAAGGATACATAAGATAGAGCAAATAAAATAGAGTGTGACAGAAGCCGCCATTTTAGCCTACTAAAAGCGCGATTTTCAAAATTGTAAAATGGGTAGTTTGAGTAGAATTAATGTAGCTACTGTGATCGTTCGAATTGAAACAATAATTGACGTAATAAGATATTACGTAAGGATGGTTTACCCCCCCCCCCCCTACGAGATAAGGTCATGTAGATATTTAAAAAAAAACTCCCCCTCGGGACCCTTACGTAATTAATGAATGGCCCCTAACGCCAGTCTAGCGACAGAAAAAAAGGCCTAACTTTGACGATTTATTTTGGGATTAAAAATCGTCTTTTTTAAAAAACACCATCACGGGAGGATCGTTTTTTCGTAAAGTATAAGACTCGGAACAAAAAACCAAAAAAATATATAATATAAATACTATTGGCTATGGAAGTACGTAGGGGTTTCTTTTTAAATTAAATTTTGTAGAAATAGTGTTTTTTCGAGAAAAACACGTTTAAAGTTTTACGAGCGCTTAAATCCTTGAAATTTGTTTTACATCTAATCTGCGATGCCTGCACTATATATTTGGTCATCAGAGTTGACGCCCGCCTCCTCTTCTTCCTTCCTGGACAGAAATAATCTTGGTCTGTCCCTGTCCCTTTCCAACGTCTTCGTGTGACAGAAATAATGTTGAAGGTGAGAATGTGCTTGCACCGCGGGCAGATTTTTTTCTGATGTTATAAGCAAATTCCATAAATGGATGTTAAGCACATTTACAAGCAGAAAGAGATGTTTGTGTCTTTCAAGTGTGTCTTCAAATTATATTTTCAGCGATATATGACAAAGTTTGTTTTATCGAACATTATTTGTTCACTTCGTAAACGAATTATATAAATTGTCAACATGCTTTTTTGCATACGCCCTTATGAATTAGGTTCAAGTGGTACTAAGTGTGATAGAAAGATTTTTACAAGAGCATACAAATTAAGTTGGTAGAATGCACATTTTTTCGCCACATGGATTTAACATAATACTTCAGCAATTAAACAAATTCGATAACTGTTCCTTGTAGGTCGCTTGAAAATTTAATAATAAGAAAAAAAGTGAAAAACATACAAAATTGAAAAAAAGTCTAACAAGTTCATGTTAAGAGGGTTTTTTGCAAACATTTTTAACAATAGAACCTTCCTTCGTGAATTAATTGTTTAGTTTATTTTTAAACTGGTGATCGAACTTACGCATTTTCTGATGCGAACACAGAGGGCGACTAAGTTCGTCCCAGAGCGGGACCAATGTTTTCGTGAATACCAATTTTTATAATCAATAACGAGCGGATATTAAAAACGCTTCCCTATACTGCACAAGAAAATATCGAGGGATTCAAATATTTTATTTTGTACAGTTGCTGTAAACAATAAAGAAAGGGAGTTCATGATCAATAAACAATACTATGAATGCTGGTTATAGGTTTTTCTTTCGACTAGCTAATTATATCACTTCACTGTAATAAGAATTTGGAGTTAACGAACAAATTGAACTTGAAACTTTTGGGATTTTCATACGGTGAAATATTTTACCACTCCCACATTACTCTCTTCCTCACCGTGTGAGCCACGCTTACCCCAAAAGGGATATGGCTTAATGGTATAATAATAATGTATCCCAATCGTATGCACTTGAAAATAAATATGTATTACAAGTGTGCCTAGGGGCGGCGCGGGCGCAGCCAGCATGGATTCCATGAAGAACTCCATACACGTAATCCAATATTAAAAAATATTTACATTTGCTTCAAAAGTATATTTCTTGTCTCGATTCTGCACTATTCCTCTTCGATTTCTGTTTTCGGTGATTTTGGTTCGGGGACACCTTGTATTGTGTTAGAGATTGGGCTCTGCGCTAGTGTGTGTACCCTTCACGCACTTCGCTAAGTACCTATTCAAAGTTGCAAGCTTGCAACAAATAATTTTCGATAAAACAAACTTTGTCATATATGGCTGTCGATATAAATTGAAGATACCCCTGAAAGACACAAATATCTCTTTCTGCCTGTAAATGTGCTTAATATGCACTTATGGAATTTGTTTATAATATCAGAAAAAAATCTGCCCGCGGTGTAAGCACATTCTCATCTTCAACTTTGGAAAGGCGTAGGGGTTTGACCAACATTATTTCTGTCACCAGTCAAATGGCTGCCTTCTCTGATAACTCATTTACACGTGCAAACTTTTGTTTCAGCATTTTTTCGTATTTATCGTTATTTGCGCGAAAAATTATAAAATTCAATTTTGTAAAAAAAAATTCTTCTGGCCACAAAAGTGATTAGGGGTCATCTACAAAATACTTGAAACTATTGAAATATTTTAATTCAAAATTTTTGGGTCACTTCAAACTGCTCTAGCTTTTTGGATTTTGAATTGAAGAACAAGTGATAAAACAGTTTTTAATAGGGAGGGGACTCTGCTTCGAACACCTAGAGAATCAGCGAGTGTCATAAGCGCACGTGTTAAATTTTTTATTGAAACATAAAAATTACACATTCTCGGTCACTTTCGGGACATAAGCATCATGTCACAAAGTGAAGTGTAAATTGAAGTATGATTTCGCTAAAGTAGATCATTTTCACTGGGATTCAAAATTGCTACAACGCGAAAAAGTAGCGTATTGGGATCCTAAAAAAGTATAAACACTTTACAATCGATAGACAGGCAGATTGTTTACCCACGCTTAATTAAAGGGGTTTAAACAACAAATTTTGCAGAGTTTTTAAATTTCCTGAGCTTCGTTTTGCTTATGTTGAAGGTCGATCACTGCTTCCAGTTATATTTTCGAAATACATACTATATATCTTTAATTCAACGCATTTTAAATTCAATGGTTTTAACTGCGTTTAGATTGAAGTATATAAATGTTCTTGGCTTAGAATTAAACTTTCCTAAAATATTTTACTTATTTTTCACAGTGGTAATGTACCTTAAAAAGGAAATAACTGTAGGTACAAACGTAGAAAAGTAGACTTATTCGGTTACATAATTCATCGGACCAGTAAACCGGAAGAAAAAACTGATTAAAACGAGAACTTAGTTAAAAATCACGATGAGATAAGTTACGCTTGCCACGAGGCCAATATGGCGTCGAGAGCCCTCGAATGGCGCCGACGATAGCTACTCAGTTTCAAATACATGATTTGCAGTTTGGCGAGAACGAAAACGGAAGGAAATACAACCTGATTTTTCCACAAACCGAAAACATGTTCATTGGAGACTAAAGAACATTCCGTTAGCATTGGAGTCCCGAGGGAGTCCTTATGTCCCTACTCAAAAGCAAATCGAAGCAAAAAAAATGAATCATAAAAGAGACTAATTCCAATTAATTAGGACGCGAGGATCCTAAACCTCCCGGTGATTCTAAGCCAGGCCTGTCCAAGTAGGGGAAAACTGCTCATTCACCACATGTTCGAGTTCCACCACCACTTCCTTCTTCTCAGGTCCAGAGGCTTGGGGGGTGGTCGCTCTCGTGAAGTTGAATGGGTAGAGGTCGGTGGTGGTGTTAAATTCCCATGTGGCAAAATAGCAGTTTTCCCCTACTTGTACAGGCCTGTTCTAAGCAGACCTTACCTCGAAGCAAGTGAAACGCGGGCACCTTGCACTACTGCGCATGCGATGCATAAGGAGTTTCATTAGCTGCCGTTCGCGCACTTATTTGAAATGTTAAAAAATAAAAAAATTTTATTTATCATAAATAATCAAAAATAACTTTTTTAACATGTTCAAGTGGTAAGTGGTCAGTTTTTAATACATATATTCTGAGGATTAGGTTTTGAAAAATAAAAAAAAGATTACATTAAATAACAAAAAAATTTTATTTTCGGAATATTCATTTTATTTTTTGTAACGCGGCTTTCTTCCTAAGATACTAAAAGAGAAAATTTTGCTCAAAACCCAAAAAAAAGGAACGATAGCGATAAGAAACGGTAAGATAGAGTGGCAGGCGGTAAACGATCGATCAGAGGAAAATCCAGAGTGATCAAAAAAAAAATGGCGGCTATTTCAGTCCTTAAAGTAGAGTGGGAGGTTCGAAATACTACTTAGCAAGATTCTATTTAAATATTCAAAAAAAATGACAATACGTTTATTACTGACAATATTAATGTGAACAGATCTGATCAAAATGGCGACAAAATGGAAATCGATAATTACAAAGAATACAGCCAAAATATCTTTTGACTCTATATACAAAAAAAAGAGAGAGAGCCGCTGAAATACAGTGTGGTCAAGTTTGTGAAATACATTCAAATTTACTAGTCTTCGATAATAAAATGAGTTATTAAATTAAGCAGGTCGGGACGCAAGTATCAAATAAAAGCTTGGGAAAGCGGTTTCAAATTTACAAAAAACATCAGAAAGTGTCGTGCATCTAAGCATAGCGGGATACAAACAATATCAAGGTCGGGATGGTATGAGAGAAAACATGTCGAGAACAAGGTTGCAAAAGAAAGGGGAAGGGGACCAATTTATAAAACAGTAATCGATAATAATGGGCGTTAACAGCAGTAAAGAAAAACAGAATTAAGGGTTTCGATACGATAAACAAATTATAACGGGTCATGAGGTTAGCATTGAGCCAGACGCCGGCACTCCAAAATAATAAACTTAGGCACTATACATTTTAAAGAAAATTACAAAGGAAGTCCAGCCAAGGAGATAGATGTGACAAAATACGATGAGAAAACTTGGCTCAGCCCCTAGGAAAGTTAAGATCCTACCTTTCTGTACTTCAAAGAAAGCTCCGCTTCTCCTCTACTCGAAGCTTCGTTACAGTAATGGAACGGTATTCTGGCTCGCAGCTAGAGACGTAATGCACGTGCGAACAGTTCTCGCACGCACGGGTACCGAGAGGCGTCAGAGTAGGGGGAAAGAGAGAGAAAGGCGCGCGAAACTTGGCTATTCTGATTCCTACGGTCTAGAGAGAGATCGACGATATCTGCTCCACGCTGGTCTGCCCTGCTGTCGTATCCTCTCTTCACGTGCTACCCTCCTTCCCGCTGATTGGCTATTTCCTTAGACACGAATTTATCGAAGCAGGAATCCGGACCACTGTTGAACTCTCAGGTTAGGATTGGTGGATAGAACCTTGCGGCCAGCAGATGTAGGGTGGTTTTCCGTGCAACCCTCGGAAGATTTTGAGAAACACAGAAGCATTAGTATGGTCTCTCAGATACACGATAATTTTGGCGGAGATGCCTGTCCACTGACGGACTTGTGGTCATCTCGCCCTGGGATTATCCTTACTAGAGGTAAAGGGTAACGCTTACAATATATTTAAATGAAAATTAACTGTTCAAGTAGCGAACTTCAGGGTAATTCTGTGGACTACGCCCGCACCCGGAACTTGCCTAGGATCTTGGACTAGCGATAGAAGAAATTTTCAGAAATTGAGAGGAACCTGAAGAAAGTGAAGTGAAGGTCTCAGGACAGTAGAAGCCTCGCTAAGAAGTAGGTGACAGCTGACTCTAATCGATGACGCAAGGAGATGGACCAATTCTTGAATTTCCCAACTCAAGACCGCAAAAATCCTCACAATTTTGCCAAAAAAAAAAAATAAAAGAAGAGAGACAGAATTTTACTTAGTCAACTAAAATAAATATGAAGTCAAGACCATGGAGTGTCGAATCTACTCGAAGCGTCGAATATTTTGCTTCCCGGTTAAGATTTGAACTTTAAATCTAATTTTTGTGAGGTGCAAAACTGCAACATCACATTTTCAACCCATTGCTCAGAATATATTAAAAACCATCCACGTATCACTTAAAAATATTAAAATATAACTATTTTTAATTAATAATAATAAATTTAAGAAATGGTATTTTTAACATTTCAAATAAGCTCGCGAACGGCAGCCGATGAAGCACCTTATGCATCGCATGCGCAATAGTACAAGGTGCCCGCGTTGGGAGCACTGCTGAGAGCGTGGCTTGTAGGTTGCCGAGCGTGTCGTCTCGCCCGCTTTGGGGGTGAGTCCCCACAGGTCGGCGCTGATTGGCTGCTTTCTCGGCGCTGCTATGTGGTTGTTAGTGTGCCGCTCGGCTCGCTCTCTGCCCCACCGCCAAAACAAAGGGGGGTGCAGGGGCGAATTAACTTAAGGCTGTAACTAAGCAAAAGTATCTAAGAGTAGATCCGAAGCATTTCCGATAATGAGGAAGCCCTCGTCCTCTCTGACACGAGAGTTGTCCGCATCCGGCAAAATATAAGGCAACAAATCGGGGATAACCAGACCGGATTCGCATGCCATCACGGGAGTCTTGAGTAGGCTGGCTCCTCGGCCAGTGCCGTATCATCGAGGGCCCTGTTAGGGGATGTGAGATGATTTCCTCCCTCATAAGGATTACTGGTGCAGACCAAGGTGTCGCTCCATGGTCCTAGGGACAAGGATTTGAAAGCAGCCGTAGCTCTAGATGCATCCAAGGTATCCAGCCAGGTTCCGGGACCATTGGAGACAGCAAGCGGAAAGGCGAGACCAGGTCATAAGTAAAACAGAATAACGACGACAAATTAATCCTAAATTCTTTAATTTAACTTAAAACATGGCCTTGGAGTATCGTGCCACGCAACGGAGGGGACCAGTAATTTGGCATCGCAAAAATCATTCCTATTGGTGAGAAAATAACACCTAACTTTTGTAAAAATTAAAAAAATATATTTTTAAACGAAAATTCTACTCGTTTTTACCCAAAAATTACACGTGATTACGCATTATTACGCGTAATGATTTCGTAATTAGACATTATTTTGCGTTATTACACGATAAGTACACGGAGTAAAACGCGAGTAAATACCCCCTCTCTTGGTGCATGAACTTCTTGAATTTTAATTTCGCAATAGAAGGAATAGTGCAAGGAGCATACATATCTTTTTAAGTTACAGTCTTTCGAAAATAACACAATACAACCTTTGTTTCCAATCGTTGGAATTTACGGCAAGGATGTTTTACTACAAGCGTAGAATGTGAACGTCGTATAGAAGATCGGGGTAAAAACTAACCGAGTCCTGGAGTTTTCTATTGCTTACACATGACTCGTACATAATTTTGGATGCTGCTTTCCCAAATGGGTCCTTCAAAACGTATTCGGTAATTGCTCTTGTCGTCCACCTCAACCAGAGGATTTGGTCATGTGTTTGAGGATTCGTCTAGGATTTATTAGTCGTCTGCCGACGAGTTGCTTTGTAAAAACGTATTGGGTCATTACCTTGTATTGATTACTGACCTCGGGCACAGGATTTGATCACGAGTTCTTTGGCAAGGTTTTCCCAAGTCGTAAAAGTAATAAAAATAGGCCGTTACATCTCGTAGCACCTCCCCTCGCAGATCAAGGATAGTCAGAAAGAATGTTGGCTATACTCGATATTTCGGCAAAATGAATAGTAGAATTTATGCGCCGTAACAATAAATTATAACAAATTGTTAATTTGGTGATTTTTTTCAATCTAATTAACGTCTAATAACAACTAATTTAGAAAAAATGCTTATTTTACAATTTTGACTGAAGGTATTTTTCAATGTTACAAAGTTATCAATGTTGAACAAAACGCTGGTTTTACAATTTTCTAAAATAAATAACATGTTAATAACAAAAAGTTATTAATTTTGAGTGAAACGCAGATTTTACAATTTTCCAAATTACATTAATTTTGAGTAAGACGTTGATTTTACAATTGACTGTTTGAAATAACATTTTCAATATTATAAAGTTATTAATTTCGAGTGAAACGCTGGTTTCACACATTTTCTGTATTAAATAACATTTTCAATAATAATATTGAGTAAAACGTTGATTTTACAATTGTCTGTTTTAAATAACATTTTCAATAATAATATTGAGTAAAACGCTGATTTCACAATTGTCTGGTTTCAAGAACATTTTCAATATTACAAAGTTATTACTTGTGAGTGAAACGCTGATTTTACAATTGTCTATTTTCAATAATATTTTTCATATTATAAAGTTATTAATTTCGAGTGAAACGCTGATTTCACACATTTTCTGTATTAAATAACGTTTTCAAGAATAATATTGAGTAAAACGCTGATTTTACACACTTTTTCTGTATTAAATAACATTTTCAATTATAATATTGAGTAAAACGCTGATTTTACAAGTTTTCTGTATAAAAGAACATTTTTAATATTACAAAATTAGTCATTTTGATTAAAACGCTGATTTTACCAATTTTCTGTATTAAGTAACATTTTCAATAATAATATTGAGTACAACGCTGATTTTACAATTGTCTGTTCTAAATAACATTTTCAATATTATAAAGATATTAATTTTCAGTAGAGCTCGGATTTGACACATTTTTGTATAACATTTTCAATAATAATATTGAGTAAAACGCTGATTGCACAATTGTCTGGTTTCAAGAACATTTTCAATATTACAAAGTTATTACCTGTGAGTGAAACGCTGATTTTACAATTGTCTGTTTTCAATAATATTTTAAATATTATAAAGTTATTAATTTCGAGTGAAACTATGATTTGAAACATTTTTTGTATTAAATAACATTTTCAATAATAATATTGAGTAAAATGCTGAATGCACAATTGTCTGTTTTCAAGAACATTTTCAATATTATAAACTTATTACGTGAGAGTGAAACGCTGATTTTACAATTGTCTGTTTTCAATAATATTTTAAATCTTATAAAGTTATTAATTTCGAGTGAAACTCTGATTTGACACATTTTTTGTATTAAATAACATTTTCAATAATAATAATGAGTAAGACACTGATTTCACAATTGTCTGTTGTCATGAACATTTTCAATATTATAAAGTTATTAATTTCGAGTGAAACGCTGATTTGACAATTGTCTGTTTTCAATAATATTTTCAATATTATAAAGTTATTAATTTCGAGTGAAACGCTGATTTGGCACATTTTCTGTATTAAATAAAATTTTCAATAATAATATTGAGTAAAATGCTGATTGCACAATTGTCTGTTTTCAAGAACATTTTCAATATTATAAAGTTATTAATTTCGAGTGAAACGCTGATTTGACAATTGTCTGTTTTCAATTATATTTTCAATATTATAAAGTTATTAATTTCGAGTAAAACGCTAATTTTACACATTTTCTGTATTGAATAACATTTTCAAGAATAATATTGAGAAAAACGTTGATTTTACAAACTTTTTCTGTATTAAATAACATTTTCAATGATAATATTGAGTAAAATGCTGATTCTACAAGTTTTCTGTATAAAAGAACATTTTTACTATTACAAAATTAGTAATTTTGAGTAAAACACTGATTTAACATATTTTCTGTATAAAATAACATTTTCAAGAATAATATTGAGTAAAATGCTGACTTCACAATTGCCTGTTTTAAATAACATTTTCAATATTATAAAATTTGTAAATTTTAGTAAGATGCTAATTTTAATAAATTTCCTGTATGAAAGAACATTTTCGATATTACAAAATTATTAATTTTGGGTAAAAACGCTAATTTTACAAATTTGAACAAGATTATGCAGAGCTGTTCCCTCCCCTCGCAGATCGAGGATGGGCGGCATGCGTCCATCATCGATACAATTATCTGTGAAGTATTTAGAGTGCATATTTGTTCAAATATATAAATAAAACATCTCGGTTCTTATTAACATTTATATGGCAGTTACATCAATGATCGCAGTATTGTCGAGTTTTACTCATAAATGAAAACTATTAAAGGAAGAAAAATTATACAACGAATAAAAAGTTATTGTATCATTTTTCAATTGGACTTCGCAGTAAAATATAATTATGGTAATAATCAATTTTGTTTGAAGGATTAACTCAAACTATAAATGAAACCGTACTATCGCACCTATAAATGATGCTAAATTCACAACGTTCAAGGAAATCAATAGCAACTGCTCTGATATTTGTTACCGTCTAGATTTTTAAATAGAATTTAGAATTCACAATATGTAGATTACTGGAAATTGTTTCAGGAACTTGAAAATTAAACAGGGAATGAAAGAGTCATGTTTATGTAGTGCATGACGTACTGTCTTCTTACGAAAAAAAAATAAAAGGCTGATTAATTTCCATGAGCGAAGAGAGAGAAAAAAATGGTCTTTTCGATCTTAACTGCCATATAATTGAGACCGTAAAGGGTTAAACATCTTTTCAAAATACCGGTGCATTTTTATTTTCGATGTGTATCATATTTTCATGTTCGCGAGAAACCGAATGAGAAGAAAAAGAAATATTCTTACACACAAAGATAACATTTATATTTTATAATTTATAATAATTGACAGAAAAAAAAATCTTCTTTCTTTCTTATTTTTTTTATCTTCATAATTTAATGTTCGTTGAAATTGAAGCTATTGTTCATGTTTTCCGGGTCTTGTTTCAAAAAGCCACAAGTTTATATTCCATAAATTATGGTAATTTACATATGTAGCAATTAACGTTAAGATTATTGTCTGTATATGATGATTTTCTTATAATTTGTGCACATTCTACTTGTAATTTAATTGTATGGGAATTTGTATTCTATAATTTATTAAATTTCTTCTTAATAATCATGCTTTTTTTTTTTGGAACTGTATTAAAATTAAAATTATTATTCATAAAAATATAATTATTTTCTAATTTCTATTTTTAAAAGGTAAAATTTAATTTTTATAAATTACGTGCAATAAAAGAATATATATATTTTTTTCTCATTTTTATATATTTTTTCTTAAAAATCAATTATTTATAGATTTCAATGTAATCACTTTTTATAATTATCTGATTCTTATGTGTCAACAAAAAAAAGATGCACTTAAGTAAAATAAGTATTTGTGCAGATATAATGAATTTTATAATTTTTATTTTTAAAAATCGAATTTTATTTTTTATAAGTTTTACTGTAATAAGGTTTGTATAATTGAGTGATTCTTATATGTCAACAAAAGGAAAAATGCACTAAAATAAAATAAGTATTTGTGCAGATATAATGAATTTTACCATTTTTCTTTTTAAAAATCAAATTTTATTTTCTATAATTTTTACTGTAATCACTTTTGTATAATTGATTGATTTCTATATGTCCATATAAAAAGGAATATATGAACTAAAATAAGAATATGTACAAAAGAATTCGTATGAATATCATGGATTTTAATCTCTATTCTTAAAAGTTAAGATTTAGTTTCTATAGATTACGAGCAATAAAACTGTATATTTCTTCTAATTCTTATACGTAAAAATAAATTTTTTTATATTCTCTATAAATTGTAATGTAATCACATTTTATAATTATGTGATTTCTATATGTCAATATAACAGGAAGATGAACTAAATTAAGAATAATTATTAGTATATATATATATATCTAAATCTTAACTTTTAAGA
>CAKNYM010050372.1:60742-93099 GCA_932195095.1 Andricus curvator
TGTAATCACATTTTATAATTATGTGATTTCTATATGTCAATATAACACGAAGATGAACTAAATTAAGAATAATTATTAGTATATATATATGTATCGTGGATGTTCTAATCTCTGTTATAATTGAATAGTTTTTAGTAATTTAGAGAAGGAGAGGGCGATGAAGAAATGAGCTGAGGAAATCAAAGGGTTTGTTTAGTGGGACTCTGGCTATTTTTGGGTGGGAGTATTGGGATTCTTTTCCTTATTTTTTTGCTGGTGCTTTTCAACGCCCATTTCTCTATATAGCTTTTCTCAAAGAGGCGGGCCTAAAAATTTGGAATCAATTCTCCTGTGCTAAATGGTAGAAGGACATTTTTCCTTCTTTAATGAGTTTTCACTAAGGGTGGGGGTGTACTGGAGCTTTTCCTTCTCGGGGCCCTTTTTTATCATAAGTCTGGAGTTTTCAAAGGTTGACGGTTCACCTTATTTCCAGTTCTCCACTTTTCTTTTCTTTTCTGTTTTTTTTTTGCGCGCGCGTTGTAATTTTAGCAACAAAAAAAATGTCTGATTTCAATATTGACGAACTATTGAATTTAGACATTCCTAGCGAATTAACTTTTTCGCCTGAAAGTTATAACGATTTATTAAAAATTGTTGACTTAGAATCGGAAAGTGATCGTGAGTGTTTGGCGGAGTGTTTTGGGTCATCGGTGGATGTTTTGGCGATAAGTAATGTACCTGGACCGTCTTCGTCTCTAATGGTCAACGAAAATATTCCTGGGCCATCAACGAATACTGAGAATTACGTATATACAGACGAAATTGGCGCACCAATTAATTTGTGTAAAAGAAAGAGGGTAGACGATTAGGGTAACGTAGGGGCACCTCAGGAATTGAAAATAGTTTGTGGTGGAAACGAAAACATCTGTGATAGACCAAATGCAAATTATTTCGAGATCCGTGAATCGAGGCTTGAGCGTAACAGACGCATTTTAAGCCACTTGGTTTTATTGAGAGGATACGAGAGAGCCGGGCAAATTATTGTGCGGCATAATAACATCAACGTAAAGGGTCCTGCTTTTTGGAATTGCCTGCCAGAAATGGAGATAATAAAGGAGGTCTTGTTAGAGGAGCTTGATATTTTCGGATTGTGTGGGGTACTGTGTGTTCGAAATTATTATTTGCGGATGAATAGGTCGCATTTGATTCATGTAAGTAAAAAAAATATATATATTTGATTTAGCTATGACAATAAATATAATTTAAAAATAAAAAAATTATTTTCTAGGTCCCTGCTTCTCATGTCACTCAGGTTGGAAATATAAGACAAATTTTGCCTGAAAGTGCCGTCAAAATTCGTAATGAATTGATTACGATCCCTGACGAGTGGATAAGGTTATCCTAAAAAATATTAGAGGCAAAAAAAATAATTTGAAAAAAGATGTAGATCCCGTGTTACCATTGCATGGTCAGATCTTTAATATTGACGGACATCAATTTAAAATTAATGGTTCGACTCTTTTACGAGCGAGTAAAAAGTTCTTATTTTTATTATTATTTATTTTAATTTTTACGAGGAATTTCGTTAATTATCATTTGTTTTATTTGTTTTCAGGTGGGTCCATTTGACACGTGGATAGGTCCCCTTTTTGAGCTCATTGTAGTAACGTATAAGGAGTTCTCCGTCCAAGTGCCAAGGAAATGGACTGCCCATGGTGCAAAATATTTAAAAGACGGAATGCTCGCATTAAGGGCATTTTTGTATAACAGCCGATATCCTGAAATTGACCATTTCGATTATAGCCAAAGGAATTGTCGTGTTTTAGGAAACAAGGTTGTTCGAGTGAGTGAAAAAAATAAATTTATTTGGTGATTTTTCATTATTTGAATTTAATCGAGAAAAAAAATATTTTCTTTTTTTTCTTTTGTGAATCGCAACTCTTTGAAAAGTAAAAAATTGTTTTTTTATCCTACAATTTTCAGTTTTTGTTGTTGTAATTTTGAGAGAAGAGAAACAAATTTGTTGACTCTTATTGTCGTATTTTATTATTGTGGAAGTAAAATAATTTCTCAAAAATATATTTAGAGTATAAAAATTAATTTCAAAATTTTGTATTTGGATAGGGAGGAGAAAAAAAAATTAATAACGTTTGAACATCAATTAAATTGTGAATTTAAATAGAAATTTTTCAAAAACAAAATTTCAATAGATTTTCATGAATTGAAATAGGAATATATAAAATTTTAATACTATTTTTTTAACAAATTAAAAAATTTTAAGATAAATTAAATTAGAATATTGGAGAAAATTTATTTTTATTTTTATTAAAAAAAAATGTATTCCTTTAAATTTGGAAAATTTTATTTTTAAATTTCATTCCATTTTTATTATTTTAATGTGAAAAATAAATTTTTACTCTTTTTTATTAATTTGTACTTTAAAATTTTTGTTATTATTTTTTTTTTAATTCAGAGTCGTTTACGCGTTAGTATATTTTATGAAAGTCTAATAATATATTTTCATTGTTAATTTTTTTTCCAGGATTTTTCAATTTAAGACTCCAGTACATATTATCACCCAGGTGATTTCTTTATCTGATGTTTTAATTTGCATGGTTGCATATTTCGGTAAAGAAAGTTTTCTTTCTGTGCAGAACTGTCGTAATTTTTCCAAAATATTCATTCCAAACGGGGTGTTCTTAAAATTTCGAGTTGGATTAGTATTTAATGTTGAAATCGAAACTAAATTATTTATTGCTTTTTTATTGGCTAAGTATCTGCCGTATACTGTACCTAATAGTATGCATTTTTTATACTTAATTTCGACTGAATAGTAAACATTTCCTGATGGTCCACGATGTAAGTTTGTACTAAGGGTAGGGATAGGTTCTCCCTTTTCTTGAAGTATATTTTTTAGCAGGGTCATAAAAGCTTCAGCCGTAATTATGATATGTGGATTTTTATAAATGGAAAGAGTTTTTTTGATATGTTGAGATTTTTTGTAATTCTGTATTTGGGTAGAGTTGTATATTTACGTCTTTATCCTTATTACCTGAGATTTCGTTGCCAGTGTCTCTGTTCCTGTAACCTAGACTCTCGTCGCTAGTCTGTCTGTTCCTGTTACTGGGATTCTCGTCGCCAGTTTCTTTAGCCTGGTCGAGAAGTTTATTATTTTCCTGTGGGGCCGATGGCCTTAGTTCTGATGGACTATCTTTGGGCGCTGGCTTGTTTGTTTCTAAATGCAGTAATAAGTTAGTGGCTGAATCCCAAAGTGCTCCTATGAGATGGAAAGACCATACAAATACGTCGTGTAATGCGTAACCGTGTATAAACGTGTCTGCGATAAATATGATTAATTTAAGTATTATTACTCCAATCAATCCTGCACGTGCAGTGCCAAAACTAGTAAAGATTGTCCAAAACTTTGCCCATGCAGATTCGGCTATTTTATTTATTGAGTCTTCATGCAAGATGTTTGAAAATAAAAAGCCATGGTTTGTAAGTTGTTTTCCCCTTATGCCACGAGCTAGGGTATTTAATATTATCGGTCTTTCTGCTGGGAGCATGATATGGTCACGAAGCTTTTCTAGATCTCTTTGAGAATATATCCCACTGGTAGCTAGAGGTGAAAGATTTGCATACTTCCATGTTTCTTTTGTTTCTGGCTTGACTATAATGGGATCTATTGCTGGGACTAAGTTTGGTAGCCTTTGAAACCACTTCTTCCCTAATTGATACATGGATGGTAGTAATGGATTACAATTTATTTGGGTGCTTACTGTTGTTAAAAGGTGTGTGTGGGGAGTTAAAAAATATGTTTTATTTCCCTTAAGTACGGGGAGTTGTAAATAACACTCGTCTGTTCTTCTGTGTATTACTTCTACCGGTACGAATTTTACTATATGCACTACCTCGCCTGCTAAAATTGACATATAACCTGGTCCTTTCATTAAATGGAATGCGAATTCGTCAGGTGTCTGAGTGGCTAAAGTTAATGAATTTTTGATAACTTGTTGTTCCAATTAGCAACTTTGTGTCAAAACGTCACGATATAGTCCTAGTACTTCGGTTTTAATATGTCTCTCTACGTAAATAAATTTTGAGTTTACATATGTGAATACGTCCATATTTTGGATAAGAGGTTTTTTATTTTCCAAGAGTGTGTTTCCTGGTCTAATCTCTAGAATAAGTAACTTCGGGTGCTCTCTTCGAATAAAAATAAAATGACAAACCGCGTCTCTTCTCTTTTCTGCTAATACAAAGGTTATATTCTGGGTTGTTAGGGAATACAATATTTCCGAATTTTGGGTGCTGTTATCGATTGTTCTGTTCGCCATGCCTTCGTATAAGACCTCATATTTTTTAAAGTTGCATACATCGTCTGGTAATGCGATCCAAAATGTGTGTCCACCTTCTCTATCTATACATTGTGTTTCAGTAAGTGAACAAGCCACTCCCGACTGCAGGTGTATTTTATTTGTATTTATATTCACTTGAGCATAATGATCTAATAAAGTTACTTTGACTTTAGCTGAAACTACAACGTTATACCAGGTGCCAAAAGGGACTGAGAACTGGGTACCTGAACAATACCCATTTGGCTGCAAATCACCTGCCAATAGTACTGTATGATGTGAGGTTGTATTAAGTGCTAATTCTGATAACTGTGCTGTTGAAGTTATCATGAACGTTTTTGTTAAATGCATTTACTCACATTCATCCCGAGTAACTTCGTGTATGTACTGACTCATACCATTACTTACTGCAGAAGTGTGAGAGTACATACCGCAGTGTAGAATCGTACGATCAATTTCAACTTTACATTGTATAACTCTTTGTAGTGTAAATCCACTGATTTGTATAAGTTGGATGTATGTTGGCGTTACATGAATTTGAGGTTTCGGTATGTCGCATCCTCCTACCTCTAATAGCGATAATGTTGTAATGTTTAATTGAGAGGACCCACAATCGTATACTATGAAGCCTTCTATCGGGTTTATCCTTGACAGCATAATGGTTTTATTAGGAACATTTTATTTTCTGGATTTTACTGATTATTTATTTCGGTCTTTTATCAGAGTTCAATGATAAATGTTATATTGTAATAAGTCTGCTAAAAGATGTTGGTTTGAATTCCGAAGACTTAAAATTAAATTATGAAATGCCAATGGCCGCTTTTTTCAAGCCCCCTGTATGCGGTAATCTCAAATTAGGCAGTTCGGTCAACCCCCACCACGGTCCCTGTACACTCTCCTCCGCTTGTGTGGCTGACAAATGAAAAAAGAGGTCCAAACAGCGCCCTCGTTGGTTTAAATTGAGTATTTTAGGATGACGTCATGGGAATGCAGACTTTTTTCAGGAAAGTATTCTAAACGTAAAAGTCGTAAATGTACAAAGAGTAATATTTCGCAAGTGTAGAATGTATTTTCTCAGTCACGTTCCATTCTTTTGTCGATTCACGACCTCTCAGTTTCACGAAATAAAATAAAGCATCCTAAATTTCAGGTTAGTGGCACGTCAAATTAGTAACCTCAAATTTCGGAAAGTTGCTTAATTGTATTTCGTGACACTGAAAGGTCGTCACTCGAGAAATATTACTTTTTAGACCTTTATCACTTACCTTTACCTTTAGAAATTTTCTCCAAAGACTCGTGTGCAGTTAGTTGCAGTCCTATACTGCAACCTAACCTTTCTGACGGCTGACATTTCGACCTAGCCTAGCATTGCCGCGAAATATTTGAGTCGCTTTTTGATTCTATTACATTGATTTTTAGTTGGCAACTTGTAATATTTCCAAAAATTTTTACATTTTTCACGTCGTACGTCAACAAAAACACTGGCCAACGGACCGCGACATTTTCAACTGCACAAATCGGGGTCGTCTCAAACGTTTGCAATTGGAATACATAATATTGCGCAATCTCCGCATGTGAGTAACTGTATCTTTGTCTCTATGCTGCTGGTGTTTTTCGTGCGAGAGTCGCAACCGTCTCTCGCCCTTTGAGCTGAAAAACTGCGTGGGCCAGCAGTGCTAGGAATGTCAGATCTATTTAGGTGTTTTATTATTGATAATATTTATTGATTTCAAATCGACCGCGGTTTTCGGCACATGCGCAGTTGAAAAAGTTGCTTAGAGCATGCGCAGCGATACAAGTTCAGGCAGCCAATGAACGTCGCTTGATGAAAGGAACCTGCCCACTGGCGGTAGAGTTGGGGGTCCCTCCAGGCTTGAAAATAACGAATCCCTATGATTCAAGGACGTGGGAATATGTGAGACTTTACTGTATTCCCCTAAAACGTGATGTGACCTTTCAATGGATCCGTTAGATTGAGGGTGAAAAGCTGTGGTCTTAAATTGCCTAATTCGGAATCTTTAGGCTAATCGTTTCATTAAATTACTCAAAAAAGCTGTACCCTGGTCTGTTAGAACTCCTTTTGGTGATCCAAATAAACATACGAATTTTTTCACAAATGAATCAGCTATCGTGCTTGCTTCATGGTTCTGGAGTGCTATTTCTAGTGAATATTTTGTATAGTTATCTTGTATAGTCAGTATATATTTGTTGCCCATGTTTGTTACTGGAAGGGGACCTACGATGTCCATTGCTATTTTTTCGAACGCGGTTCCTGGGGTGTCTGTTATAACCATTAGGTTTTTCGTTTTAACCCGGACCAATTTTTTAAGCTGGCACTGTAAGCATACTTGGACATACTTCTGGATGTCAATCTTCATGTTTTCCCAAAAATAATTTTGACGTATTCTATTATAAGTTTTCTTAATTCCCTTGTGGCCGCCTATTGCAGAAGAATGAGCTTCTTCAATTAATTCTATACGTTGATCTTTTGTGGGATATTGTGTGAAACCCATACATATTATAATTTTTGTAGATGATTCAGCAAAGGTTGCTAATGAATGCAATGAAAATATTGTTAACTTTATACTTTCTAAACTTTCGCTTGAATTCCCCTCTTTAATAGGCAGACCTATGTGGTATTGTTGACCCTTTTTGATATATTTTGCGACTCCTCTTTAAAGGTTTACAAATTTGGGTAATTTTTCTCTTTTTGCTAAAGCTCTTGAACCGTTATCACGAGGGTTTCCGTCAACTGAAATACAATATGTGTAATTTTCTTTCCGCATTGGTAGTTGATCACGGCATTCTACTACGGGATTATTTCATCTGCTTTATCTACAGGCTTTTTGGCCTCAACAAAATTTTCAAATTCTTCTTCATCTGAATCATTGGAGCTTTCATCATCTGTTGATAGGTATTTCAATTCTTCTTCTTTCTCTTCTGAATTTTTTCCGTTGCTTTTCTTAATATATATTTTCTTCTTAGATTCCTCTTCTGGAATACAAACTGAATCAAAAAGGATTCCTTCAAAATCATCCTGGTAAGAACTATCAGAGTCTTCAAGACTTGAGTTTTATGACTCAACTTTTTTCGTATATTTTTGTTTCTTAGGTTCCTCTGCTGAAATATATATTGGATCAGACATAATTTCCTCATCTGAATCTGATTTATTATGCAATTTTTGCTTCTTCTTACCTTTTTTCTCCTTATTTTTCCCTACCTTTATGGGTCTACCTCGCTTTCCTTTTTTGGGAGCTCTCTAAATCTGAATTAGTGAAAATTTCACTAATTAAATGAGTAAATGTATGGTTCACTAACAAAATAGTAATATTTTGAGGTTTGACTTTTAAAATAGTAAGTATTTTACTAATAAATTAGTATAACTTTTACTAATATCAATTAGTAAACATGGTTCACTATTATTTAGTAACTTCGATTTACTAATTCAATAGTAACCTAGCGCGATCACTAACGAATTAGTGAACTGTAATGATTTCGAACTATCAGACGTCATTTCTTTATATGTTATTGTGCCGTTTGGCGCCAATCCATGCCACGCCATTTGAAGTTATGCATTTGTGTCAGAAGTGTCAGAAGCGAAGGGAAGCGGTCTCGAAGTGTTGAATTGTGGTGGATAAATTTATGAATCAAAGGATTTATACTGGTGTTATCGAGTAAGTACATAATGATCAACTATATTATATATTAATATAATCATTAAATTGTAACGTTATAACTATTCTAATATGTAATTTAATTTTGAGGTTAGGTTAATCAAAACGAAATTTTTATTTCGAATGATGCAAAAAAAAACAATTGGGATATACAGGATGTATTATAAATAAATAAATATATGTATATGTATATCATGTCTTTTTTCAGTTATAAGGTAGATCATTGTATAGTTTTCCAGCGAAAATATCAAAATGGTTCGACTGAAAAGCTATCACCCCAAAAGAGTTGGCAAAGGAGTTGTGCGAGGACAGAGTAGATGTCTTACTAAGTGAAGATTCTGCAAAAATTTTGATAGGTATGAAAACATTATTATTAACAAAGTTCGAGAACGCTCTTATCAGGGTTCTGACACTGAATGTCGATTTTAACATTCGCGAGGCCATTTGCAGGGTGGTCGCTGGAGCGGGAAACCGGGAAACTCCGTAATTTGTTGAGACCGGGAAACCCGAGAAATTACATCAATTTATTTTTTAACCAAGAATTTAACCAATTTTGAGGAGAAAAATCTATCTAATCACTTGAAATATCTCAAATTTTATATCGTTTGATGATATAATGCAATTTAAAATAATCTTTCTATCTTTTCTCTGTTTTGAAAAATTATTTACGAATTTAAAATGAGTTCGATTCCAACTTGTTATTTTAATGTTAAGTTCAGTTATTAACTTTTTAAATGAATTTTGAGAGAGCTAAATTTAAAGTTTGACAATTACAATTTTAATTGTATTATTTATAAAAAAAATATTTGAAAGTGAAATTTTTGAATTTTGATGTATAAATAAAAATTGAACACTTATTAGTTTAGAAAAAATTTAAGTAATTTTAAGAGGTGCTTCAAATTATTTCAAGAATTTTGAAAGCTTTCATAAGAATAGCAACTTTTTCTTAAGATTTATATCAAAAAAATGATTTTTTATTTTAAAAAATTAATTTTAGGAGAATATTCAAAAAGATTAGCAAATATTTCCCAAATTATCAGGAAAAAATCTGTATGATTTCAAAGCATTTTTTTTTATTTTGCAGTATTTTTTAATAAAATATTCGAATAAACTAAAAAGTCATTTAAAAGTTTTAAGAACATCTTATAAATAATTTGAAATAAGAAAACATTTTTAAAATTTTTAACAAAATGTCGATTTTTCAAGATTTTGAAAGAAAATTTTGAAGCGTTCAAGGATTGTAGAAAGGTTTTGAGATAATAAAAAAATTTTCTTGAGATTCCTGGGAAAATTTAAAATTATTTTTTATGCTGAACAAATAATTTTAAGATAATATTTAAAAACCTCTTAAAAAAAAGTTTTGATAAATGAATAACGATTAAAATTTTGAAAATATACAAATTTATCGATTTATTCTTCAATGTAGAGCATTGAAAATTATAGCGTGGATTTATACTGTTTAAACTGAATCTGAATCTTTGAACTTTACAATTTATAAAAGTTTCAAACTGTACAATTTGCAATTTCACTCAATTTATTGAAAAACTGTTCGATTGAAAAATGTTAAAAGCTTTTATTTTATACGTATAAATGATTGAGCGTTCAAATAAACAAAAATTTAAACTTCAATTTTAAAAGCTTTAAATACAAGAGTTCCACTTGGAACACTTTAACTTTCAGTTCAGATTTTATTTCTTTGTATAAAAAAAATTTATAGCTTTAAGATTTCAAATTTTTAAATTTCATTGACCATGAAATATTGTTGCGATTCGGGAAATACCGGAAATGACTGGGAATTTTTTTCTTTGGCTAAAACGGTCACCCTATATTTAAAGATTAAGATTTAAGGTTTAAGATTTAAAGTTCTTTTGAATTTGGTAATATTTTAATTGTTATTCTTTTTAAACAAAATAAGTTTTAAACTGTCTCTCTTTAAATAAAACGATAGAACAGTTTATAAAAGTAGAAAAAATAGAACAAAAATTAATTTCAATAAATTTCGAAAGAGACACCAATACAGTTCTAAAAAAAATTAGTTTGGGTTAAAATTATTTGACAAATAATAGTTATTTGACATTTCGTACTCATTCCAGCAATGTAAAACCAGGAAGCGACAATGCTTATCGACCAAAAAGTACGATTCCAAATCCAGGACTTCTTCGCGTACTACCGGAAGTGTTGAATATTGAAAATTTTATTCAGGAAGTGCGGAAGAAGAAAAAAGAGGCCGTTCAGCCTTACATTATCTGCGTAAAGGGTCAGGCAATAGATTCTTATTTTATTCCAGGCGATGGTCGCATAGCTCAGTTTCACAAAAACTCCAACCCCATTAATGCTTTCGACATATTATTTAAGTTTCACTTCGTCTTTAATGTCCACTACGCAAGCTCTTTACGTTACTTTTATAACGTCATAGAATTTTTCTTATATAAAACCACGACGACTGCTTTGAGCTCTGTGAAGTCATTAAATATTACTCTGAATAGGGCACAAACCATTACTCCACAAAGTAATGTTGTTGATGACCCCGAATCTGAGAATAAAATTTAATTTTAACCTCTGTTGCTATGAATAAACTTACATGGATTTATAATAGTGCATATTTTCTTTATTTCACCATTCTTAAGAATCTTCTGTCAATTTATATTTATTTTGAAAATATTAATTTTTTCACTAAAAATTAGTGCATTTTAACTATTCAATTAGTGACTTTCCACTATTTGATTAGTAAACACTGCAACGGCACGGACTACAAATTGCTTAGTGGAATTTTACTAATTTGATTAGTGGACAATTTCCATTAATCAAATTAGTAGTTTTCTACTAATCGTTAGTGACCGACTTCTCTCTAATTGAATTAGTGGAATTTCACTATCAATTAGTGAAATTTCACTAATTCAGATTTAGAGAGAGGAGACAACTTTTTACTTTTAACTTCAGTGGTAGTCTTCCTTAGCCTACCACGTTTTTTTACGTGTACATTTTTTGCAGATTGTTCTTTTTCTCCGTCTTCTTCTAGGTCTTTTTCTTCTTCATCTTCGACTTCTTCTTCTATTTCTTGGATAGTAGTATTATTCTCATGATTAATTTTCTCATTCTTGTTCATTTTTTCTTTTTTGCATTTGCTTTTAGGATGCTCCCCTAGTTATCATGGCGTTCCATTGCAACGCTGGATTATTATCGTTGAATGGATTATTTATAAGATGATTAATTACAATCGTCAGGTCTTCAATTGATTTCGTAAGATTCATAAACTCCGATGTCTTCTCACTTGTAGGCCCAAATTCAGCCTTTTCCTTTTTATTTTCAGATTTCATGGATTTTATTCCAATGTCTTCTATATTATTACCATATTCAAAAAATTCAGATTTCGTTGATTTCATATAATTTATTATATTTTCATTTTCAGGATCATCAATGGGGTTCCTGGACAAGGCATCTGCGTTAACGTTAGTCTTACCTAGCTTATATATAACGTCAAAGTCATACTCAGCTAATTTTAATTTTCATCTCGTAACTCTAGAGCAAGGGTCTTTTGAATTCTGAAAGCACACCAGTGGCTTGTGGTCAGTGACCAAAGTAAATTTTCGTCCATAAAGATCAGGTCTAAATTGTTGTACCCCATGAATAATTGCTAAAGCTTCTTTTTGATAAGTGTCGTATTTTTTTTCTGCACCCGTGCGCTGTAAAACAGGTTCTTTATAAAGTTTTTCCTGTAAAATATCAAATGCATTTTTTTTCCGTCCAATTAAACGGGGTGTCCTTTTTTAAAATTTGTGTCAGTGGACTGGCAATTTTTGAAAATCCGTCAATGAAACCTCGATAATATCCAGCTAAACCAAGAAACTGCTTGATATTTTTCTCATTTTTGGGGATAGGGAATTTTTGAACTGCTTCGTGTTTTTCAGGATCTGGGCGTATACCGTCTTTATCAATAATATGATCTAAATATCCTACTTCAGGTCTAAAGAATTCGAACTTGTCTGTTTCGAGGCTATTAAAGCTTCGAAAGCTGGTGCGAGTTCTCAAGAAAAGAGTAAGGCTTCAAAATAATCGGGAGCTAGGAGCCACAATGCAACGGCTAGCTCAAGGTGTCTCCTTTGTAAGGAGAATCACTCTTTATTTGAATGCAACCAGTTAAAAGCTCGGTCTGTGGACAGGCTTAGGGAAGTTGCCACAAATAATCATTGTTGTTCTGAATGTCTCACGCATGGAGATCGACCTCATAATTGTGTTAGTAAATTCAAATGTAACCAGTGCGGTAGAAGAGATAATTTCTTGTTGCATTCCGATGATTATAATTCAAATCCCACGTTACCATCATCTAACTTTCCCGTTAAAATCAAATGATCCCCGCAGTTCCGCTCTGGGGGGCGCGCGCCCCCCCGAGTCATATTTCGCTTAAAAAAACAGTAGACGATGAAGTTTTGTTTTATTTTCTAAATAACCATCCCAATTTATCGCACTCAACCTTACTCGCTACGGCTGTTATTTCCTTCCAAGCTAAACATGGAACAAGTCACAAATTTATAGTTTTGGTCGACCAAGGATTAGAATGTTGTTTTATTTTCTAGAGAGCAATGAAAATATTGAGACCACGCTGCAAAAAGGTTAAAGCAGTTGTCTATGGGGTTGGAGGAGTTATCATTTGTTCGTCAAGAAAATTAGCGGGATTTAATTTGATTATTACAGAAAAGAACTGTCCTAAAGTCCAGATCCAAGCTTTAGTATTGTTACACCTTACATCATGTACTCCTCCTGTAAACTCTAACGCTGGGAATGAAGATCAATTAAAAGAGGTATGGTTAGCGGATCCAAATCTGTTCGAGTAAGAACTGCTAGTTCGGAATACGAACGTCCGATTACACAGATTTGTCTGTTACCAGTCAGAACGAAAGAAATAAGCGAAATCTAATTTTTTTTTATAAATTAGACTTAAAAGATATTGTTTTGTATACTTAGTGGATTATGGCGGGCAGCTAAGACTATCAAATCCTAATTATTTTCATACTATTTTTTTACGGCGGGCAACATTTGTGTTGTTGGCCGATAATCCATTAAGCATTTATTGTTTTTTCTTTTTTTTCGTGCAGTTACCGCTCACGAGCCGGCGGTATGTTTAAAGTTATGATGTTTGGTGGTTATGAGATTTCCTGCCATTGAAAATGATACAATTTATCTATATCACCAATTTCAAAAGCCTATTGCTTATTTCCTCAGTATTTAAAGGAATGCTTGAAGTCACGTGATTTCTCAGTTTGAGGGTGTTGATGAGCGCCTTATCGCTTAAGAGAGAGTGTGCGTGCAGCAATGAATTGCGGCAGATAGTTGTTCGATCCTTTCGGATGAGTAATATGATTAACTGTAAAAGGACATTGAACTTTATGATCCTACAAAAAATGTCTACAAAAACGAGTGAGTGGTCTGTGTTGTTTTTGAAAAGGTCTTAGTCTGCCAAGTTCTTGAAAATTGAATAAAACTTATAATTTTAATTAACTCTCACGATTCTTCTCTGACTATTCCTGATCTGGCAAAATTATTTATTTTACAAGTGTAAACTTTGAACAGATAGTGTGTCGACAATTTTGGATTATTCGTCATTACGGATAAGTGAGATATATGTAAAAAGAAATAAAATATCAATTTTACAAGATTGTACTTTCGTAACTATAAATTAAACATCCACTGAAACGTTTTGCATGTTTCTGTTTACGCCAATAAACATATTTACTCACCATTACCAAAAACTATAGATTGGTGTAAGAAACCAAAAATCGATTTTTCAGCGTTAGATCCATTTCTTCGCGGATGGTCACGTATCTTTCATCTGAAATTATACATTTGAAAAGCTAGCGCGCATTGCAGTGACATCTATCAGGTATTTCAGTTTGGGTGGGAGAAATCCAAGATGCCAGCATGCCGAGCCGTCGCAGGCCAAGCAATAATAAAATTTGCACGGCACAAAACTTTATTTTTATAATCAATCAGAAAAAAATTATTTTTCACTATAGGTGTATTTGGATATTAATTTTTATGTTTAAGAAACTGTTCAATTCAATAAGAAAATGGTCAATTTTTTGTTTGTACCGATTTTATTATATTGTGATATAGTTACATGTATGATGATTCTTAACCTCATTTCCACGACGTGGAACAATGCCGGTCATCACTCACTTACTAAGAATTTTGTCACCTTAATTATTAAAGGATTTTATAAATGTGTGATTAAAGTTTTGAAAACTTTTCCAAAGGTTTTAATTTTAAGATTACACCTTTTTTCGCAGGTGAAAAAATCGACCATGGCGGTCTTTTAAAACTCGATTGCACCCAGCCTAATCCAATAATCGCAAAAATATTAACTTCAGAAGAAAGGCGAACGAATTTTGTATCCAAAATAACACGGTGTGCCTGAACCAACTTTAAATGCAAGGTCATAGCACATCCAATTTTTTTTTGGAGTCGATTTAGGGGCTCAAAAATAGTGTTGAAAAACATTTTGAGCCAAATTCCCTGAGCCGTTTTTGAGAAAAGTGTTTTTTATGGGTTAAAAATAAAAATTTTCAAAAAAATGTGATGCACTTTTATTTTTTTCACTTTATTTAATGAAATATGGTAAATAAATATAAAATCAGTCCATTTCAATACTGAGAAAAAAAATTTATTTTCACACATGTCGGGCATTGTACTCTTGTACAGCTTTTAATAAGTTACTTGGGTACCCAGTGGGCACGAAATTTAAGAACGTAATTGGAACGTTCTAAAACCGTTCCTTGGACGTACAAGTCAAAAGACGTTATTTGAACGTTTTAATAACTGTCCTAAGTCAGACCAAATAATGTTCTGAAAACGGTTCATGTTCTAAATACGTCCTTAAAACGTCTCTGGAACATTGCATGTTTAAGGAACGTTATTCGGACTGACTTAGGACGTTTTTGAGCCGTTCTAATAACGTTCTATAACGTTTGTGCCCACTGGGTAATGAGGGTGTGTGCTCGAAACTTTATATTTAGCCCAGCTCGTTTTAAAATCCGAATGGATAGATTCCATGGCTTGTTCACTGTAAAATCCAAGGCCTTTCTCAACTTTACAACAAAAATCAGGGACATGAAAAAAAACCGCGTGAACTTTAGGTGTAATTTAAATATCCAAATCACAGTAACTTCGCTCAAACTCAGATATATACAATCTACGTATTGCGGGTTTAATGCTGAAGAAAAACAAGAATCAACGACGGATTGAAAAGCCTTAAAGCACCTTACATATTTTAAGCAACCAATGCTACATATTCCACGTAATAAGTCGATTTTTTCTTACAGCATTTTGCAAGATTTACCTGCGAACTACTAGCCCATTGGAGACTCTCATCTTCAAATTCCATCAGCATGTGTTTATACATTTTGTTCACAACCCCGAGCATCAGATGTAGTTCTGGCGGTGGAATTATTTCTAATATTTCTGTTCTAGCGTTTTCTGAGAAAATTATAGGAGTATTTGTACAATTTTTATACTTCTTCGCAGATGATGTCTTACTTCCACTGTCTTGCCACGCAAAAAAAAATTTCATTAAAATTTCCAACAGTTCTGTATTCCCCACACGTGTTTAATTCATCCTTTGATGCAGTACACCATATACAAGGAAAACTGCTTGCATGTGACATGATGCCCGTTAATACGTTGGCAACTTTTAAATCAGTTGCTATTGTCCCTTTTAAATCCTTCAATTTTAAGAGTGACCACATCAATAGAACGTTTCCATATTTCTCTTGTGTATATGCCACTATTCCAATCAGTAGTAATTTCTTGACGCCAGAATCCTTAAACTTTTTTGCGACAACGCCTTCGGTATACTTCTGTCGACCTTCTACATTTGCAACTTCTGATTCATCCAAAGATTGCATCGAAAGGCAAACTTTCAAAAAAACTCCGCCACTATATATTTAAAACTATATATTCCGAATTTCAAATGCATTTCATCAACTTCCCTTTTTTCTTTAACAAACTGAAATATTCCTTTTACATCATTGCAAAACACTAAAGTTTCTGCAGTAGTTGCAGTATCGTTATTTTTAGTGTTAATCACATTACACTCTTTCATACTGAAATACAAATCAAGAGAATGGTTCAAAGTTTTTAATTTTTGTTTTAAATCTGGTTGAAATAATTTTCTGTCATTCGTAGCGACGCGAAGAGCTGCTGTAATACCATGTATTTGATTCGTTGAAAGCCCATAACTTGTTCCAATTTTTAAGACATCTTCAGCAGAAACACGCTTCCGTTTTTTGCTTTCTGATTGCTGTTCAGTCAAAGAAATTTTCAAAGGCTTTCCATGTTTCTGAGATAAAGCGATTACAGTATTTCTATCTGATTTATTTTCCTCAACGTTTGTCGCTTTTTCATTTGAAATTACTTTAATCAAATGACACACCAAGTGTTCTTTTTCTTTTAGGGGTATATCGTTTATAATATGATCTTTTAAATGTTCGTGATGCTTCGGTGTGCAAGAAAAAAGTGATTTTCCTACTACTAATTCTGAATGGCACTTTTTGCAGTATCTTGTTTTATTTCTTTCTTTCGCATCTGATGTGTTTTTTACGAAATTGCTGTGTCCTGGTGTTCTCACTAAGTTACATAAGTCGCATTCGCATAATTTACCTTCTTCCGATCTGGTTTTTTTATTTATTAATTTGAATGTAGAATAATCTGGTAATTTTATACTCACTTTAGTTTCATCACTTTTGACCGAACGATAAATAAGGATTCTGCAGGCATTACAAACAACTACAGGGAGGCGATTATCTTCAGCATCATAGCTCACAATCTTTTGAATAAGATTTTTCAAATGATTACTAATCTTGAACAATTGTTTCTTTTTTTTAAGACAAAGAAGGCAAATTTTCGCACGGTTTTCATCATGAGTTCCAGCATGGTCTTTAGATTTTGCAGACATATTTTACGATTTTTTCACAACAACGCACTTGGTCAAAATATTCAAAAACACTAAACAACTGCAGACTGCGCGATGCACTATTGGCAAAGATATCTTGCTCTAGATATGTTTACATTAGGTAAGAGAATCCATCAATGTTTACATTCACATGTTGTTGTGTCTTGTTGTCGTGTTCCCACAGGCATGTATGATGATAGGTATATTTCAAGACGTACTTCAAATAGTTTATTATATTTTAGGAATTTATTATATTTTTTATAAAGTTTTATTTTTAGAAGTTGAAATTTTAATGTCTTAAGATTCTTTTTTTAATTTTATAATGTTTTTCATCAATAAAATGCAGAAAAAAATCAATTTATTAAATTTGTTGAAAAATTCTATTTGTCAGCCTTAAAAAAAATTTTTCTAAAAAACGGCTCGGGGGATTTGGCTCAAAATTCTTTTCCACACTATTTTTGAGCCCCTAAATCGAATCAAAAAAAAAATAGGATGTGCTATGACCTTGCATTTAAAGTTGGTTCAGGCACACCGTGTTAAGCAATTATCAAGGCTTGATTTTTGATAACATTCAAATCCAAAAGGAAACCGAGGACCCAGAAATGGTTAATATCTGAATATTTTATTGCTTTTTGTGTTCTGAGATTGATTTTTCATTTAAAAGAAGTATAATGTACTATTATAATCTAGAAAAAAAGTATTTTTGCATAAAATCAGCCAAGGGTTGAACTGAGAACAAACAAGCCAGCATACAATTTCGAAAAAACAGATTAATATCAGAGTAAATTGGTAAAATAGTCATCTTTTTTGGTTAAAAAATTAACTCTTTGTAATTGAAAAGTTTGGTATAGTAATTTTGGTTAAGAATTCATCTATTTTGGTTAAAATTGTACTATTTTGTTGAAAATTCAATTATTCCGTTAAAATGTCATCTTCTTGGGCTGAAAGTTAATTCTTTTTAATAGAAAAGTTTACTGTTATATATTTCGTTCAGAATCTATCTTGTTTGGTTAAAAATTTAATAATTTTGTTAAAAATTCGACAACTTGTTAAAAAGTTATCATTTTTTGCCGAAAATTCAATTGTTATCTTGAAAATTTGTCTTTTCGGATAGAAAATTCGTCCTTTTGGATTGGAAATTCATCCTTTGGTAGAAAAGTAAATTTTTCTTTAAAAGTTAACTTTTTTTAATTGAAAAGTCTACAATAATATTTTTGGTTCAAAATTCATCTAATTTGGTTCAAATTCTACTATTCTGTTAAAAATTAAATTATTTTGTCAAAAACTCATCTTTTTAGGTTGATCGTTAATTCTTTTTAATTGAAAAGTCTACTATTATATTTTTCTTTCAGAATCCATATCTTTTGGTTGAGATATAATTATTTCAGTGAAAACTCAACTACTTTGTTAAAAAGTCATCATTTTTAGTGGAAAATTCAATTACTTGGTTGAAAGTTGAACCACTTTATTAAAAAATTCATTTGATTGAAAATTGATATTTTTGGTTTGAAAATTCAACTGTTTTGTAGAAAATTCACCTTTTGGCTTGAAAATTGCACAATTTGGTTGAAATTATTTTTATTTCCTGACTAAAAAATCGTCCTTGGTTGCAAATTTGTTTTCCTGGTTTCAAAATTCATCGTTTTTGCTTGAACATTAATTTTTGCAACAGAAAATTTAATTATTCTATTTTTTGTTGAAAACTGATCTTCTTTAGTTGGGAATTTAATTATTTAGTTGTATATACAACTATTTCCTCAAAATTAACCTGCTATTAATTTAAGTTGAAATTCAATTGTTTTGTTGAAAATTTATTTTTTTGTTTTGAATATTCATCTTTGTAGGTGGAAAATTCAACTGTTTGGTAAAAAGTTCGACTTTATTGTTAAAAATTCGTCTCTTTTGCTTCAAAGTTTGACTATTTCGTTGTAAATTCAACTCTTTGCTTTAAAATTAAACTATTTGGTTTATAATTCATCGTTTATTTCTTGAAATAAAATAATGTATTAGCCCGAAAATTGTTCATGGATATTTTCTTTGTGAGACAGTAAATAATATACATCTTTAGATTCTTATTTGCCAATAGCAACTATAGCTTTTTCCAATGAAATTAGTTGCTTTTAGAAAATAAGAAAATAAATATGTATATTATTTACGTTTCTATAGAAAAGTATCCTTAAAAACAATTTTCAAAAGAAAAAATGATTTCGTTTGAGGAAATAAATTGCTTTTTCCTTTTTGTTAAATGATTGTACGGAGCGTGAAAATGTATGCTATTCAACTCAATTTTGAGTTTAGAACAAAGAAATATATATTCATTTAAAATTCATCATTCTTTTAAGCCTAATGAATGATTTGCTTAAGATACAGAATTATCAGATTAATTTCAAAAAATGTTTCGTTATCCCGATAAAATATTTCTTTAAATTGAAGAAATATTTAGGTTCAACGAAGTAAATTTTGTTTTTGAATCAAAGAAATATTTTCGTAAAATGAAATAAAATTTTGTTTAAATTAAAGAAACTTTTCTGTTTAACGACACAAAGAAAGGCGACCAAAATATTTCTTTAATTCAAAGAAAAAATTGTTTGACTGAGAGCCAATACATATTTTTCTTTGATTTAAAGAAATTTTCTTTGAGTAAAAGAAACTTTTTTCTGAGTGTACTTAAATTATTTAAGATATATTTTTTTAACAAAATATACCATACCATATGGTATATGCCATACCACGCTGAAAAACCCAGTTCTCGTCAGATCACTGAAGTTAAGCAGCGTTGGACGCGGTTAGTACTTGGATGGGTGACCATTCAAGAATACTGACATGAGTGCTGTTGGCACATCGTGGGTGTGGTGAGCCCACACTTGTAGTTATTTATAACTACAAGAAAAACCTAGAAACACTACCCGAATCGGGTAGTGTCACGCCTACCCTGAAAGGGAAATGGTTTAATGGTATTAAATAAACTCGATTCAATGAACTCCAATGATCAATTAATTTCAAGTAGTTGAATTTTCAACCAAAAAGAATCAATACTCAAGAAAAAATTTAATAGTTGATATTTTAACCAAAAAAAGATTTTTATTTAGAATGAAAAATAGGTGAACGGAAGCAAAAGGCACGAATTTTATACAAAATATATGAATTCTCAACTAAAACACATTCATTTCTAACCAAACAGTTCCATTTTTGACCAAAAAATATGAAATTTCTACCAAAAAAGACGAATTTTCAACCCAATAGTTAAATTTTCTACAAAAAAGACAAATTTTCAACAAATTACATCAATTTGCAACCAAATAGTTGAATTATTAAATTAAAAAAGATCAGTTTTCAATCAAAAACAGAGTAGTTACATTTTCATAACCAAAAAAATGTCAATTGAAAAAAAAAACTAATTTTCTACAAAAAAGTTTAATTTTCTACCAAATTTTAGAACTTTCAACCCAAAAAGACGAATTTTCCACACAAAAAAAAAACAGTTGAATTCTTCACCCGAAAATATAAATTTTTACCAAAAAAAATTAATTTTGAAATAAAGAGATGAATTCAATTGAATGATAATAATAAATTTAATGTTAATTTATCCAAAAAAAATTCCACAAAAAATATGTACATTTTTCTCAACCAAACACCAAAGAGATTAATTTTTAGCTAAAATTATGAATCTTCAACGAAAACAATGCATTTTTAAGAAAGTAGTTTAACTTTCGACCAAGTAGTTTATTTTTCTACCAAATCGTAATTCTACAAGAGGACATCAATTTTTCAACCAAAAAGGCGAATTTTCAACAAATTACTTGAATTTTCAACAGCAAAATTTGTTAGAGAGAAAAAAATGTTTGATATAATTTTTTAATTTTCACGTCAAAATACATGTTTTCAACAAAACTGTTGAATTTTGAACCAAAAACGATGACTTTAATAAAATTGTTGAATTTTCCACATAATAATTAAATTTTGAAGATTGAATTTCAGTGAAAAAACGAGGAAAAAGGATTGTGAAAAAGACTGTGAAGCTTGCAATAAATAAATAGGAATTTTTATAATTGATAAAATCAAGTATAAACACTGATATATAAACATTAAAGTTTGTGTTCAAAATATTAGGTTAGAAATCACATTATATTTCCTGAAACTAATTTTATTAAGGTTTTACGTTTATTTAATTAACAGAATTTATATTTGATATCTATGTTCGTTCCCAAAGTTTATAAAATCTTTATAAGGTTGGGGGGGGGGGGGGTGCAAAAATACCTTACGTAATTTGTGGAGGATCCTTTATTCGTTTATTACTTTATTACTATTTTGCAAATTTATGATTGTTGCATTTAATATTAATAATAATATTAATAGTTACTACTGACGTTATTAAGTAAACTACAAGTATTACTGTTACAATTATAAATAAATTAACATCAGTTTTTTTAACAGATTGCGCTGATAAACAGCTGCTTACAAGAAAATCTGTCTAACTAAATTCGCAGACTGGAAAAACTCTTGCTGATTCGCCCGCTGTCACCCAAAAGACTTTCGATAATTTACGCACAAGCCCTTTCACGATTTTTTCAAAAAAATCTATTCTATAATTTATTATAATCTATTAAATAAGGAACAATGTGCACGTTTGTTCATAAAGTATGCTTAAACAATCACTAAATATGGTTTATTCCAGGCTCTGAAAGAGGCTCGAATTCAGTCACTGGTACTTTCTTTCAATTTATGATTTAAAGAATATATTTTTAGCAGTCTTATTTAAAAAAAAAGAATCGAATAGTAAGAGAAGGAAATTTAAGACATCGAAAAAAATTAACTTTCGCTGTTCAATAATCTAAGATTAAGTGAGAGTAACATTGAGTAAGAGTCATTTTCAGTTAATTATGTTTTTATTCAAGAATATACATCACAAAAATATTACATATTTGTCATATATTTGCTTTGTTTATTTTGCGTATGAATTATTCTTGACGTGGGTGCACAGCTATGTTAAGAAAAGTTCCCAAAATTTTATGATTTTCCTTGGGTTTTTATGTCAATTAAATTTCGAACAACATAAACTGTGTACCCGCTTCTGGGTCAAGATAAGCTGCCCACATATGTCCATGGTGACCCTGTTGCGGTGACGGGGGTTCGTCCAAAATGATAAACCTTATGTACGAAAAATTAGCCCTACGGGGAACAAGAAGAGTATCAGATGGAATCTCATCACCGTGGCGAAATGCAAGTCCTGTTAAAACTTTTGTAGAAGCATTATAATTCACCCTGAGTGGGACTCTGTCATAAACAATATAAAAGTATTCTGATTCAGGAGTATTATAATCTGGAAAAAAAAGATTTTTGATTAAATAAAGATTAAAAATCAATCTCAAAATTGAAAACTCAAGAATTCTAAATTGAGGCACAGAAAATGAAACAATCTTTTGAAATTGAATTGTACAATGTTAATAGAAAAAGGAGTAAAGAATGTAACATTTTCTCATTGTAGTGCCCGAATTTAAGAATATTATAAACTAATCTTACCCTAGTGAATTATTTCATTAAAAATTATTCCTTTAGGTTCTACATCCCGGGAAAAATATTTAGTCTTGATTTTGTCTTGGGCAAATACTAATCCAAGACAATTATTACAAGTTATTCTGTATGTCTAGCTCGTAAGATGGAACCAGACAATTTCTGATGTCTCAAGACGCATATATTTTGCGATTTAAAGACAAAAATGTATGCCATGCGACATAATATCTTTTTTATGCATCATATCTAATTTTCTCTATATCCAACTGTTCACTATAGATACTTGTAGAGCATCACAGTTTTACTCATTTTATGGAAAATTTTATATACCTACAGTTGTTGAGACCGACAGATTCCGAATTTTAAATCTAAAAATCCGTTATTACAAAATTACGAGTTTTATGGGTTGTAAAATTTTAATCCTTAGCAGATGTCAACTGTTTGGTCTCAACCTATCTATTTTTGGTGTCGATGAATCCGAATCCGGAGTTGGTTTGACTCGGTCAGATTGCATTTCGTTTCTATCCTCAAAAAGTGATGAAATTTGAAACTTTCTATTCACATGACAAGAAGCACCGTGAATTTTTTCAGATGTTTTCGATGATTAGTTTTGCTAAAAATTGCGAAAAACGGAATTTGCATTATCAACTATTACTCATCCAATATAGATAATTGTTTTAAGGTGAAAGTTCTTTAATTGTTCGTTCATATTTGTACCATACGTGTCCAAATTTGTGGGTCAGAATAATCAAATTTAGGACGTTTTTTAAAGCATCGAACAAGGAAATTTCAAATTTGAGGCGAGCATTTAGGTAGCGAAGATGATTATGAGTTCTGATGGCATTATTGCTGACAGGGGTGAGGACCGATTTTCAAGGTCCTTCGAAGACAGAGTCCAGTTGACAGCGACAGTTGGAGAAAACTGTTTGAAACAAATTTCAAAGAGTTCATTATAATTGACCGAAGTAGCTATTCTCGCTTCCGCTATCATTGTTGGTATTTGGACTCATGCTGCCTACGCCCTACACTATAGCTTCAATTTTGTAATTTATTTGTTTTATGATTCAAAAGAGGCCTTAAATATTATCAGTCTGACCAAAAAACGCTGAAGTTAAGGTCATTTTATACTGCTAAACCCTAATGACTCTGCTATATTATGAACAGACACTATCTGTGACCTGATCAAACAGATCGGGAGATTATGAGAGTCGTGAGACATGAGAACACACACAGTTTTGTTTGTGATGAATTGATTGTTATTCTCATAAACTCCCATGTTAACTTCAAGGGCCTATAAATCCTATATACATGACCGACTGACGCTAGTATTTTACATTTGGGTTATTCATGACAAGAGCTTTCAGGAAATATATAACATTACAACATCCCTGATTTAAAGGGGTGAATGGTTACTTGTAAGCCACTCTCGTATGAGTGTTTTGCGCCTGAAACCGGCAACACTTTGACTATTGTGCACGCTGGGCGGCCGGTTTTAGACGCAAAAACACTCGATTTTCAATTACAACGACAAAAAATACAAGAACATTTTCCGGAAAAAGCTCTCTGTCCAAAACGGTATAATTGCCTTTAGATTATGTAGTAAAAATATTACGTTCAACAATTCATCTTTTTAGACGTATAGTGGATCAAGCGAAACCGAGTACAGTTCTACCGACCAAGCTTCGGCGGCGTGACGTCGTTTATATTGAGTGGCGTGGCCCATCTTGCGCCTTGGAGGTGGAGGGGATACACAGGGGTAAGCGAGGTGACCGAGAGTATCCGCCTTCTCTTTCTAACCTATGTATCCCCTCCACCTCTAAGCCACTGGATACGCCACGCCACTCACGTACAAGCGACGCCACGCCGCTGAAGCTTGGTCGGTGGAACTGCACTCACCGACTCGTTTGAAGCGCCTCAAGCGGAGGCTTACTGTACCCTCACCAATGTAACTGGGCCCTATATCTCCAATGTCTAGCTTCTAGCTGGTGAGACGGAACCAGACATCATGGTATTGAAGACAAATTCAAGACATATTGAAGAGATTTATGATAAAATCAAGGCCAAATAATTTTATCCAGGATATACCAAAACTCTTATCCACATTCATTTATACATACCTGGGTCCGGTGGTAAGATAGCTCCCAGAAGCTTACAATCCTCAGATATGTACAGGATAATCGATGTTGAATAGTTATCTAACCACTTACTTATGATCATATAATTTTTTTTCTTTTTATATTTAATTCTGTCTGGCACAATATTTGTACCCATAACCTGGACCCATGTCACTGCACCATTGTGAGGATTTGTCCAAACCCCAACAAGCTTGTCCAAACACAAGAAAGTTTCAAATGGTGGTGGGTCATTTGGTTCGTTTGGGTTATGTGGGACAAATGGCCGTACTGGGTTTTTTGGGATATATGGTTGTCTAGCGTCTGGGGGTTCACCTCTGCCACGACCTCCACGGACACGACCGCCACGACTTCCAGGGCCACCACGTGCCCTGGGCGTTCCAGATCCAGAAGGCGTTGGATTATTTCCTCTCATAGCATTTATTTCTGTAAAAAGAAAATAAAGAATTGTGAGTATAACAAGATTAACTAAAGGGTCTCGGGGAATGAGGACGTGAGTGCCAAATTTCGGAAATGCGTTTTATTGACTGAAACTAATCATTATGACCTAACTCATGGTCTAAAATCCATGCTTTGTATTTTCTTCCTTTAATGTGAATACTTCTTTTTGCCTGCTCTTTTTACGATTCAATACAATTAAGCAATATCTCGAAATTGCTTTCTTGTTTTTCTTTTCAAAATAAAAAAGTTGTGCAACTCTTCGTGTGCCAATATTTTCGTTTTTTGGAACGCACCACACTATTGACCACCATTTGTTTTTTCTTTTAAATAAATAAAAATGGATTTCTTGTGTTTTCACCTTCTCATTCTTATGAGAAGGTATTAGTTTTATGCCAGATTTGACTACGTCGGTTTTCATCAAATCTGCATGTTTTGAGAGCCTCTAAGTCAGGAAAATTTGATTTTCACGAATGTGTCTGTAGTCTAGGACTCTAAGGTGATCCATGAATTTAAACACGTATATCCCATAAGAAAAAAGGAAGTTTTTCTAAATTTGATTCAGTCAACATTAGGTGAATTTATCTGAAACTCAGATTTCTCTTCACAGTTATCCGTAAAATACAAATCAAAAATTACTTTTCAAATATCACTCCCATACTATTTTTTACTGATAATTAGATGCTTACACAAATTGTTTAAATAATTGATTATTGTTTTTAGAAATTTTTTCTTTGAATAAAGTTAGAATGTCGCGGTTTTTCCCGAATTTTTCGACTTAGCTTCAACTGTTCAGTTGGAAGAAGGCAATAATTAACTAAATTGAAAGAAAATAATGTTTTAAACAATGTATTATTATTTATAATAACATTCTTTCAGAATAATGCTAGGAAGTTAAATTTTGTTCTGAAATATTATACTTTTTGTCGACTTTTCACTCAGAGCGAAGTAAAAAAATAATAAAATGTAACAAAAATCATTGTTTTTAAAAAACATTATTGTTTATATCCATCTTCTCCTATAGAAATTCTTGATAATTGCGGGGTTTTTTTCTAAAATTTTCCACTTCATGTAAACTTTTCACTTAGTAAGATAGTAATTAATGCAAGTTAATAAACATCGTTGGTTAAACAATTTATTATCGTTCATAAATGTCTTTTCTTTGATAATTGCTAGAAAGTTTCATTTATTTCCGGAATTTTTAGCTTTGCTTTGGCTTTTTAGTTATCAACAAATAATAAATAAACAATACGGAGAATTATTTTTCGAACAATCTCTTTCTTTTTTCTGAATATATTTACCTGAAATAAAACAGATATTTGAACTATTCTTTACATTTTTTATATGTGGAGCATATAAAATATAAATTTTCCTTGAAGTAGTTACTAAAAGCCTTTTTTTTTAATTAAAATTAATATTTATTATTTGTTCCCAACTAAAAAGTTAAAGAAAAGCTGAAAATTTCAGGAAAACCCGCAAATTTCTAGCATTACTCTAACAAAAAAATAAACCATGATAAGTTGTTTAAACAATTATTTTTGTTAACTTGCATTAATTATTATCTCATTAAGCAAGAAGTGGACAAAAAGTTAAGAATTTCAGACAAAAACCGCAATTATCAAGCATTACTATAGGAGAAGATAGTTATAAATAATAATAATTTTTTTAAACAATTATGTTTACTAAATTTTAATAATTACTACCACACTCTTCAAATTTAAGTAATTATTGCATCGATCTCACTGAAAAGTTGAAAATAAGTTTACAGATTCGGAAAAAACTGCGACTTATTCTAAGAGAAAAATGCTAAAAACAATAATAAATTATTTAAAAACTTCATGTAAACATCTCATCATCAGTAGAAAGTAGTGTTTTGTGTATTAGAAACAATTCGTATTTAAATAACCGCAAAAAAATCATAATTAGCGCTAAAAACTCGCAAAACCCATTTTTTCACTTATGAAAATTTGAAAAAATAATTGAACTTTCAACCAAATGAGGGAGAATTTTTTACGAAAAGAGATCAATTCTGAAACGAAAATGCCGAATTTTTAACCAAGAAAGAAATAAAATTTCCACTACATTGTTAAATTTTCAAGCCAAAAAGACGAATTTTCAAAAAAAACAGTTGACTTTTCAACCGAAAAGAATGATATTTCAACCAAATTGTTAAAATTTCAAGAAAATAATTAAATTCTAAACAAAACAAAAACAGTTAACGAAAAAAGATGAACTCTCAACGAAAAATGTAATAGTTAATATTTCAACCAAAAAAGGTTTTAATTTTAAATAAAAAACAGTTGCATTCAACAAAAAAATTTATCTTCCACAAATTGTTTACATTTCTAACAACAAAGATAAACTTTCAACCAAAATGATGAATCTTCAACGAAAACAAATAATTTTTAACAAATTAATTTACCTTTTAACCAAGAAGTGGAATTTTCGGCCCCAAAATACGAATTTTTAGCAAAATAGTTAAATCCTCAATCAAGGAAGATTAATTTTCAATCAAAAAGTTGCAAATTTATCCAAAGAGGATGAAATTTCTTTTAAAACAAATGAATTTTTAAACCAAAAAGACGGTTATTAAAAAAAAAATTGAATTTTCAATACAAAAATGAGATGTTTTTACCAAAAGAGATACATTTTGAAATGAAAATGCCGAATTTTGAACCAAGAAATAAATAAAATTTTCACTTAATAGTTCAATTATCAAGCCTAAGAGACGAATTTTCTACAAAACAGTTGCATTTTCAAACGGAAAATACGTTTTTTCTACAAAAAAGTTACTTTTCAACCAAAATAATTGAGTTTTTAAAGAAATACATGCATTTTCAACTAAGTGATGAAATTTCAACCAAAATGGAATTTTCAACAAAATAGTTGAATCCTCAACAAAATTAGATTCATTTTCTAACAATCTAGTTAAATTTTCAACCTAAAAACGAGATTTTTTTACAGAAAAGGGATCAATTTTGAAACAGCTTTTTCTCGAAAATTTCTGTGATTTCAACTTAAAATTATAATTTTGAATGCGCAATTCTGAAAAAGTTTAATTTTTAAAACCTTGTAACAAAATTTGTTTGTTTCAAAAGTTTAAATTTGCAAATATTTGTTTCGAAGCTTCTTAATTTTTAAATGTTTAGTCAGGAACGTTTCTAATTTGTTAATGTTTAGTTAATCCCTGGAATTTTTCTTAAAATTCGAAAAACCTTATATTTCTTACAAAATCCTTCTAAATCTTCTGAAATTCTAGGAAATTCTTTAATCCCGCATATGGTATAATTTTTTGAATTACTTAAAATCATTAGACTCCCTGGAAATTCCTTCAAATTTTTTAAATCTCTTGAAAATTCCTTAGAATCCTTAGAAATACCCTAAAATGTTTCAAATCCTTTGAAATCTTTGAAAATCTCTGGAAATTGTTTAGGGGCTTGGAAATTCTTGGGAATCTTCTGAAATACCCTTCAAATCCCTTAAAAATGTTTAAAGTTCTGGAAATTTACTCAAAATGTTTGAAAATCTATTAAAATTTTTCAAATCCTTTGAAATCCCTCAAGCCTTGTGAATAAAAACCTTGTAATCCATTAAAATATGAAATCCGTTGAAATGCCGTGAAATTAAATGAAATCTGATATTGAAATATTTGAAGCCCTATGGAATGCTTTGAGATCCAGGAAAATTTATTAGCATACTTTATTAAAAGTCTTTAAAATCCCTCAGAATGACTGACATCCTCAGAAATCTGATAAAATCTCTTAAAAATCCTTTGAAATATTTGTAAATCTTGGAAATCCTATGAAATCCCTTGGACTCTTTTTCAATATTCTAAAATCTTATCAATCCTATGAAATCCTTTCAAATCTTTCAAAATTTAAGGAATTTCTTTAAAAATGCTAAATAACCGAAATATTTGAAATTATCTTTATATTTTTGAAATCCTACGGAATGCCTTCATTTTTGTGAAATTCTTTGCAGTACATAGAAATATAATAAAATGTTTAGGACTTTTTCTTATAGATATATATATGTTTAGGTATTTATATTTATATATATATATATATATATATATATATATATATTGAAATCCGTCAAAAATCACTTAAAAACTTTAAAATAATATTTAATCCCTTAATTGACTCTTGTGCACTCCCTTGGACTGCCATACGATCTTTAAAGTATTTTAACTTTCCTTAAAATGTTCAAAAGCTTCGAAAATTTCTTAAAATAATTAAAATCGTTGGAAATTCTATGAATTCCCTTGAAATCTTTTGAAATCCTTTTAAATTATTGGAAATCTTTCAAATGTTTTAAACTCTTTCACAAAAATATCGTAGAATGGCTTTTAGGGCTGGTCTGCAAGACTTTTATTTTAACTTCTAAACGCTACTTTTTACAAAAGTGGCTCTCAATTCGATCTCGAGTGTTTCCACTTTGTTTACATTTATAATTATATGGTGCTCACTTCACTCACTCATTTCATTAGTTATTTTTTTTTAATAATAGACCAACCAAACATTTTGATCAATTTCAAAATAGAAATGTACAAAAAATACAAAGATACAAAATGATACAAAAAAAAATTTAATACAAGACAAATCAGACAAATCAAATTTTGTATTCGAATTGATAATTTTTCGAGCTGTAAAAGGGAAGGGAGAAGTTCTGTCGCACCCTATCTCTTTTCCAGCTTTATGATTTCTTTACAAAAATTGTCAGAATTATTCTATTTGAAAATTTATGACCAGATACTATTTTCTATTCATGCGTCAACTTTGAATTATGTCGATGAAAAAAGTTTGTCTGTGTGTAACAGATGATTCAAATATTATAAATGAGCAAAACTTCCTTAATCTTCAATGAAGTGTATTAATATTATAGATCAATCGATTTGCCTCGAATCAAGGAATCTTTTCCGTTCTTGCATCAATTTTGAGTTATGTTAGTGAAAAAAGTTATACTATAAAAAATCGTGTTTTCAAATATTATGCTATGGGTCAATCGATTCGTCTTGAATCATCACAACTTTTCTACACTCACATCAACTTTAAATTATGAGAATGAGAAAATTTTGACTATAAAAATCGATTTCAAAAATATGTAAATTACCATAACTTCCCTAATCTTTAATAAAATGTATTAATGTTGCAGGTTAGTCGATTCGTCTCGAACTAGGAAATATTTTATATTCTTGCATGAACTTTGAATTATGTTGAAGAAAAAAGTTTTACCATAAAAGACCGTATTTTCAAATATTATGCATTACCATAGATTCCTTACTCTTCAATAAAATGTATTAATATTATAGGTCAATCGATTCGTCTCGAATCGAAACATTTTTTCTGTTCTTGCAACAACTTTGAATTATATTGATAAGAAAATTTTTACTATTAAAATCCGATTTTCAAAATATATAAATTACCATAACTTCCCTACTCTTTAATAAAATATATTAATATTATAGGTCAATCGGTTCGTCTCCAACCAAGGAATCTTTTATATTTTTGCACCAACATTGAATTATGCTAATGAAAAAAGTTTTACTACAAAAAAAATTCCTCAATTTAAAAATGTCTACAACAAAGTTCTAAGCAATTGTCCGGATGTGTGCGTGTGGATGTCACGCTTTTTCGTGAACACGATAACTTGAAAACGGTCGCAGATAAATTGATGAAATTTAGAGGGCTTATTTTCCCGACTAATATCTTGAAACTGACCGAAGGATTTCTAAAAATATTTGTTGCATTTTATCTGAGCACTTAATAATATTTGAAAAATCGGTTTTTTATAGTAAAACTTTTTTCATTAACATAATTCAAAGTTGATGCAAGAACAGAAAAGATGTGTTGATTCGATTCGAATCGATTGACCTTTAATATTAATAAATTTTATTGAAGAGTAAGGAAGCTATGGTAATGCATAATATTTGAAAAGACGGTTTTTTATAGTAAAACTTTTTACTTCAACATAATTTAAAGTTGATCCAAGAATATAAAAGATTCCTTGGTTCGAAACGAATCGATTGACCTATAATATTAATACATTTTATTAAAGAGTATGGAAGTTATGGTAATTTATATATTTTGAAAATCGGTTTTTTATAGTAAAACTTTTTTCATTATCATAATTCAAAGTTGATGCAAGAACGGAAAAGATTCCTTGATTCGAGGGAAATCAATTGATCTATAATATTAATACACTTTATTGAAGATTAAGGAAGTTATGCTCATTTATAATATTTGAGTCATCTGCTCCAAACAGAAAAACTTTTTTCATTGACATAATTCAAAGTTGACGCATGAATAGAAAATACTTTTTGATCCTAAGTTTTCAAATCGAATGATTTTGACAAAATTTGTAAAGAAATCATAAAGCTGGGAAAGGGATAGGTTGCGACAGAACTTTTCCCTTTTCCAGCTCGAAAAATTATGAGTTTGAATACAACATTTGATTTGTCTGATTTGTCTTTGTGTTAAAAATTTTTTTTGTATTATTTTGTAGTTTTGCATTTTTTGTAAATTTCTATTTTTAAATTGATCAAAATGAAGACTTTGGTTTGTCTATTATTCAAAAAAATAACTAATGCTTCCTCTATGAGTAAGCAAATACATTAGCTAACGGGAAGCAAAGTGCTCGTGAAATGAGCACCATATAAATATAAATACAAACAAAGTGGAAACACACGAGATCGAATTGACAGCGAGTTTAAAATATTATTGATTGCTAAAAAAAATACAACAAAAATATTTTCCGAAATCCTTCTCTCAGTTTCAAGATATTAGTGGTGAAAATAAGTTTTCAAGTCATCGTTTTCACAACAAAGTGTGACATCCACACACACATCCGGATAATTGCTTAGAACATTGTATTGGACATTTTTAAATTGAGGAAGGGTTAATTAAATGAATTTAAAAATTTTGGAAAATCCCGCGTGAAAAAGTTTGCATCGCTCAAGCATGGCTCAAGCATGGCAAAAAACTTGGAAATATGTGGCTAAAGCGTGGGTCACGGCTGAATGGTACATGGCTAAAGCGTTGCTCTTGTCCGTCTGCCATCTCCATGCTTAGGCCACACTAAACACAAATGAATATTCTTAAGAATATTAGAGAACATTAGCCCGCGTTGAAAATTTAAATCTTAACTTTGCCAATAGCTGACACATCTCTAAATGGTAAGTTCAGTACCCGGGTGCACCAGAACGTGCACCAGGTCGTTCAAGGCGTCATCTACGAGAACTTTCAAAACATTTAAATTGTGCTAACAGCCAAAACAACTCCAAATGGTGAGTCGATGCTCCGGGTACCCCGGGTCGTACACCAGG
>CAKNYM010050372.1:98099-126375 GCA_932195095.1 Andricus curvator
AATAATAATATTAAACGGGATATTTAATAAAAAAATGTAAATTATTTATAATTAAATATTTTTAAATAATTAATGGAGTGATTTTGACCGGGACTAGAGGTTAAACTTAAATGATACCGTACATAATCAAAGACTACGCGCTCACCGCCCTCTACCTCAAAAACGGTTCAACGTATAAAAAATTTTTTTAAACAAAAGTTGTAGAGAATTTAATCTACTACAATATTTATAATAAATACAATTAGCGTAAAACTAACAGGGAACGAGATATTTACAAAAAATGCGGAAAAAATCGATTTTTTGACCTTTGACCTTAATTTTTTATAAGTCGCGGCCACGCTATCATATGTAGGTTTTGAGGCAAGTTTTAGGATGTCAAAATAAAGGTTTATACGAGTTTATAGCCGGTTATCTTGAATTCCGAGATTCTTACCTTATTCTGACTAATATGACTGGACTATCGTACCGACAATTTTTGATGGTTTCATTAGGCAACAGCCAGTATTAAGCCAATGTTAATAATAAGAAGAAGATGGTTTCATTATGATGAGAATGTAAAAATAGAAAGAATTGAAAGGAATTCAATGAATACATTTAAAATAAAAAATTTAGTTTTAATTAACTTGAGAATCCATGAAATTGAAGCCTTGGCAGAGATTACGTTATACATAATAAAATTCTCTAATTTAAATCTATGTTTATAGTATCATAAGTACATAATACCTGCCTAAGAATTTTTTGTTCTGGACGTAGTATATTATGTGACAGAACAAACAAGGTCCTATAATCAATTATTTAAACATATGTGCTAACAGCTTGAAGAATTTTCCGTCAAAACAGATTTTTGTTTAAACAACGTTACCTCTCCCAAGGCTTCAACTTAAGAAAAGATCTTCAATTCAGAATAACGAATTTATAACTCAAAGTTTTGTAAAAGTCTAGAATATTCTGAAAAATTAACTTATAGAAATTAAAACATTTTCAGAAATAAATATGTCTGAATAAAAATATTCAAATTGTATGATTTCAAATGCAAAATCTTTTGAAAATGAATATTGAAATATTAATTGTAAAAGGAAAAAGAATGTAACATTGTAGTTTCCAAGATTAAACAATTTTTAAAAATAAACAAATTTCACCGAAATTTTCTATATTTTAATAATATTGCACAATTTATAACCGGACTAATATCCATTTTTAAACAGAAAACGTTTAAAAGAAAACACTGAAAAATTTTTAAAGTAGAAATATTTAAAATTGAGAAATTGCAAATAGAAGAGCAAAAAAAAATCATATGAAAAATTGCAGTGTTAATAATTAATTACTAGCAAATTTTTATTTTGATGATCATTCCGAAAGGGAAATGGCTTAATGGTATAATAATAATTATTATTATCCAAAAATGGAATATTAAAATTTGCAATAAAAAAAAAATTTCAATATAAAAAGTATTTTCTGCAAAACCATTGAATTTTCTACCAAATTGTTCAATTCTCAAGCCAAAATGACAAATTTTCTAAAAAACAGTTGAATTTTCAATAAAAAACCTAAATTTTAACAAAAAATGTAATAGCTGATACATTGATAACAAAAAATATACATTTTTTATCAGAGAGATATAAATTTAAACAAAAAAGACGAATTTTCAACGCAATACTTGAATGTTAAAATACATAAATTTTGAATAAAACAGTTGAATTTTCAACTAAAAAGATAAATTGTTACCAACCAATGTAATAATGGAATGTTTAGTTAAAAGCATTACATTTTAACTAAGAAAAGCTAATGAAAACCAATTTTTGAAGTACAAGTATTTTCAAATCGGTTCAAAATTGAGAAATTTTAGATATAAGAGCTAAAAAAATAAAATGAAAGTTTCAACGATAATGAATAATTATTACAAAATTTTAATTTCGATTATAAATTTTTTAACAAAAATAGAAAAGGTAAATTTAAATTGAATTTTTGAGCGAAAAAAATGAATTTTCTAATGAACAGTTGAACTTTCAACAAAATAGTTAAAGTGTTAGTTGAGAATTTACTTGTTACCAAAAAGAAGGTATTTTTGACTAAAATTATAAATCTTCAACCAAAAAAAATGAACTTTTAAAAAAGTAGGTCAACTTTCAACCAAGGATTCGAATTTTCAACTGGAAAATATTAATTTTCAACAAAAAGTGTAATAGTTTATATTTCATAAATACAATATTTTAATAAAATACAAAAAACAGTTGGACTTAACCAAAAAATACCACTTTTCAACAAAAAACTTGATTTTTAAACAAACAAAAAAATGATTTTACACCAAAAAAGTCGAATTTGTAACCATATACACAACTTTCCAACGAAATAGTGGAGTTTTCAACTAAAAAGACAAACTTTTAACCAAAAATGGAATTTTTAAATTTGTAGTTAAAAAATTAAATTATAACAACAACAAAACTAATACAAACATTTGTATGGTGGAAATATTTTTTAATTGGTTCAAAATTCAGAAAGTTTAGATAGAAGAGCTAAACAAATCAAATGACAAATTTCAACTTCAATAACTAATTACTACAAAATTTCAATTTCGATGATCAATTTTTATCAAAAAATGGGATAGTTAAATTTTCATTTAAAAAAATTAACTTTCAATACAAAAAACGAATTTTCAACAAAACCGTTGAATTTTCAACCAATTTGTTGAATTCTTAAGCCTAAAGAACAAATTTTTTAAAGAACAGTTGAATTTTGAACAAAAAATGTAATAGTTGATATTTCAAACGAAAAATATTTTAATGTATGAACAAAGATATTCAAATTTAGACAAAAATACGAGGTGTACACGCAATACGTGAATGCAAAATCAAAACAGATTAGTTTTTGGCCACATAGTTGCATTTTTAAACGAAAAAGTCGAATTTGTAACCAAATAGGTAACTTTTCAACAAAATAGTTATATTTTTAACTAAAAGGTAAATTGTTAGCCAAAAATGTAATAGTTATATTTTTAGTTCAAAATATTAATTATTGATCAAAAACTAAAAAACAAAAACAATCTGTGAAGCAGAAATATTTTCAAAATGGTTCGAAATTGATAAATTTTATAGAAGTGTTAGAAAAATCAAATGAAAGTTTCAGTGGTAATGACTTATTATTACAAAATTTTAATTTGGATGATCAATTTTTAAACAAAAATGGAATAATTAAATTTAAATAAGAAATTTTTTTCTATTAAAAAATACAATGAAAGAAGGGTTTTTTTCTAGAAAACCATTGAATTTTCTACAAAATTGCGGAACTTTCAAGCCAAAAAAATGAATTCTCTAAAGAACCGTTGAATTTTCGACCGAGAATATAAATTTTCAGTAAAAAGGTTTTAAGTTTTTAATTAAATAGTTAAGTTTCTAATTTAAAAAATTAATTATGAATCTTCAACCAAAAAAAAAAAAAGTTTCAAGAAAGTAATTGAACTTGCAACCAAGGAGTTAAATATGTCCATTAAGCTAGCACCTCCACAAACGAAATTTTGGATTCTTCATAACTCAGAATTTTGACTTTTTTTGGGCTCCAATTAAAATTTCTCGGCTCCTTTACTTTTTTCCAAAAATCAATTTTCTTGTGCAGGTGCTAGCTTGCATTAACCTAGCACCTCCACTTCTTGAAATCACAAAATAATAAAAATTCGGTTTCGCCAGATTTTTTGGCCTTTTTTAAGGCTCTTGAAATCCGCAAAAATATTTCCCAAAAACAACCCTTAATTTCCAAAATCAACCCCTTTCAAGAAATTTGAATTTTTCACAAATTTAATCCCGGCGTATTTTCGGACTTTTTTTAGGCTGCTAGCAAATACCCACTCCAATTTTTGGGCTTCAACCCTTAACGTTAAAAATCAACCCCTTTGTACCACGTAGAAAATAATTTCTCAAAAAAGAATCATTTTGAGAATTTTACAGTGTCAATAAAGTTTTTGATTTTTGGGCTTCTTGAAAATACCCACTCCGATTTTTGGGCTCCAACCCTCAAGGTTAAAAATCAACCTCTTTGAACCACGTAGATATGACTTTTTCAAAGAAAATCATTTTGAGAATTTTACAGTGTCAATAGAGTCTCCGATTTTTGGGCATTAGGATTAAATCAGAATTGCAAGTGTAACATGAAAAAAACTCTAAATAACTCTTTGCAAGTAAACAATTTCAAACTGAAATATTTTTTTCGAAAGTTTGTCCCAAGTTCTCTTCAAACAGTATTTAAGATGAAGTATGCTTTTTTTGACAAAGTCATATCTATGTGGTACAAAGGGGTTAATTTTCAACGTTAAGGTTTGGAGTCCAAACATCGGAGTGGGTACTTTCAAGGAGCCCAAAAATCAGAAACACTATCCACACTGTAATATTCTAAAAAAAAATTTCGTACAAAGTCATATCTGCGTGGTACAAAGGGGTTGATTTTTAAATGTTAAGGGTTGGAGCTAAAAAATCGGAGTGGATATTTTCGAGGGGCCCAAAAATCAGAGCCTCTATCCACACTGCAAAATGTTCAAAAAGATTATATTTTGACAAAGTCATATCTACGTGGTGTGAAGGGGTTGATTTTGAAACGCTAAGGGTTGGAGCTAAAAAATCGGACTGAGTATTTTCGAAAAGCCCAAAAATAAAAGGCTCTATTGAAACTGCAAAGTTTTCAAAAACATTATTTTTTGATCAAGTCATACCTACGTGGTACGAAGGAGTTGATTTTTAACGTTAAAGGTTGGATTCAAACAATCAGAGTTGGTATTTTCGAGCAGCTCAAAAAAAGCCCGAAAATACGCCGGGATTAAATTTCTGAAAAATGCAAATTTCTTGAAGTGGGTTGATTCTGGAACTTAAGGGTTGTTTTGGGGAAATTTTTTTTTGCGGATTTCAAAAGCGCAAAAGAAGCCCGAAATTCTGGTGAAATTGAATTCTTATTATTTTGTGATTTTACGAAATGGCGGTGCTAGGTTAATGTAAGCTAGCACCTCCACAAGAAAATTTATTTTTTGAAAAAAGTAAAGGAGCCTAACAATTTTAATTGGTGCCCAAAAAAAGCAAAAAAAAAACAAAAATTCTGAGCTCTGAAGAATCCCGAAACTCGATTGTGGAGGTGCTAGCTTAATGGGCCTAGGATAAATGTTCTACCTAAAAAAATGAATTTTTAACAACAAAAGTAATGGTTGATATTTGCAACCAAACAGTTTCATTTTTAACCAAAAAAATGATTTTTTTACCAAAAAGGACGAATTTGTAGCAAAATACATAAATTTTGAACCAAATAATGAAGTTTTCAACTGAAAAGATAAAATTTTAACCAAAAATGGAAAAGTAAAATTTTTATTAAAAAAATTAAATTATAACAAAAAATACTAATACAACAATTTGTAAAGTAGAAATATTTTCGAATTGGTTTCAAATTGAGGAATTGTAGATAGAAGAGCAAAATAAATCAAATGAATAGTTTCAGTGTTAATAATTAATTAGCAGAAAATGTATGCGATCGAATCTGAGCAATTTCAAACTTGAAGTTTTTGAAATTGAATAAATAATAAATAAAAGCCTCAGGGAATAAATAATGTCATCCATAAAGCTTAATAAAGGGTTTAAATCAAAATTATTTGAGCAGTTTAAATTTTCAAGGATTCGTAATTAAAAAATTGTAAATTTTGAAATAATAACATTAGATGATTAAACATTTTCAAGCCTGAAAGTGAAAAAATGTAAAAATTGATATAAAACGCAAATAAAAAAGTTATCAGGTCGAGGTATTTTAATTTAAAAGGGTTCGATCACATGTTTGAAATTTTTTTTCAAAATTTCAAAATTTGTATATTGTATTGGGTAAACTTACCACCACAAATGAGGAGAACCGTGAGTGCAAGGAGTACAGTTTCAATAAGGATCTTCATTTTTGGTCGAGAGATTCCCTAAATGTTAACTGACAAAATTTAGAACATTTTCGCCGCTATATATAGCTCTCCTAATCAATATTTTATTGCTCAACTTTATAGCGTTTGTAGACTAAACTGTAGGAGGAAAAAGAAAAATCATTCAGGTTTGAGCAATCTGATAAAATTAAAATTATCATTAAATAGACCTTAGACTCTATTAACAATTGAAAAAGTCTATGCGGAAATATTCGTTTAACACCTAATTTTTCGAATGGAATATATCGTCAATTTAGAGTTCTAATCACGCTTCCCTGTTGGAAAAAAAGTTCACAAGAAAGTAAATTTCTACAACTCTTTTTTTGTTGTTGTTAAAACATTTAATTTTCTGTAAAAAAAATGTTCAAAATTTAACAAACAAACAAAATTAAATACAAATAGATCATTTTTTCTTGTATTTTCTTGTAATAAAGTAAAACATAACAATAAACCATAAGCTTCTACAATTCAAACATTTGTATAACTTCTTATTAATATTTTTTTTACTTTGTTATTAATTTTAGTTACTTTGAAGTTACTTTGTGTTTCTTGTGAACCTCCTATTATGAGAGGTTTATTGGTCAGTTGTGGGTAGAAAATGGTTCTGTTTTTTGTTTTAAAATTTATCTTTTTTGTACAAAATCCTCGTTTTTAGGTTGAAAATTTAACTATTTTTTTAGAAAATAAATGTGATTTGGTTCAGGATTCAACTACTTTGTTGAAAATTCGTCTTTTTTTGTTGAATCTAACTGTGATTGATCTCAAATTAAAATATTTGTTGATTCAAATAATATAAACTATTGTATTTTTATAATAATTAATTATATTTTTTGCTGAGAATTCATCTATTTTGGTTGAAAATTTATGAATTTCTCCAAAATTGCAACTATTTTTGTAGAAAGTTCAACTACTTAGTTGAAAAGTAACTTTTTTGTTGGAAAATCATATTTTCGGCTTGAAAATGCAACTTTTCTGCATTAAATTCGTCGTTTTGGCTTGAAAATTCAACAATCTGGGAGAAATTTTTGTTCTTTCTTAGTTCAAAATTCGGTTTTTTGGTTTCAAAATTTATCACATTTGGTAAAAAAATCTTATTTCTTCTGATTAAAAATTAAACTATTTTTGTAGAAAGTTAATATGATTTGATTGAAGATTCAGCTATTTTGTTTACATCCGTCTTTTTTTATTGAAAATTTAAACAATTATTTGAAAGTTTTCAACTTTTTCAAGCCAAGAGAAAGAATTTTACACAAAAAACTTACCTTTCAACTAAATATTTGGACTTTCTACCAAAATAGATCAATTATTAACAAAATACATGAATTTTCAACTAAATGGTGGAATTTTCATACCGAAAATATTACTTTTGAACAAAAAAGTTAATTATCAACCAAATAGTCGAATTTTCACCATTTTAAAACCAAAAAGACAAATTTTCAACAAATAGTTAAATTTCCAACAAAAGAGATGAATCTTCAACTAAAATTATGAATCTTCAACCAAACAAGTCTATTTGCAACAATGTATTTAACAAAAATAGCAGAATCCTCCATTACATCAGACTACACATTCTTCAATAATAGTTGAATTTTCAATCAGAAGAAATAAAATTTTTTTACCAAATGAGTTAAATTTTGAAACCAAGAAAGAAAAAAAATTCCTACTAAATTGTTGAATTTTCTAGCCAAACTGAAGAATTTTCTACAAACAGTTGCATTTTCAAAGAGAAAATATTAATTTCAAACAAAAAACTTGAACTTTCTACGAAAATAGTTAAATTTTTATCGAAAGACATACATTTTCAACGAAGTAGTTAAATTTTTAACCAAAAAAAATGAATTCTCAACCAAAAAGTATAATAGTTGGTATTATTTTAACCAAAAAAGATTTAAATTTAAAATCAATCACAGTTGAATTCAACCAAAAAAGATCAAAAGAGATCAATTTTGAAACCAAAAAGACGAATTTTGAACCAAGAAAAAAAATCTACACAATTGTTGAATTTTCAAATCGAAGATATGAATTTTCAACCAAAAAGTTACTTTTCAACCAAATAGTTGGATTTTCAACCCAAGAAAGACGGATCTTAAAAAAACAGTTGAATTTTCAATTAAAAAGGATGACATTTTAACGAAATTGTTGATTTCAAAAAAAAAAAATTAACTTCTAAACAAAACGCAAACTTTTAACCAAACAAGATTAATTCTCAACGAAAAATGTAATGAAACCTCATAAATATTTAAATTAAAAATAAAAAACAGTTAATTTCAACAACAAAAAAATGAATTTTCGACCAAATGTTTACACTTTTAATCGAAAAGATAAACTTTCAACTAAAATGATGAATTTATACCAAAAAAAAGTTAATTTTTAACAAAGTAATTTAACTTTTGGCCAAGAGGTGGAATTATCGACCCAAAAAGACTAATTTTTAACAAAATAGTTGAATCCTCAACCAACGGAGATTAATTTCCAATCAAAAAGTTGCAATTTTATCCAAAGAAGATGAAATTTCTTCTAAACCAGATAAATTTTTAAACCGAAAAGACGAATATTAAAAAGAAATAATTTAATTTTCATTTTTAAAAAATGAGACTTTGTTTATCAAAAGAGATAAATTTTGAAACGAATATGTCGAATTTTGAACCAAGAGAGAAAAAAAATGTTTACTTAACTGTTGAATTTTCAAGCCAAGAAGACGAATTTTCCACTAAACAGTTGCATTTTCAACCGAAAATATGATTTTTCAACAAAAAAGTTACTTTTAAACCCAATAGTTGAACTTTCTACGAAAATAGTTCAATTTTTAAAGAAATACAAACATTTTCAACCAAGTAATTAAATTTTAAACTGTTGACTTTTCAAACCAAATAGTTAAATTTTTATCTGAGAAAGATGTAATTTCTACTAAAATAGATTAATTTTAAGTTAAAAAGACAATTTTTTAATAGAATAGTTGAATTTTTATCAACAAATAATTTCAGTTGACTTTTCAACACCAAAATATGAATTTTTGAACAAAAAGTAGACTTTTTACAAAATAGTTCAATTTTCAACAACAGTTGAATTTTCAACCAAAAAGGATAAAGTTTCATCAAAATTGTTGAATTTTTAAACCCAATAGTTGCATTTTTATCCTAGAAAGATGCAATTTCTACTGAAACAGATACATTTTTAAATTAAAAAGATAAAATTTTCAAAGGAATAGTTGAATTTTCATCTGTTAAAGATTCCAGTTGACTTTTCAACGTCAAAATATTAATTTTCAACAAAAAGTAAATTTTGTACGAAATAGTTGAATTTGCAACAAACCAGTTTAATTTTCAACCCAAAAGGTGGAATTTTCAACAAAATTGTTGAATTTTCAAACCAAATAGTTAAATTTGTATCCAAGAAAGATGTAATTTCTACTAAAATAGATTAATTTTAAGTTAAAAAGTCAATTTTTCAAAAGAATAGTGGAATTTTCATCAAACAATAATTTCAATTGACTTTTCAACACCAAAATATTAATTTTTGAACAAAAATTAGATTTGTTACAAAATAATTCAATTTTCAACAACTGTTGAATTTTCAACCAAGAAGGATAAATTTTCAACAAAATTGTTGAATTTTCAAACCCAATTGTTGCATTTTTATCCTAGAAAGATGCAATTTCTACTGGAACAAATACATTTTTTAATTAAAAAGATAAAATTTTTAAAGGAATAGTTGAATTTTCATCCGAAAAAGATTTCAGTTGACTTTTCAACGTCAAAATATTAATATTTGACAAAAAGAAAATTTTCTACGAAATAGTTGAATTTCCAAAAAAACAGTTTAATTTTCAACCCAAAAGGTGGAATTTTCAACAAAATTGTTGAATTTTCAAACCAAATAGTTAAATTTTCAAACCAAATAGTTGCATTTTTATCCTAGAAAGATGCAATTTCTACTGAAACAGATACATTTTTAAATTAAAAAGACAAATTTTCAAAGGAATAGCTGAATTTTCATCCTGCAAAATTGAAAAAAATTACATTAAAAATAGATTAATTTTAAGTTAAAAAGACAACTTTTCAAAAGAATAGTCGAATTTTCATCAACAAATAATTTCAGTTGACTTTGCAACCCCAAAATATTAATTTTTGAACAAAAATTAGATTTTTTACAAAATAATTCAATTTTCAACAACAGTTGAATTTTCAACCAAAAAGGATAAATTTTCAACAAAATTGTTGAATTTTCAAACCCAACTGTTGGATTTTTATCCTAAAAAGATGCAATTTCTACTGGAATAAATACACTTTTAAATTAAAAAGATAATATTTTCAAAGGAATAGTTGAATTTTCATGCGAAAAAGATTTTAGTTGACTTTTCAACGTCAAAATATCAATATTTAACAAACAGTAAATTTTCTACGAAATAGTTGAATTTGCAACAAACCCGTTTAATTTTCAACCCAAAAGGTGGAATTTTCAACAAAATTGTTGAATTTTCAAACCAAATAGTTAAATTTTCAAACCAAATAGTTAAATTTTTATCCAAGAAAGATGTAATTTCTACTAAAATAGATTAATTTTAAGTTAAAAATACAATTTTTCAAAATAATAGTGGAATTTTCATCAACAAATAATTTCAGTTCACTTTTCAACACCAAAATATTAATTTTTAAAGAAAAAGTAGATTTTTAACAAAATAGTTCAATTTTCAACAACTCCTGAATTGTCAACCAAAACGGATGAATTTTCAATCCAAATAGTTGCATTTTTATCCTAGGAAGATGCAATTTCTACTGAAACAGATACATTTTTTAATTAAAAAGACAAATTTTCAAAGGAATAGTTGAATTTTCATCCGAAAAAGATTTGAGTTGACTTTTCAACGTCACAATATTAATTTTGAACAAAAAGTAAATTTTCTACGAAGAAGTTGAATTTTCAACAAACCAGTTTAATTTTCAACCAAAAAGGATGAATTTTTAACAAAATTGTTGAATTTTCAAATCTGAAATTTGTTGCATTTTTATTCAAGAAAGATATAATGTCTACTAAAACAGATGAATTCCCAAAATAACTGATTTTCAACAAAATAGTTAAATCCTCAAGCAAAAAAATAATTTAATTTTCAACCAAAAAAATGAGATTTTTTTACTAAAGGAGATAAATGTTGAAGCGAAATTTCGAATTTTGAAACAAGAATGAAAAAAATTTCCACTTAATTGTTGAATTTTTTGAAGCGAAAAAGGCGAATTTTCTACAAAACAGATGCTTTTTCAAACCGAAAATATGATTTGTCAACAAAAAAGTTACTTTTCAACCAAGTAGTTGAACTTTCTTCCAAAATAGTTGAATTTTTAAAGAAATTCATGAATTTTAAACCAAGTAATTAAATTCTCAACCAAAGTAGATTAATTTTTAGCGAAAAATATAATAGATTATGTTATTGCAACCAAAAAGTATTTTGACTTGAAATCAATCACAGTTGAATTCAACCAAAAAAGAGGATTTTTTGAGAAAATAGTTGTATTTTCAAACTAAAAAATGAGATTTTTTTACAAACGGAGACAAATTTTAAAACCGAAAAAGCCGAATTATGAACCAAGAAAGAAAACAATTTTCCATTCAATCGTTGAATTCAACCATAAAAGACGAATTTTAAACAAAATCTCTCTTAATAGGAGATATATAAAAAACACAAAGTAACTTCAAAGTAACTAATGTTAAAGTTTCAAGTTACTGAAAAAAACGTAACTAAGTAACATTAAAAGTTACTTTTTAAAATAGTAACATAATTACTTTAAAAGTTACAAATAACGTAACTTTTCAGCAACTCAGTCACTTGTAACAAGTTACTACCCTACTCTGATTTAGAGGTTCCGTAAGCACCATGGATTTTAGAATGTATTTTCCATAATAAAAAAAGACGTTTTTCTAAATTTGATTCAGAATCGTCAATACCAGGTGAATTGAGTTGAAACTCAACCTTTCTCTTCAAATTAACTGCAAAATATAAATGAATAATTATAATTAAAAACATCTTATTGGTGAACATCAATCATTTATAAAAATCTAAAATACAAGAAAGTCTTCATTTTTCAGACACGTGTATAATTAATATTGTTTTAAATTTGGAAACTCAGATCGTTTTAGGTATGACTGAATAGTACATATATTAAAATTTCACAAAAGTGTAATATTTGATGTCAACACAGTTTTTCCATTGTATCGTTAAGCAAACTTTGTAAGCTTCCTCTGTTTCGAAACCTGCGTTCCTCGTAAACTTGGCCCAGTCAATTTAAAAATCAATATATTCTTCCAGATAATAATAATATTTTATCTTTTTTTCTGTGGTTGATTCTGAACCAATCTATTTAGATTATTAAATTTACCAAAAGGAAAATAAACAATTCAAAAATATATGAATTTTTAAGATTGCTAATATTTGAAACATTCTTGATAAAAAAATTTAAATCAAAAGATTTCTTTCAAGAAATGGAGTTAAAAATTATTCGGCCTCAATTGAAAGAACTCTTAAAATATTCGTAAGCAAACCATGCAGATTGGAACGAATCATGTGTTTTGTGTCTCTACTTAAAAAATATTATGTAAGATCGAAATGAAATCTACTTTCTTATGAATAATTTTATGCAAAGAAAACAGAGCATAAAAATATTCACCATTCAAAATTAAGAAAAAGGAAAAGGTAATTAATAGTTCGTCCTTTCTTATTGAAAATTTAACTATTTTCATAGAAAATTTACCCTTTTATTAAAATTCATATTTTGGTGTTGGGAAGTCAACTTAAACCTTTTTTTGGATGAAAATTCAACTATTTTTTTGGAAAAAATGTCTTGTTAATTTAAAATTAATTAATCTATTTTAGTAGAAATTACATATTTCTCGTATAAAATTGGTTCTTTTTGGCTGATAATTCAACAATTTTGTTAAAAATCTATCTGTTGTACTAGAAATTTCATATTTCTGGGATAAAAATGCAACTGTTTGGTTCAAATTCAAAAACTTTTCAAAATCATCCTTTTTGGTTAAAAATTCAACTGTTTTGTTGAAATTTCAAGTTTTCGGGTTCAAAATTCAACTAATTCGTAGAAAATTTACTTCTTATTGAAAACTCATATTTTGATGATGAAAGGTCAAACTGAAATATTTTTTGGATGAAAATTCAACTATTTTTTTGAAAACTTGTCTTTTTAATTTAAAATTAAATCATCTGTATTAGTACAAATTACATCTTTCTTGGATAAAAATACAACTATTTGGTTGAAAATTCAAAAGCTTTTTAAAGTAATCCCTTTTGGTTGAAAATTCAACTGTTTTGTTGAAATTTTATTTTTTCGGGTTCAAAATTCAACTAATTCGTAGAAAAATGACTTCTTATTAGAAATTCATATTTTGATGTTGAAAAGTAAAACTGAAATATTTTTTGGATGAAAATTCAACTATTTTTTTGAAAACTTGTCTTTTTAATTTAAAATTATTACATCTGTTTTAGTAGAAATTTCATAATAGTAAATTATTATTAATTAAGTAAATTCAACAATTTTGTTAAAGTCATCCTTTTTGGTTGAAAAATCAACTGGTTTCTTGAAAATACAACTATTTGGTGGAAAATTTACTTTGTGTTTAAAATTCATATTTTGGTGCTGAAAAGTCAATTGAAATCTTTATAGAACGAAAATTCAACTATTTTTTTGTTGAAAATTTGTCTTTTCAAATTAAAATTAATTCATCTGCTTTAGTTTTTGTTGAAACTTGATGTTATTCAATTGAAAATTCAACTATACGTGTTCACATTTTATTTTGCTGAAAATTTATATTTTCTGGTTGAAAATTTCATTTTCATACAGAAGATTCGCCTTTTGGCTCGAAGATTCAATAATTTAGGGGAACTTTTTTTCTCTTATGATAACAAAATCTTTGTTTTGTTGAAAATTCATTTTTTGTTTTAAAATTCATTTTTTTACGAAATTTCATCTTTTTTGGTTGAAATACCAAATACGACACTTTTTTGTTGAGGATTTATTTTTTTAGGTTGAAAGTCCAATTATTTTGTTGAAAATTGTAATATTTTGTTGAAAATTCAAGCCTTTTGTTAAAAATAATCTTTCATGGTAGAAAAGTCTTTTTTTTAAATAAATAAATAGATTTCATAATTTTAAATTTATATCTGAAATATTGTTTCATTCCGTTTATAAAAGATCCTATGTTAAAATACATTATAATATTAATTTGAAAATGAGGTGTTCATCCTGCTAAATATGTATTATCTTCAATACAAAATATTTCCATTAGTTTCAAGTCCCATATCTTATTATTTCTGGAAACCATACATTACATACATTAAGAGGGATGGGGGGTAAACATTTTTGGTGTTCGTTTACAGGGGGGAAGGGGGATCTTTGAGAGCGCCTATAACCCGTTTCCGTTACATAATTTAATCACGACCCCTTATTGCTGGTAGAGTTAGGCAAGGTGGCAATATTTAAGATACAAATTAAAAATTTTGTAATTTATTTATTTTAAACAAAACAATGACTTCTCTACCATAAAAGATGATTTTTCAACAAAATACTTTAATTTTCAAACTAAAAAGATAATTTCTCAGCCAAAAAGATGAAATTTCATTTAAAAAAAAATGTAAACCAAAAAGACGAATTTTCAGCAAATAAAGATTTTTCAGTCGTCAAAGAAAAAACTGTTCATCCACATTGCCGAACCTTCAAGCCAAAAGACGAATTTTCTGTACCAAAATAATTTTTAACCAGAAAGTATGAATTTTCAGCCAAAAACGTAATTTTTTAACAGAATAGTTAAATTTTCAACCAAAGAGATAAACGTTCATTCAAAAAAAAAATTGTTAACAAAGTCGTTTAGCTTTTACCTAAGCTAGACTAGTGTTTGTTTAAAGTCTAGGAATGAAAAATAAGGGATATATGGACAAAATATGGTAATTCACGGAGTTGTGTACTTGTGAGGGTTGATGGAGTTTCGTAGACTGTATGGCGCCATATTTAAAGCTGTACTTAAGGCCCATGTAGGGGGTAATCTAACCTACGAAACTCATCTCAAAAAATTGATTTCGAATGCTGGCGCACCGAAAGGATGTCGGGGGGCAATATTTTCCCCCACAGGAAGTACATATCCCTATTTGAGGGGGAAAGTCCCTCCGAAACGTCAACACTCGCGATAAATATTAAAAAATTAATTAAATAAGACAGTTTTCAAACGCCGAAAAAAAGTAAACAGAAACAATACAATCAGCGCCGCGTGGTATCTCAATCGATCACTAAATCGATTTAAAAGGACTTCTGGCGCCATATTCACAATAGGAAGAGCATTGAAACATATGTAGGAGTAATACTTCGTAATAAGTTATAATACATTATTTAAAGAACATAAAAAATAAATATTATCTTAAAAAAATATGAGAAAAAAGAAAGAAGGAAAAATATATTCAACGCAAAATACTGACTGATAAAATAGATAAATAAAACATTCCACATTTTCTTCTAATTCTGAGTTAATCTTATAACATTCCCTTCACACCACCCACACAGAAGGAATAATTAACATATAGCTAAAGAAGATTTGGTAAAGATTTTCCAAATTTGTAATTAGCAAAAATAAGCATTTTCCACAAAATGCAATGTTATTGTGTTTATGATTTTTTCAGAGGAGTCTTAGGCTATATAATGTACACCTAACACCCCATCGAACCCACCCACGCAATAGAACTCAACTCTAGAAAGCTGGAAAGACCCGATGAATAGTTTCCGATCTTAGTCTATGGGAATATAATCATTTCTCTAAAAAATCAAAGTTATAGCGACTTTGATTTTTTAAAAAGGTCCTTGGGTTCTGGATTATTATTATAACATCCCCAAAAGTCAAACCACCCACAAGAAATCAATAAAATATAGCTGTCAAGATTTGGTAAAGATTTTCCAAACTTGTAATTAGCAAAAAAAAGTTATTTCCACAAAATGCAAAGTTGTTGTGTTAATGACGCAAATTTTTGTTTGACTTGTTTGACAGTCAAAAAAGGCGCCAGAGAAACCTTAGGCTATATAATGTACCCCTAACACCCATACAAACCCACTCTCGCATTAGAAATCAATTCCAGAAGACTGGAAAGACTGTCAATATTTTTGTATCTAATTTTTTGAAAAAAATACCATTATTCAAATAAATGGAAGTCATTACCAATCATTTCTGACAATATATAAAGACTCTTTGAATATTTTTCGATCTTCTCCTTCAGCAAAATTATCATTTTTCGAAAATATGGAACTCTGGGCCCAGAGGATTTTTTTGTTAGACTTCAGGATATCGATTCTTATCACAACACCTCTCCAAATACACTCAGGCAGTACCAATCTTTTATCATAAGATGTCAAGATTCTGTGAATATTTTTCGATCTTCTCCTTCAGGAAAATGATCATTTTTTGAAAATATTGAATTCTGTGCACAGATGAATTTTTTTTGTAGACTTCAGGCTATGGATTCTTATCATGACAACCCCCCAAACACACCCATGCAGTAACTATCATTTCTGAAAGGCTGTAAAAACTCTGTCAATATATTTTTCGATCTTGTGATGTGATAAGAATCCATAGCCTGAAGTATGCAAAAACAAATCCTCCGGGCACGGAATTAAATACTTTCAAAAAATGATAATTTTCCTAAAGGAGAAGATCGAAAAATATTCACAGAATCTTGACATATTATCAGAAATGTTTGATACTGCCTGGGTGTATTTCGAGAGGTGTTGTGATAAGAATCCATATCCTGAAGTCTAACAAAAAAATCCTCTGGGCCCAGAGTTCCATATTTTCGAAAAATGATAATTTTCCTGAAGGAGAAGATCAAAAAATATTCAAAGAGTCTTTACATCTTGTCAGAAATGATTCGTAATGACTTCCATTTATTCGAATAATGGTATTTTTTTTCAAAAAATCAGATAGAAAAATATTGACAATCTTTCCAGTCTTCTAGAATTGATTTCTAATGCGAGAGTGGGTTTGTATGGGTGTTAAGATAACAATATATTGACTGAGGATCACATCAAAAAATCATAGAAACAACGACTTCGACTTTTTCTAAAAATGTTAGTTTTTCGTCAAAGAATAATACAGCAATATATTTACCAAGTCTTTCCAGATTACTAGAATTGATTTCTAATACGTGGGTGGGTTTGATGGAGTGTTAGGGGTACATTATATAGCCGAAGGTTCCTCTGAAAAAATCATAAACACAATAACATTGCATTTTGTGGAAAATGCTTATTTTTCCTAATTACAATTTTGGAAACTCTTTACCAAATCTTCTTTAGCTATATGTAAATTATTTCTTTTGTGTGGGTGGTGTGGAGAGAATGTTATAAGATTAACTCAGAATTAGAAGAAAATGTGAAAAGTTTTATTTATCTATTTTATCAGTCAGTATTTTGCGTTGAATATATTTTTCCTTTTTTTTTCTTATATTTTTTTAAGATAATATTTATTTGTTATGTTCTTTAAATAAAATATTATAACTTATTAAGATTTATTACTCCTACATATGTTTCAATGCTTTTTCTATTTTGAATATGGCGCCAGAAGTCCTTTTAAATCGATTTAGTGATCGATTGACATACCACGTGGCGCTGATTGTATTGTTTCTGTTTACTTTTTTTCGGCGTTTGAAAACTGTCTTATTTTATTAATTTTTTAATATTTATCGCGAGTGTTGACGTTTCGGAGGGACTTTCCCCCTCAAATAGGGATATGTGCTTCCTGTGGGGAAAAAATTGCTCCCCGACATACTTTCGGTGCGCCAGCATTCGAAATCAATTTTTTGAGGTGAGTTTTGTAGGTTAGATTACCCCCTACATGAGCCTTAAGACTTCTTAGATTCTAGACTACTGGTGAAAGGAAAAATTATCTTCTATGATTCTATTTTAATGACTTCAGTTAAGAAATAAATTTCAAAGTGAAATAATAAAACATATTTTCTAAAAGAAGAGAAAGATAAATAAATAAATTAGAGTTATGTTTAAATCTATTAAAATAGATTTATTGACTAAATTTTCAACAAAAATTACATCAAATTACAAATAGTAAAACCGGTTTATGATAAGTTGAAAAATTAAAAATAGCTTACATCTAAACGATACATATACTTAAATTATGGATTATTATGAAGATCATAATAATTATTATGAAGATCATAATAATTATTATTATTATGACTCATTACACATCGCAGGCAGGGGATAATTTTATTTCATTAAATAAAATCACACACACAAAGACGCTTTCATTTTCTTCCTAACGAGAATTTCCAATAAAACTTAAAAGTAAAAATATATCAGTGACGCAGCATGAAAAGAGAGAGAGAGACTTGAAAACTTACAGATAATAATAAGCACATATCGCAAAAATATATTTAAAACTATTTTTAAGTCTACTATGCAAGATATAAAGTAGCAAGTTGCGAAGAGCAAGATTAAACACAGGATTCAAGATTTGTATTAATAGAACCCTTATTATTATAATCCCCACCTTGAAACCTGTCTTCAGATTTGTGCAAAACACTCAATTAAAATTTTTTAAAATCATTTTATACAAATTCGCAGCAACGCGGTCATTTTCTACCAGATTTTTGCAAAAAAACTTGGTAAAATCGTGCAAAGAAAAACTACTGCGCATTCGATACAAGAACATAATACAAAACTGACCACACACGTCCGAAGAGGCACTTTGTAACTCTGCTATGTTCCATCCGAATAGGGAACAGTTTCCTGTACCCTACATACGATAAGTATTATTATGAGTGAAATAGCGCCACATACGTTCCTTGAGTGGATTAAATCGTTAGACTACAGCAGCCTTAACATTTGGATCACGTACAGCATGAAATCTTATACCCCGTTTTAATAAAAAAATTTGAGTATTCTCTATTTCCGACAATCTCTCTAGACATGCCCATTTCACGAAGGGGAACATGGTTAACTGGCCGCGCCCCACTGGTTTTACCTTTTTTGTCAACCTCAATGCATCGTTTATTAAATCACTGATATTTGAATTTTTTACAGATTTACCATCTATCAAGAGAGAACCCTGTGAATCCCATTTTACACGTTTTCGCATATCTGGTTCACAAAGTCGTTGGAGTAAAACAATTCCTTTATTTTTAAAAGTTTTTGGAATAGCTGTAATAATTCCATCAATATTTTTAAAATAATCTTCCCCCTCATCATCATCATTATTATTAATATTGCTTGCAACTCCTATATTTTTATCTCTCTGATTATCCTGCTCTTTATTCAGTTTTTTATGCTTTCATGTTTCCTGGGTAAAAAATATAATTTTTTGTAAAACTTATTAATACATTTTCCATTTTTCACGCTCATCTTTTAAGAGTGATGAATTTAATATTTGACTCATTTTAGCATCGAGTCTGGTCATAATATTCCCTGGAGTTTGGGTCGTATTTTCGAGATTGGCAACTTTGTAGTTAGCATTAGAGAAGATATTATCTACCTGATTCATCGGAGAAGCGTGCGCTTTCGTATTTTCCGTATTACTCTCTGATCCGAAACCTTGTTGTAGAAATTGTTCTACCTGCTCGCTTGGTACCAAAAACATCTTTCTCGAATGTTCCATAATTGCTAAATGGAAAAGGGATTCTTACTCTCGTGAATTAGCTGAGCTGAAAATACTTGAGAGAAGACTACCGATAATTGGTTCGAGTAATAGCGGTAAAAATCTACAACTGGTATCTCATGAACTCAAGCACCTCCTTCAACATTTTTGACAGATACGTACACATATGAAAACTCATCGGTTGGAAAAATATTTGTTCTAAAACGGCAATTAGCGGGTCAACCAATATTTTGAAATTGAGCTCGGTCTCGAGGATTTTTAAAAACAACAATATAATTTGTATTGAGTGATGTATCCCTTTGGACACGTCCCTGATGAAATAAATTTTGCGAGATAAAAATAGCACTCAGATTTTTGTAGTGACTGCCTTTAGTGAAAAGATCTGCAGTTGTATTGTCTTCTCTAAATTCTATCGTTTTGCCGTATTGAGAATAACCCGACTGCCGTTCTGAATAGTAAAAAAGAATACGTTGAAAATGTGTATCACACATGACATCGATGTAGCTTAAGAATTTTTTGACAAAGCAAGATTTCCCGCAGCCGCTTGGCCCGCAAACCATAGCTGTGAAAGAATGTTGCCAACGAAGGTCCATTTTCTATACTGATATACAATTCACTATAGTTCATCATTTATAGTAAAATCACATAGTTAAAAAAAAAGTGTTTTTCTGAAAACTAGTCAGCTTCTAAACGCGGTCAGTGTGAAAGCTATATAAGCTTTTTCCGGTTCCGCGCGTGGACCAGGCTTCTTAAGCTTATTAGAGCCTGATTCGCATTCTGAAAATCAGCTAGTTCCCGGCAGCACTGTTTCCTGATCGCCTGGATTGGCTTATCGTCAGGCGATCTCACGCTTTAGCCCACCCGCACCGACCGCTGCATTGAACATATAATTGCAAACAACAAAAAGATGGAGAAAAAGAGTTTACAGTTTATGGTGTTTTTAATCACTCAAACACTTTTCAATTTGAACAACTAAAAGCCTTTACAACCTGCTCTCGAGACCCAATCGCAAGAGGCTATCGTATCTTACTAGCTAGTACTACTAGTATCATATTAGCTAAAAGCATTTTTTATTTCAGTCTCAAAAAAATGGTCGCAGATAACAGTTTCTAAATTTGTTTGATAAACGCTTGTTATATTTCCATTTGAAATGCATACGCATGCTATTTCACATATTACGCACAAACACAAACGAGAGGAATGTACACGTATACACATACTTGTGATCGGTGATATTAAATGTAGACTTTCATTTTTTTGAACATTAAAAATCATACAATTTATCGTTGAAATTTTGCCCGAGCTATTGTTTTAAATACGAAAAATCTTTTTCTACAAAAGAATTATTATAAACATATGTCAGACATATTTTTAAATTGAAATATGTGGATAGTAGGTACGAAAAAACTTTTTGACTGTCATCAGTCTTTTTTTAATATTTTACACAGATTTTCTTTCATTTAGTTTGTAATTTGAGTATTTAACATACATGTTATTTCACCAAATACAAGTTCAAAATGTGTATTTACGAATTCCGGCGACAATCTGATCTTTAGTTGTTGCTTAAAGTACTGAAATTTAACATTCGCAACTTGACGCACAAATTCACTGGATGGCCTGTGTATTTTCTCCGCCAAAAAATAAACACTCAATCCTTCTACGAAATTATACTTGCAGAGCTTGACATTCGATAAAACCCGCTCCGTACTTCTTATGCGTTCATCGATGCAAATGACAGTGTTGACGAGGCCTTGAAATGTAGGTGCTTGAAGAAAAATGCCGGGGAAATAGAGTTTCTTATTTTTTCCCTGCTTCTTCCTATTTGTTGGTGTGACTGCTGTCGTTGTTGCTGCATTTTGTACCATCTTTTCGATTAAAATAGCTTTTGCATTGTAGGAAGTTGTGAAAAACAAGTTATAGCGGCCAATTTTTATCGGTAAAGAACGGAAGTCGGAGTTATTGCTGCTGCATCGATACTCCAAGTAGGAAGAAACGAGATAGAATTTTTGTTATAATTGAAGCCATTCATCACGATTGAAGGAGATTCCATGAGATTTATTGTCCAAGAATCGTATAATTGGTTCAAACGATCCATCGGTTTGAATTTTCAAACCAAGAATAACCTTTTTCGAAGAAGAGTTATTCAAGTCGTATATTGTTGCAATAATCAGAGGTTGACAAGGTGAATATTTTGCTTTTTTCACTGCTACACTTTCAGATGATGACATATCTGCAGGGCAGATTCGTTTTTTATACATTTTTCACTATCAAATCTTATGAGGCTACACTATGGTTGACGGTAGTTTCCATCGTCTGACTTGGAGACTGCGACATGTTATATGTTGAAATTTTCAGAGCATAACTGACGGTTTTGTCCCATGCGGCAGTTTATACAGCTCACACATGGCGGGCTTGCTCGGGTGGAACGGTGCAGATATGACGTCACATGTGTTCAACCAATAAGAATACTTTCACTTGAGTGAGTGAGCAGTCTAGACGGCCAGCCTGATGATGATCATGATACTTGTATTGTATTATGCGAGACGACCGCAATAAAGATTGCCATGTATTTGCAGAATATATAGTAACCTCTTTGAACGAGCACCAGACTGGTCGCTGTCTAACACTTTTGTCCATATTTTGAGATTTTATTATTTGAGAGTAAACTCTGACGATGGTTCCCATGAAAAAGTTGGAGGTGTGGCAAAGATTCTGATTGATCAGAATGCCATTTCCAACAGGGTTTCTCAAAATGCAAAAATTTTCTAAATCTCCCACCATTTTGGAATTTTCTTGAATACCATAGGCAGTCCTTGTAAACGCGTAATTCCTCCCACTACGGCATGTACCTTTGGTGTTTTAATATAGCCACCCTGCTCAGCTTCAAAACCACTGTTTCTCTAGATCAACGCTAGAAGCAACACCTCGATTTTAAATTTCCTTACAAAATACTTGAAAGAAAATGTTCGCGGCAAGCGTGATTGATGACATCATCCTGATGTGTGGAGGGTCAGGAGATTTGCAGGAATATTTCTGTAACCAGTCACAGGGGTGCGTTTCCGCCCTCCACGAGACGTTGGAAAGGGGTAGGTGTTTGACCAACATCAATCTGTAACCAGTTACAGGGGTGCGTTTCCGCCCCCACGAGACGTGGGAAAGGGGTAGGGGTTTGACCGACATTATTTCTATAACCAGTCACAGGGGTGCCTTTCCGCTCCCCAGGAGATGTTGGAAAGGGGTAGGGGTTTGACCGACATTATTTATGTAACCAGTGACAGGGGTGCCTTTTTGCCCCCCACGGGACCTTGGAAAGGGGAAAGGTTTTGACCAACATTATTTCTGTGACAAGTGATCTACAACTTTTGTTTGAAATATTTGGCGATATTGTGCGTCTTGGCTTAGATAAATGTAAAAGTCCATGATTTTCATGGGTTTTCCATGAAAATCGATATATCACTAATTTTCTCGGAAACTATTACTTGTAGAAAAAAAAGTTTGAAACAAAAAATGTGTGTCTTGATGAGATCTATAACTTTTGTTTGAACAATTTTGCGAAATTTTGCGTATTGGCTTTAGTAAACGGAAAAAACCATGATTTTTATGGTTTTTTTATGGTTTCACCATGAAAATCGCCTAGTTCGTATAAATTTCAAAATGAGTTAAATTTAAAGAACAATACCGTGAACTTTTGCTTCTGTAGTTTTCGCGCTCCTTTCTAGCTTCTAGTACATGCGAGTAGATTTTTCGTGTACTCTCATCTAAATCATTTACATTTGGCCTTATCCACACGAGACATTTACAAGCCCTGGATGTCAGTCTTGATTTTTTGTCTGGTTCGACTACTGTTTCTGTCGACGGTACTGTAAAATCTTGTACACTTTCGCCCACCAGATTTTGAGTACAATGAAGTGCAGGAAGTGTGTTGACACTTACATCGATATGAGATGTGCCGGAATTTACATCTTCTGCCGTTTCCGCAAAAACAACACGTTCTTTTTCACAATTTTCACTGGCTACATTTGACGTTGACGGAACACTATAATCACTGTACTCATCATATCTAACAAGGGAGCTTTTCCAGCAAAAACCACTTCCTGAATCCAATTGCGAAAAGTGATAGGAGAGAAATTTGTTGTTGACGGGCGAACTTTCACTGATGCACCAGGTGACGAATTATCCTTTTCTTCGACGTCAATTTTCTTATCGGCAGGCTCCTTCGTCGAAGTATTACTGTCTTTTTCCCGTAATAATAAGGAAGGTACTGCTCCCTCTTTAACTTTTTTAAGCTGTGTACTGCAACGATAATCATCTGGTCGAAAATTATGACAGAAAATTACGTATAGGCTCTCAAACACTTGCTTATAGGTTAGGTTTTGTTAATTCGGATTACCCGACGCTTTAGCCCACTCAGAACCAGTACGTTCACATTTTGGATACTGGTAGTACTTTTCGCGGCGAGTTGATGGACAGTTTAAAACTGAACACCTTTGTTTATCACTTGATTTACCCATTTTCAACAGCACAAACGAACAAATATTTCACATGTTTGGCGTCATTTGACGTTTGGTAAGCAACGAAGGAGTAAGGGAGATAGATGTAACGTGGACCCCTCAGCGACGTGTAGCGGGGAAAGACCTACAGAGCCATCTAACGAGACCGCAAAACAGGACGAGAATATGTGCGAGAGTAAATGGCATTGAACAAACGGCAGAGGGAGGCTCGACGGCGTGCCAAGGCGGCGGCCGAATCGACGGTGTCAACCGGCGCAGGTGAAGAAGCACCGCCTGCCCGTCCACGGAGTCCAGCACCGTCACTAGCAGGTGACACCGCCATCCATGGATCGAAGGAGGTGCCAATACGAACGCTATTAGTCGGGAGATGGTCCTAAGTTTTGATTCAAACATCATTCTAGAGTGGAATGAGCAACGGGTCACCGATGGCTTCAATCCGTCCACGCGGAGACGCCTAGAGAACATCAGATTGGATTTGGTGCGCAATTCCAATCTTCGCAATCCCGTGGAGCGGGAGATCATTTGAAATTCATTTTTTGACGAGATGGTTTCTCCGTATTAAAATAAATCCGTATTAAATTCCAACAAATATCAAAGACAAAGATTACTTATCTACAAGTTGACCGACATTCGACGTGCATAGACCAGTGCTCCAAACTATAGCCCTGTGCGCCCTTGCGCATACGATCAGCATAAGACGCGTCATTGGTTTCCGCTCGCGCGCTTTTTTGAGCATTAGGTTAAAAAATAAAATTAATATTAAGTAAATAAAAAGTTTCATGTTATTAACCGTCATCGCTTTTCATTTTATAAATTATGGTTACTAATTTTTGCATTAAAAACAATAATTACAAAATTAAAGAGATAACAATAAATAACATGATATTTGTTGTGAATATACTAGTCAAAAACTAGTCAAAGGGAGCTTGAATTCAAAACTTCAACTTCAAAACTTGAAGCAAGCATCGTTCACTTCTTAATTAAATCCAACAAGATCTTCCGTTTGCCGTGAGACATGATGACGTCAGGTGCCGATGGTGTTTCTGTATCCATGGGCACTGCTGATGATTGAGGTGTTGGATTAATCATCGCCACATCATCATCACCTTACTTTGGACCATTGGAAGAAGATGAGTGAGCTGCAGGAGCTGGAGACGACGGAGGATGAGGAGGTGAAGTATCTTATTTAATCCGATCCTTTGCGACTTCTCCAACTGCTCGAAAAGATAATAAACATTTTTATTACTATAAACATGGACAAACATAAAAATATACAAAAAAACATCATTATCTTGACTCACCGTCTGCGAAGTGTTCTTGAAAGCTTTCGAGTCTGCTTTGGTGCTCGATAAATTCCGATTTTTGGGCCTTCAGGAGTTCTCGCACAACCACGTTTTTGCCAACTACACTTAGGGCCCGATCGATGCCGACCCGAGACGCAGTCTCCAAAGTAAGGTGATGATGATGTGGCGATGATTAATCCAACACCTCAATCATCAGTAGTGCCCATGGATACAGAAACACCATCGGCACCTGACGTCATCATGTCTCACGGCAAACGGAAGATCTTGTTGGCTTAAATTAAGAAGTGAACGATGCTTGCTTCAAGTTTTGAAGTTGAAGTTTTGAATTCAAGCTCCCTTTGACTAGTTTTTGACTAGTATATTCACAACAAATATCATTTTATTTATTGTAATCTCTTTTATTTTGTAATTATTGTTTTTAATGCAAAAATTAGTAACAATAATTTATAAAATAAAAAACGATGACGGTTAATAACATGAAATTTTTTATTTACTTAATATTAATTTTATTTTTTAACCTAATGCTCAAAAAAGCGCGCGAGCGGAAACCAATGACGCGTCTTATGCTGATCGTATGCGCAAGGGCGCACAGGGCTATAGTTTGGAGCACTGGTCTATGCACGTCGAATGTCGGTGAACTTTCAGAGAAGTAATCTTTGTCTTTGATATTTGTTGGAATTTAATACGGATTTATTTTAATACGGAGTAACCATCTCGTCAAAAAATGAATTTAAAATGATCTCCCGCTCCTCGGGATTGCGAAGATTGGAATTGCGCACCAAATCCAATCTGATGTTCTCTAGGCGTTTCCGCGTGGACGGATTGAAGCCATCGGTGACCCGTTGCTCATTCCACTCTAGAATGATGTTTGAATCAAAAGTTAGGACCATCTCCCGACTAATAGCGTTGGTATTGGCACCTCCTTCGATCCATGGATGGCGGTGTCACCTGCTAGTAACGGTGCTGGACTCCGTGGACGGGCAGGCGGTGCTTCTTCACCTGCACCGGTTGACACCGTCGATTCGGCCGCCACCTTGGCACGCAGTCGAGCCTCCCTCTGCCGTTTGTTCAATGCCATTTACCCAGGACTCAGAAGGACGACTTGCAAAGGTGCCTGGAGCAGTACTGGGTGTGAGCAGGCTGTGGTCACTAGTATAGACAACCGCGACGGCACATATTCTCGTCCTGTTTTGCGGGCTCGTTAGATAGCTCTGTAGGTCTTTCCCCGCTACACGTCGCTGAGGGGTCCACGTTACATCTATCTCCCTTACTCCTTCGTTGCTTACCAAACGTCAAATGACGCCAAACATGTGAAATATTTGTTCGTTTGTGCTGTTGAAAATGGGTAAATCAAGTGATAAACAAAGGTGTTCAGTTTTAAACTGTCCATCAACTCGCCGCGAAAAGTACCATCAGTATCCAAAATGTGAACGTACTGGTTCTGAGTGGGTTAAAGCGTCGGGTAATCCGAATTTACAAAACCTAACCTATAAGGAAGTGTTTGAGAGCCTATACGTAATTTGCTGTCATCATTTTCGACCAGATGATTATCGTTGCAGTACACAGCTTAAAAAAGTTAAAGAGGGAGCAGTACCTTCCTTATTATTACCGGAAAAATACAGTAATACTTCGACGAAGGAGCCTGCCGATAAGAAAATTGACGTCGAAGAAAAGGATAATTCGTCACCTGGTGCATCAGTGAAAGTTAGCCCGTCAACAACAAATTTCTCGCCTATCACTTTTCGCAATTGGATTCAGGAAGTGGTTTTTGCAGGAAAAGCTCCCTTGTTAGATATGATGAGTACAGTGATTATAGTGTTCCGTCAACGTCAAATGTAAACAGTGAAAATTGTGAAAAAGAACGTGTTGTTTTTGCGGAAACGGCAGAAGATGTAAATTCCGGCGCATCTCAGATCGATGTAAGTGTCAACACACTTCCTGCGCTTCATTGTACTCAAAATCTGGTGGGCGAAATTGTACAAGATTTTACAGTACCGTCGACAGAAACAGTAGTCGAATCAGACAAAAAATCAAGGCTGAAATCCAGGGCTTGTAAATGTCTCGTGTGGATAAGGCCAAATGTAAATGATTTAGATGAGAGTACACGAAAAATGTACTCGCATGTATTAGAAGCTAGAAAGGAGCGCGAAAACTACAGAAGCAAAAGTTGACGGTATTGTTCTTTAAATTTAACTCATTTTGAATGTTAAACGAAATATACTAAGCCTTTAAAAAAAAATGGGTGCAGTTCCGAATAGCTGAATTTTCCCATTTCCTTGAAACTCCGTATACTTATGTATTTTTACTTGCTGATTACGAATATGATAGTAAAAATTTGCGACTAGGCGATTTTCATGGTGAAACCATAAAAAAAACCATAAAAATCATGGTTTTCTCCGTTTACTTTAGCCAATACGCAAAATTTCGCAAAATTGTTCAAACAAAAGTTATAGATCTCATCAAGACACACATTTTTTGCTTCAAACTTTTTTTTCTACAAGTGATAGTTTCCGAGAAAATTAGTGATATATCGATTTTCATGGAAAACCCATGAAAATCATGGACTTTTACATTTATCTAAGCCAAGACGCACAATGTCGCCAAATATTTCAAACAAAAGTTGTAGATCACTTGTCACAGAAATAATGTTGGTCAAAACCTTTCCCCTTTCCAAGGTCCCGTGGGGGGCAAAAAGGCACCCCTGTGACTGGTTACAGAAATAATGTCGGTCAAACCCCTACCCCTTTCCAACATCTCCTGGGGAGCGGAAAGGCACCCCTGTGACTGGTTATAGAAATAATGTCGGTCAAACCCCTACCCCTTTCCCACGTCTGGTGGGGGCGGAAACGCACCCCTGTGACTGGTTACAGAAATGATGTTGGTCAAAC
>CAKNYM010050372.1:126385-189808 GCA_932195095.1 Andricus curvator
CAACGTCTCGTGGAGGGCGGAAACGCACCCCTGTGACTGGTTACAGAAATGATGTTGGTCCAACCCATACCCCTTTCCAATGACTCATGGGGCGAGGCAACCCTGTGATTAATCACAAATATAATGTTGGTCAAACACTTACCCTTTTCGATGGTCACGAGGGGCGGGAATGCACCCCGGTGACTTGTCACAGACATAATATTGGTCAAACCCCTACCCCTTTCCAACGTCTCGTGGGGCGGGAAGGCACCCCTGTGATTGATCACAGATATAATGTTGGTCAAGCACCTACCTGTACACTCGATCTTGTTTTTGCATCGTATCTCCATTGGTTTCGGCTTGGTACCTAATCACGCTCATCACCGCGGGAAGTTTGGAGTATATTGAAGAGCATTTTTTTTGTATCTTTTTATATTTTGTAATTTTTTTCATGGATCTGTTTTTTTATTTTTATGATTTTATTATTATATAATATATTTGAATTTTATTTTAATTGAAAATGCTGATTATATTCATTGGCCAGGGTAACATACCTTAATATTTGCGACTAGTTCCTTAAACGGATCAGCACCTATTTTCTTAAGCCTTTGCCGCCACAAAATTTCACAGAGATGATCTGCAAGATTGCTCTTGTGTACTCCTCCTCGTGAGAGAAATTGTCGCATCCACCGCCAAGATGACTCGATGTTTTGAGTGTGCGCTCCGGTATCGGAATTCGCAAACTCCTCGGAATTATTCACAGTTTGGTGGACGAATCCCTGATCTTCGAGATTAATATAACCCTTTCAACAATCGGTGACGATTTTTGTCCCTTCCGCGACATGCTTCTTTATTAATTCTATTAGAGTAGCCTGATCTCTCTTATTTTCGGGACAGATTTCCAACCGATAGTTGTAGGGATGTCCTCTGTGGATAATTCCGAGGATCCATGAGCCTTCCACTACACGTCCTGGCTCGTATTTTCGACGGCCGATCTTGCACTCATTTATTTCAACTACTACACCGACTCCTCCGATGCGACCTTCCTCTTCGAAGTGACTGTCAAGAGCAACCATGCAGATCTCCATAAAAAAAGAGAAGCGGTCTGCAACAGTTTCCCGCGAAATTGACTGACCGTTTATAACAGACATGCCCAACTCGGGGAAATTCCCTACGAGAACCCATGTTTCGCGTCCCCTACTCTTTTTCCTAGAGAGCGAGAGAGGTCGTAGAAGCATGCGCGTGGTAGACGCGGACGTCAAAGAGTAGAGATTCTCCCACGCGTCTACCACCTCTATCGCTCTCTAGGAGAAAGAGTAGGGGACCCGGAACATGGGTTCTCGTAGGGAATTTCCTCGAGTTGGGCATGTCTGGTTTATAATGCTGCTTTCCCGGATCGTTTGTTCAAAATTGAAGCCTACAGCGAAACAGTAAGTAATCAGTATACAGGCCGCTGCGGAAATGTGGCACCTCTCAAACCACGTATTTTCCGCAACGGTATTAGTGTGATGATACTTGCCTGTTTTATAACACAAGAACTGGCCGCAAGTCATTTCAGATACCAAAAGACTCATCTTCTTCTTGTGTCTTGAGAAAAATCGTTCAGTTGGAATGAGTTCGATTTGTCGCAACCACTGAAGTGTTTTTTCTCTTTTTTAGAGAATCATACTTAAACCGAAAATATTATATGTTTCATCCGTCTTGATTAGGATTCGTGAGAAGAAAACCTCGGAAATAATGAATGCACGCAAGAAACACACGCCGGTAAGTACTATGAGTGCGGACGGTTTTTTATGGTTTTACCATGAAAATCGCCTAGTCGCAAATTTTCACTATCATATTCGTAATCAGCGCGTCAAAACACATAAGTATACGAAGTTTGAACGAAATCGGAGAATTCAGCTATTCGGAGAAGTGCCTCAGATGGTAATATAACACTTTTAGAGCCGCATTGTGTCTCTCTATGTACCCGTAGCGTGCATATTTTGAGCATCCACTGAGAACATGTCCAAGTGTTTCTGGCTCTTGCTTGCACGCTCGGCAGTTGGTATCGCCTACAGGTATATTCATTATGCGCTTGCGGTAAACTAAGGTGTCTATAACGCCATCTAGACAGGCAAAAGGAAATCCCTCAGTCTCCGATTTTAATCCAGCAGACTTGAGAAACATGTTGGACAGACCCATCGAGAGCTCTTCTCTACGTATAATGCCGTAGAATTTACCATGAAGGGGCTTGTCAACATGTTCTATTAGTAGAAGCGTATGTTCTGCTTCCTGTACACGACTTTTGAGCACCAAAGGTGTTAGTGATGCTAGGCCATGTGTATGTGTCGCCGGAATCAAATGGGAGGTCAAGCTCCTCTGCGGCACAGTATAGAAACGCCGCAGCATTGACGACTTTATGTTGATGTACGAGTCGCATAAAAAAATCTGTGCTATTTAGAACTGAGCAGGCTGTAGCCAGAACCGTTTTGCGATGAAGACACTCTAAGCTCAGCAAGCCTCTACCCCCTTTATCTCGAGGGAGGTATATTCGAGGTACGGAAGACCTAGGATGATGACTTCGATGGATTGTCATCATCTTGCGTGTGCTTCGGTCAAGTTGCTTCAACTCATCGACGTTCTATTTTACTGCACCAAACGTGTAGAGCAGTATAGGAACGGCCAGCATATTGGTCGCCTGGATCTTATTCTTCCCAGATAATTCGGAAGCCCAAATTTTTCTGAGAATTTGGCGATATCTTTTTCCAAGGGCCGTTTTTAACACACGCACATCCTGGGTTTCCGCTTGCGGTATTCCAAGATATGTATATGTTTCTCCAATACCAAGATGTTGAATGGTATTTCCGCCAATGAGTTGAACATTCTGATCGTGACGCACTGATGTAGTTTCTATTCTTCCTTGGCGTAGGTGGACGCAGGCACACTTGTCCAGTCCGAAGCTCATGCCAATCGCTTTAGAGTACTTATTTACCGCCTCCACAAGGATGTTACGGTCCTCTTTCGAGGAAGCAAAGAGTTTAAGGTCGTCCATGTATAAAAAGGTGGTTGACCTTATATTCTCTTTTGTTCGCTTTTGCCTCGGAGCACAATAGATAGAGGCAAGAGGGAGATGCAGAAAAGTATCGGACTTAGAGAGTCTCCTTGGAAGACCCCCCTCTTATATGTGATATAGCTTGTAGTCACTTGTCTTTTGTCAGATGTTATGACAAATCTTGTCCACCACAAGAGCATAAGCTCTTTTATACATCTCACTATTTTTGGATGTACCTCCATGCACTCAGTGAGCTTAATAAGTAGCTCATGGTTCGTGTTATCGAATGCCTTACGGTAGTCAATCCAAGCCATGGACAGATTGCGTCGATACCTGATCGAGTCCTGGGTAATACACCTGTCTATTAACAGGTTCTCCCTGCAACCTGCTAGACCTCTCTTGCATCCACGTTGTTCAACTATTGCACTCCATAGCGGCTCGATAGATCTTAATATCCTTTCTTTGAGGATGCCAGTGAATAGCTTGTAGCTGGTGTTTAAACAAGCTATGGGCCTGTAGTTCTTTGGACTTGACAAATCTCTGGTCTCAGGGATCAATACCGTGCGTCCTTCCACTAGCCACCGCGGGACGGGTTGTTCTCCTTTTAAGAAAGTAGAAAATATATTAAATAAATAAATAAAATAAATAAATATATTATAAATTAATATCTCAGGCTTAAGATGGTTACAGCCCAATATGTCCAAAGGCATTTTTGGCTGGAGTTGGATTTTTATTTTTTTTTTAATTGTATGGCACGAGGCTGTCCCGGTATATATTATCAGTCACGGACGCATTATTATAATGCAATCAAATGATCTGATAAGAGCGTGTGCCCTGGCATATTGGGCAAAGCCTGGTTTTACCCCATCATTCACGGACTGGGACTTGCAGTCACGTGCATGATGGGGCGACTTACAGCTTAAGGTGGGATCCGAACCACCAGAAGCTCGGTAAAGATTCATAGAAAAATTTCAAGAGGTACCGGCTCAGGGATCGAACCCCGGAGCTCTAAGGTGAAGTCCGAGCGTCTTACCAACTGAGCCACCGAGGCTTAATAATAAAATATTATTATTATTATTATTATTATTACATTTACTTCATAAATTACTTTATACAGTCTTAATTAATTTACTCATTCGTGCATAATGCACGTTGCATACATTGTTTGCAAGTTTTTATTCACAATTTCAGTTTTTATAATAGAATTGTAATTTGTTTTTATGGATTTCCTTTGCAGGGTGCATCAATTGTATATACTTAATTTGTAAATATAAATTTTTATACATCACTTTATACGTAATTTTATACATCTTTCATTAACTGACGTTCGGTGCGTAATGCATGTTGACTGTCGAATTATGTTGAATATTCAATAACTTACACAGATAAGATCATCTTGCAACAAACTTTTATTTGCAATTTCACTTTTTACAAAAAAATTGTAATTTGTTTTTTAATGCTTAATTTTGTAAGAGACGCATTGATTGTGTATAGCTTTTTTTGTTTAAAATGAATATGAAAATGAATTTGTAAATCGCAATTTCTATATTACTTTGAAGTAAAGCGGACATAACTTTTATTAATAAATGCCAAGAGATTAATGATAATAAGCTCTAAATAAAATAAAATTTTCTTAAGATTCATGGGAAAATTTTAAATAATTGTTTTGTAATGAATTCTAAGAGACAATTGAAAAAGATTACAAAACATTTTTAATTATTTCCTAAAATTTTTAAAACGAGTGTAAAAGATGTTAAAGCAACATTTTTCAATTTTGCCATATTACATAATTTTAGAAGAAAGTGGAGTAAGTTCAAGAGATATTTAGAAGTTTTGAAAGGATTTAGAAGGAACTGGAAAAAATGTTTTTATGTGCCTGGGAGGGAAAAAAATTATTGTTTATTTGAGAAATTTATTTTCAGAGATTATTTAAAAACATTTCTAAAATTGTCACAGAAAGATCTGACAGATTTTAAGATTAGAAGTTTAGAAGGTCTGAAAAGATTAAAAAGAGAATATTCTTAAGAGATTTTAAAATAAAATGTTTCAATTTGGTAAGATTAAAAAAATAAAACGAAATGAAGTAAATTCAAGAAATATCTAGAACAATTAAGGAGATTGAAAAAGAATTTAAAAATTTTAAACATTTTTAGATTTGGATTTTTAAAGGTTCAAACAAAAACTTATTAGAAGCTTCAAAAGAATTTTGAAAGGTTTCAAGAGAAAATTTAGAAAATGCATAAAAGATTTCTGGATTTCTTCGAAACTTCTCAAAGTCCTAAACATCTTTTTACAAGACTCGAATTTTTCCTAATATTGTGTAAAATTCTATAACATGAAAAAAATTGTTTAAAATCTTCCAAATTCTTATAATAAATTTTTATATTTTTTCATTAATAATGTTCTTTTGTATTCTTTATGGTATTGAAAAAAATGGTAAATTGATGAATTTCCATTAGTATTCAGTGTTACATTAAAATATTGTTGTATTTATTTTTAGACAATACCTCAACTTAAAGAACATTTTTTTGATTTGGAAAAGGTGTATTATGTTTTTAAACATATTACAAAAAATGTTACGCAACAACGGGAAGGGGGTAGGAAATGTAACGGTTGCTTACGTATAATTTTTTCTTCAATGTAAATATCTTTAAAATATGTTTCAAAATTAAAGAAAAAAGCGTTGCCCTTGTGTCACTAACATAATTCAAAGTTTATGCATTAATATAAAAGATTCCTTGGTTCGAGACGAATCGCTTCACCTAAAATATTAATACATTTTATCAAAGAATAAGAAAGTTATTGTCATTTATATTATATTTAAAGTAGATTTTTATAGCAAAAATTTTTTTCATTCTCATAATTGAAAGTTGACGTGAGAATAGAAAAAATATGTTGATTCGAGACGAATCGATTAACCTATAATATTGATACCTTTTATTGAAGAGTAAGAAAGCTATGGTAATGCATAATATTTAAAAAAAACGGGTTTTTATAGTAAAACCTTTTCCTTTAACATAATTCAAAGTTGATGCAAGAATAAAAAAGATTCCTTGGTTCGAGGCGAATCGATTGACCTATAATATTAATACACTTCATTGAAGAGTAAGTAAGGAAGTTATGCTCATTCGCAATATTTGAAACATCTGTTTTAAACATAAAAACTTTTTTCATCAACATTGATTGAATTAATAAGTATTTTGTGTATTTTATTCTTGTGTATCTTGTGTTTCTTTTCAAACTATTATTCGAAAGGTAATTTTTTAAATTGAAAACTTAACTCTCAACTTAACATAACTTAAGCTGGGAAAGGGATAGGGTACGGCAGAATTTCCCCCTTCCTTTTCCAGCTCAAAAAATTATCATTTTAAATACAAAATTTGAATTGTCTCGTTTCTTATTGTATTTTAAAATATTTTTGCATAATTTTGTAATCTTGTATTTTTTGTAAATTTCTATTCTTAAATTGATCAAAATGAAAACGTTAGTTTGCCTATTATTCGAAAAATCACAAATGCTTCCTCTTTTTAATTTGTCTGATTTGAATTTGTTATAATTTCCCCTTTCCCTTTTCCAGCTCGAAAAATTACCATTTTAAATACATTTTAAATAAATATTCTTAAGTTGACCAAAAGGAAAACTTTAGTTCGTCACTTATTTAAGAAATCAAAAATGCCTCCTCTATGAGGAAGCAAATACATTTGCTAACGTGAAGCAAAGTGCTCGTGAAATGAGCACCATATAAATATAAATACAAATAAAGTGGAAACACTCGAGATCGAATTCACAGCTAGTTTTTTCTTTTTCAGGGACGCTTAATACAAAAATTGGACCTCTAACGGTGCCACCTTCGGGGAGTAACACGGTCTTCGTCCTTCAATTGATGAACGCTATCGGAGACGGGATGAATGGCGTTAGTTCCGGAGACAACCACCCTAAACGCATTCCTTGGTCTAAAGGGTCTTATCAAGAGGAGTTTTTTAAGAACGCGAGGCGGCAATTGAAAAGCATGCGGTTTGTTCATCCTGAAAGTCGAAAGCCTATTAAAACCGATATTCCGTGCTTACAAAACTTAATTAACACTTTGCAAGGATTTCAATTACTCTGGAGGAAATTGGAATCTCTGCGCTTTGAAAGTTTTGACACAAGGAATATCAATCAGGATGGCCTGGAGAATTTTTTTGGTCAGGCCAAGGTGCACGATTTCAGGTCGAACAAACCGACATGCTATCAATTCGAGGCTATATTGAAGTCGTTGTTAATAACTAGTTTAACTTCTAAACACTCGTCGGGTTTTAATTGTGAACAAGAAAAGCGGGTAGTTCATCCTGTCTGACTGTAAAAGTTTGCTCTCAGGTACGCAATATTTACCAGACGAGGTGGATGACGAGCAATTATTCCTGGAAGACGAGAGTCATGATTTAAATGAAGGTGACGAGCAACGTGAAATACCAGAGAACAGTAACGTTCATAGTCACTCTGGTGACTTAATTAAAGCGCTGCAAAGTCGTTTACCTTCAATTAAATCATGCTCTGGCTGTGTAAGTGCATTCCAAAAAAAGTCATCCTTGAGGAGTGAAGGAACTGTTTTTCGGGACGTGCATTTGCATGCCAAACGTCTTCTAGGTCGAATTTTCACCAACAGTATCTCGCGCACCAAGTTGAGAAGTAAATCTGAAAACATACTTCAGAGAAGGATAAACTCTACTTTCTTCACGTGCGTTGATCATAAAAAAGATCTTTTGAGAAAGTTCAAAGCTCCCTGCGCCTAAATGTATGCGCAAGCATTTTTAACTTATGTGAACAGAGTTTTGAAAGGGCGTATTGTGCCTAAAAATCACACTCAACTGTGTTTACCTGTTAGGCTTGCTTACCAGTGTTTCTTAAAAACCATTCGTGAAGACAAGAGACCTTCGACGACAACCGAATCGAAGCAAGCAAAAATTGACGCGCCGAAATTAAATGCGCAACCAGTTGTGACAAAGCGAATTCTGAAACCGAAAAAAGTAAGATGCGTCGCGAAAAAATGTGAAACAAATATACCGGAAGTACCAATCCAACCTGCGCTTCACGCCACGGCAGTTCAATCCGAACTTGGAATAGAGAATTCGGAAGTCTAAGAATTTGAAATCCACATCCCTGACGTTGAATTCGATTTAGTGGATGACGAAATCGACTTCAGCAATGTTGAGTTCATCATCTTGGAAGATGAACACGCGGCAACACAATTTGAAAACACTTGAGAAATCTAAAGCACATGACGACTGACGTTGACTGAAAACATTGAGGTTTTTGAAAAGGATTTAAAATTTCGATGTACGAATGCGAACTCAAAATGTTTGAGTAAAAATGTTACAACGGTTCCAAAAAAGAATCTTATTCTCAAGTACTCACACGATTCTAACTATTTTGCGATTTCAGTGAAGCAACAGGGTATCCAGCGAAGGATTTCATAAGATTGAAAAATATTTCACAAAGATTTCGAAACTTATATTATATATTATTTTATTTATTTGAAAAATTTCTAAATGTTTAAAAATTTTTTAAGACATTTAAAAAGATTTTACAAAGATTTCTAAGGTTTCAGGAGATTTTGAAAGATTTAAAAGATCTCATGAAGATTTAAACAATTTCAAAGATTTTACAAAGGCATGCACATCAGATTTCAAACATTTCTAAAGATCACAAAATTTTAGAAAACTTTAAATATTTCAAAGGTTTCAAGAGATTTGGCAAAGATTTCAGAAGGTCTCAAAAGATTTTAGGAGATTTAAAAGATCTCACAGCAATTTTACGAACATTTCAAACATTTAGAAGAATTTCACAAATAATTGAGAAAGATTTTCACGATTTCGAAAGCTTTCAAAACATTTAATAAAATTTAAGATATAAAAAGATTTCACACAAATTTCAAAACGTCTCAAAAGATTTCCAACATTTCACGCATTTCATAAAGATTCAAAAGATTCTACAAAGGCATGTACATGAAACTTCAAAGATTTAAAAATATTTTCCTGATTTCGAATGGGTTTTAAAAGACTCCATAAAGATTTCAGAAAGATTTCTAATAGTTTAGATGATTTCAAAAATTTTAGAAGAGCCTTTGAAGTAGCATTTTTAATATTTCTAAAAATTCTATAATTTCTTAATAAATTATATTACTAAACTTTTTAATAACATGTAGCAGTATAGAACTTGTTGACCAATAATATAATGTTTATTTCATTATTTGATTTACAAATAATGAAACCTGGAAAAACTTGATTTATTCTCCTGGAAAACCTGGAAACGTCCTTCATTTTTATTTCTAAGAATCGCTGGTCAGCTTGTGTGTAAATAATGAAACTTGGAACCTTCTTATTTATATTTTACAACCAAGGAAGTGTATTCTTACAATTTATACTAGAAGTTTATTTGTAAAAATGTGTTATAGGCCAGTAAGCCTAAAGGAAATCCAACAATAATGTCTTCCAAATAATCTCTTGAAAGTTTATCGGCATTTATTACAAAATATTATAATATTGCAATTGCGACACTCTCGTAGGTGTCATCTGAGAATGAGACGCGCATATATTTATCTGTTTTTCATTACATTGCAGAAGGTACTCATTGCTGAAATGAAAAAACGATTGAAAAATCAAACCCAGTATGCCAAAAAGAGGGCAGAGAAAAGTCGTGCATATAACCAGGTCCAGAGAAGTCATAAAGACTTCAAACTCAACATGCAGGAAGAAGTGCAGAAAATGAATCCTTCTATATCTGCACTAAAAAAGATCTAGAAGCTTGTCGACAAAAAAGGAGGGAGGAAGCTAGAAAAACTGTTTCGTCTATTAAGCATTTAAGGAATTACCCAGTTCTTAACGAACCTGTGCTCTTAATTCAAAACTTTCTTTATTCTCTGAGATTAATTTAGTATCATGAATTAAGAACGTGCTTCTTGCACTATACACAGAAAAAAGGTGAACTTTCTCTTGCTGCGCCTCATGTTTTCAAAGTCTCCTTTTACACTACAATGGAAGATGACAATTTGTTTTTCAAATGGCAGTTTATATTCATATTTCAAACTTGGAAAAAATAAATTTTACTCATCTCTTTTCCCTTGTTTTCAAAAAAATTCCTCGTTTTTTCGCTTAAATACGAACAGAATTAAAAGAAGCGTATACACAAATCCAAAATTTTTTAATGCAAGTTTATCCTTTTTAATTAAAAAGTCTACTATTGTATTGCTTGTTGAGAATTCATCTCTTTTGGTCGAAATTTCAACTGTTTTTTTTATATATTCGTCTTTTTGGATTTAAAATTCATCATTTTTAGGATAAAAGTTATATTTCGTGGTTAAAAATGAACGTTTTTGTTACAAATTCAATCGTGTTACAAAAAATCGTCTTTTTGGGTTGACAAGTTTTTAAATAGTGTTATTGTACTCTTGTCTTGTTTTTTGGTTGAAGAGTGTACTATTATATTTTTGTTTCCACAATCATCTCTTTTTGTTACAAATTCTACTATTTGTTTCAAAATGTAATTCTTTTGTTGAAAATTCTTTGTTTATAGAAAATTCGTGCTTTTAGATTGAAAATTTATCTTTTTTAGTAGAAACGTCCTGTTTCTTGATTAAAAATTTACCTTTCTTGGTTGAAACTGAACTTTCTTGTTGAAAAAACAAAGTACGCTCTGAAAAATTCTTCTTTTTGGCTTAAAAATTCAACAATTTAGTTAAAAATGCAACTATTTTGTTGAAATACTTGTTTGAAAGTTTAACTTCTTTCTTAATTATTAATTTTTAACATTCATCTCTTTGGCTGAAAATTTAATTATTCTGTTAAAAATCCGTTTTTCTTTTCGGTTGAGAAATCAACTGTTTTGTTGAAAATTCGGCTTTTTTTGCAGGATTCTACTGTTTTTCATTAAAAATAAAATATCAATTTGAGATTTTTTTTGAAATTCTCAATTTGAAACCTTTTTCGTCAGATTTTGCTGCTTCTTAATCAAGGGCGAATATCCTGATCAAAATAAGCCTGTTATTTTTCTGTGTACTTAGAGTATATAATGGTGTAACAACCTTTTTTCATTTTTTCTGTTAAAGTGGGAATTTGAATGCGAAATAGGACTGGCCAAGGTAAAAATTAAAGAAAACTGGATTACTGGGATACCAAAGTTGATGACTCATTTTGCGCCAGACGTGACTGATACAGATAAATTAACACAAGATCAGATGACAGTTATAATATTAACTCCAGCTGCTGAGCACTTCAAGCCTATTAAAGTGGCAGCTAATAGTAGGACGAGGCACATTGTTGAAATATTCAAGCCTGGGACTTCGATACCGGAATCAGAACCGAAAACAGACGAGCCACCACGCCTTATCGCCATAGGTACCAACGAGAAGCTGAACTTAACATTTAATCTTTTTGTAAACGGCGAAGTGATATTTTCTGGCACAGCGATAGAGGCTTTACTCCACATACATGCTCTACATTGGATATTTCATATCGAATATGCGCTTGATGCAAGAGTAGCATTCACATTTATTTCAGCGGTTGAAAGAAAGTTGAACAGTACTACTCTAACAAGTAAACCTAAGGAACTGTCCCTCGCCGATTTTTATGGAACTTTGCAAATTTGTAGAACTAGGGAAAATAATCGACATGTATTTTTTTATATCAGTTGAGAAACAATTCTAAGGGTAGAAACTACCCCTCGTGTGCGACAAGCAAACGCCATATTGGATGCACCATCTTGCATTTCGTAATTTTGACCTCAGATTTGCACCCAGCGACATCGAAAACCCCTGAAAAGCATCTCACCCTTTGAGTCACCCGATTTGTTGCAGTTGCAGTTCTAGAACACTTAGCATTTTTCTAATTCATGTGTACATAGCCACGTATATTTTAAAATCAATTTATTTGAAACAAATTTGACCCTTTTTATTTTAATCATAATCTAGGCTTAATTTAGGTTATATTAGTGGAATGCTTTTAAATTTTAATATTGGCTTGCTTTAAGCCCTTATTCTGGCTATCAGCTGAATTCTAGTCCATATAGAAGCTTTATTCCAGCCCAGATTCTGGCTAGTGCAGCAGCTTTATTCAAGTCCATATTCAGGCTTGTGACTAATTTTTAGTCACGTGACTGGTCTTCTTTATATTACAACTTGAACCAAGCCCACTTTTGGGCTTCAATCAATACTTTTTTTGTGGCCTGACCGAACAAGGACCCAAGATAGATTCTTAATTTTAAAAATAGGAAATGTCCTCGAATATGAAACAGGGATAACAAGGGACCTTGTGTGGCCTCGGTACAGGCGGTGGCAGTTACTACAGTTCTTGACCGACGACGAGAAACACGCGCGGCCGTTTTTTTATCAATTATATCTCCCTGCTTTCTACTGTTAGCATCATTTTTGAGCGTAGTTTCTATAGTTTCTGCTTTTGTCAGTGTTTCTTAATCTACGTTTTATATTTTTATTATACATCTATTTTTTATCTAAGAACATTTATGACTTAAGTGCAATAGACAATTAGACTCTGGATAATTTGATATTAACGTTTTCCTGAAAAAAAATCAGTGCAGTCAATTTAAAAGTGTTTTATTCATGAATAGAATTTTATTGTATTTCATGAATGTTCACTTATTTTTAAATATTTTCAACTAACCACATTTTTCCTCGTTCACCTAAAGTTCGCGTTTTTATAAATAACAATGTTCCTTCGAGCCGGATTCTAACGGTGGTGGATTCGGTTGTGAACAATAATTGTTGTGTTTCCATTGCGAATTGTGATAGATAAAAGACGGTGAGAAGATGAGTGAAAACCGTGTTGATACATCGGATAATTTCGGCGATATCTTAACCGATGCCGACGCCAATGCGCTATGCGTCGACTCCAACGGGGCGAGCGACGACAGAAATGTTAGCAGTGTGAAAAATGTTAGTGTAGAAGTGCACGCGAAAAAGCCGGACATTTTGACAAGCACAGCCATAAATTTCAACCTAACGGACCCAATCAACCACCATGGGAGGGAGCGGAAAAGTCAACGCAGCAACCATGGCATCCCACCCGCACGGTACGGGAATCCGGAGTCAGAGAAGAACGGAGGGATGTCAAAGTTGTAGAGAGCGGGGAGGAAAAGCGATGTACGCTCTAACATACACGGCACTTACCGTCCCACAGAGTGAGATAGCAGTACATGACGGCGAACAAAATCCCGAGCTAACGCGACGCCCCCTGAAGTCGGCAGATGGCGGAGCGTACAGCGAAAGATCACGACGATCGCGTTCGGGAAAATCAAGTCGCTCGAGCGTAAGTTCAATCGCATGAAAGCGTTTAGAACTAGAATTCCAACAGGCCCAGAAATTGGATCACCTATCCTAGAAGAAGAGGCGGACCGTAGGCGGCTTGAAAGAAAGAAGGAAATGCTTGCCTTGCAAGCTAAACTACGATTAGCGGATCTTGAAGAGGAAGAAGACGATGATATCAGTTACGAAACATCCTCTTCCGATTCCGTACAGTCACTGAATTAAAAGGTCCAAGCAAGGAGGATACCTGACCCAGTAAGGAAGGGCCAGCGGAAAACAGAGAACGACCTGCGACAAAATTAGACAGTCGCCTGGACCTCAAAAGCCGTTGCCAAAGGAATCGGATGCTATCCGGCTACAGAAATTGATGGCTCGATTTAAATTAGAAAATTCCTTCGAAATTTATCGCGTCGTCAGACAACAGACAAACAGATAAACAGATTGACAGACATACATTTTCGTAAAAACTATTTTTTCTGACTCAGGGGGTCACAAAGCGTCAAAAATTGACGAAAACTGGATAGGTCAAAATTCACATGAATCTAAAACATTCCGTCATAAATGATGAGAAACTGAGAATGTGAATTTTTTTCCAGTTTGTAGTACCTGCCGGCTAACCAAACTGACCTGGCATTCGGCTCGCTCTCTCCGTGGTTCTCTCTCACTCCTTAGTTCTAACATTCACGCGCGCGTGGCGCCCGGACTCTCGCACGAGACGAAGGGAACGGAAGCTACTCTCAGGCACTCATTGGACGGCTTTACACCGACGAGCGGAAGATTAGTTTCACGTGCGTAGAACTGTTGGTGGGAGAGAAACTTTCGCCTCGGCGAGCGCGTGAAAGAAGGGTTACCAACTTATAAAATTCATGTACTACAGCTGATGAAAACTGTCGGTAGCGTAGGTCATCAAAGGTAATGATGCACACAAGCCTAAGATTTAGACGGTTTTTCTCAAATTTGAATGATCTAATAATTTTAAAAGTGTTTATTGTACCAAAAAACGTATTTGGTGCTGCCTGTTGGAAAGGGGATTCGGATTGATTACTGACTAGAGTCATAAGTAATTGTTTTTATTTAAGCAAAACAAACATAACCTAAAAGATTTACAGTCTTCTTACCACTCTGAGTCAGTAATCAATCCGAACCCCTTTCCAACAATTACGTTTTTTGGTACAATAAACACTTTTAAAATTATTAAAATTTAAAAACAAACAGTCCCAAGCTGCGGCTTGTGTGCATCATTACCTACCGACAGTTACTGGCAGTTTAGATCAGCTGGAGTATCTGAACTTTATAAGTTGGCAACTCTTCTTTCACGCGCTTTCCGAGGCGAAAGTTTCTCTCCCCTCAACCGTTCTACGCGCGTGAAACTAACCTTCCGCTCGTCGGTGTAAAGCCGACCATTGTTCTGAACTTGAGACGAGCAGGTCTTTTTGCGTGGTAGTAACGCTTTTCATAGTCTGGACAGAGGATGCAGACATTAAATTAATTATTATGGAATAAAAATGAGAGGTTCCAGTGGAGGAGGGCGGAAAATGTCAGGTAGGTGCTTGGACTCTTTCTCTTAATTTATAAGATCCGTAATTAAAAGGCGTGCTGAATAGGTAGGCACGCTGTCGTGAAATTTGAGAGCTGCTGACCTCGGTCAAGATCATTTCGCATTTCAATAATCTAATCAGTGTTCAGACATTAAAATAGATGACCGGGATGGGATTTCTATCCATCCATCCCACATTTAAGAAATCAATTAATCGTAGAATTTCTGGAGTGTTCACTTAGACCACGCCTCGGGCTTGGAAAACCCCTTTCTGCCAATGAAAATATCTAGTGTCGCATCACTCAAATAAATTGATTCTAAACAGAAATTATGAATTTCAATTAAGTTTACCTGCCAGGGAAACTGTAAATAATTGGAGTGGTCACGCCATTAATCAGTAAATTCAACACTTCAACACTCTAATTTTGTGCACGATGTAAACGGTTACTATCAGTCATTGAAAAATTAGACTCAAGTAAAATGTAAGCTCGTTTAAACTGGGCCGGTGACCACTTATTGCATTTTATATACGATTTGTACAATTCTCAAGGTCATGGTCAATAATTATACCACTGTTTAACAATCAAGTATGGCATTTCTTTGACGTCACCCTACCCTTGCGTTAATCCTTGCTCCGCCACTCTGCTGGAGCTGTCGAGCACTTCATACATTAACTCATCAAAACAAAATTGTAATTATTTAAAGAATCTTTTTGATAGTAGAGCTGACTAGGATATCTAGAAGGAATCTAGTTAGTTACTTACGAGGTACTTAAGTAGTTTTTAATAAAATTATTTCCATTTTCAAATGAAACTAAACTCTATTATTTTCAAAAATATAGACTACATTAGAGATTTTCCATTCCTCATTTGGTCGCTTGTCTCGTTTAGTCCTTGGCCGTCTTAGTCCGCTCGGTCCTACCTCCATCCCAATTTTTAGCGTTGGGGATGACGCTCGACAACGCCGTTTTGAAGTCTTTGGAGGACAGTGTTTCACCCCTTTCATTTTTGCGTATAGTCAAAATATCTGCAAAAATTAATAGTGATCAGTAAACATGAATACATTTTTGAAAATTTTATTGTGCTGAAATATCTTACTCTTAATGCAATTAGATATTACTGTATATTTAAAAAAGAAATCTTTCTCATCAATTTTCTTAACTGCTGAATTTTACTGTGTAAGTTTACTGTGATGTTTTTCGTCAATGACATCCCCCTGTTATACATAGATTTCAACACAGTATCCTGTAATTAATAAATGAATGATAAATGTTACAAATAATTAGCCATTTGGAAATCTATCTAAAAGAAACAGCATTTCAGAGTCTGCAAAAATAATCGAACAGATAAAAATCCGATTTAAATTTTTGATTATAATTCACGATGCAATTTTTTTCTAGTCAAAAACTTCAATATATTTCCAATAATGATGTCTTTTTAGTTACCTTTTGAGAAATTCTAACTTTACAAAATAACTTTCATTGACTTTTAATGAATAATAAATATTCAATATTTGTTGATACTTGCAAATTAATACATTGTGGCTCATGTAGGGGGTAATGTAACCTTGAAAACTCACCTGACAAAATCAATTCCAAATCCTAGCGCAACGAATGATTATCGGGGGGCAATTTTTTTCCTTTTGGAAGCTCAAATCCATATTTAAGGCGGAAAATCCCTGCAGGTCGTCAACACATATCACAACATATTGCAACGCCACAATAACAGTTTTTCCCTTGCTTTTTTTCGCGAAACCCTTAACAGGAAAAAGCGCTCGTGCCAAGCGAGGAAAATTTGGCAGAAATCAGTTAGGGGTCTTTCGAGTTAAAACTGATGAGGAAATCGTAGTTAGTTTATATCCAGGTACTGGCAAGGAAAAACTAACATCGTTTTAAATGAGGAAATTTAATTGATTTCTATTCAAGGATTTCCTCATTCAAATCTGTTTAGGAAATTCTAGTTAGTTTGTAACTAGGTACTACCTAGATTCGTCAGCCTAATTTTTCCACATTTCAGCCCTACGAGTTCCTTTTGAGTGTTAGGGAAGATCTAGACCAATTTCTACTAGTGTAAGTGCGTGCTTGAAAATTGTATTTCAGAGAAGTAAGATTGAAAGTGATTTTTCATCGCGAGATCCAAAGATAAAATAAAGCATAGGCGATGAGTAGAATTTTTAACATAAAATTTAATTTCAAAATAAAAAGAATGACTTGCCTACAATGAAGCACATATTTTTAATCCAAAAGGACGAATTTTCAATAAAAAAAATTGAATTTATGACCCAAACAAATGACCAAATGAAATAGTTGAATTTTCGAAAAAATAATTAAATTTTCAATAAAATAGTTGAGTTTTTAACCATATAGTCTAATTTCCAACTTACAAAGATTAATTTTCAACCAAATCGTTGAATTTAAAAAAAACACTAAAAATCAACACTGTTGAAAAGGCTTCTTAACATAAGATACTTTTAATACGAATTTATCTGAATTTTAATACACGTTGTAATTTCATTTGAAATAATTAACAAAGTTTAGTAAGTGCAATACTCATGTACTGAAAAAAGGTTACTTGTACCAAGTGAATTTTACGTGGTTGTAGTAAGTGAAAGTCTTCATCATTTAAAAAACCATTTTTATGCAGGTTTAAAAAGAAAAGTCAAATTGATGAAGAAATCAAATTTGAACAAAACATCGAGCAAAAATCTCACGTAAATTTCCGATACTCAAAATCTAATACTTTGTTTTTGGGCACCTACTATTCGGGAAAGAATCGGCAGCTAAATCGCTGACATGGTCAAGCAGAATTTTGGCTGGAATTTAAAAAAAAATGTGGAATGCATATATGATTATATTACTTGAATAAATATCTCAGGTTGGCATCGCGTCTTCAAACAAAAAAAATGTTAAAATAAAATATTTATTTTTTATTTTTAATGCCAAAGTTGTCTTTTTTCATGAACATTTTATAAGATATTTATAATTAGGTGAAATAACTTGGAAAAAATAAAGCTTATTGTAATCACCTGAGCGATATTCGACTGGACTTTTTATCTCTATTTTAATATAATTCCTCCACTGAGCTTATAAGTACTTTTCAGGGTTATCATAATATTAAATTAAATTGAATTAAATTAAAATTCATTCAAAATGTTGAGACTTCAAGCCATAGAGGTGAGTCTTGCACAAAGAATGAATTTTCAACCCAATTATTGAATTTTCAAACAAAAAGATAGATTTACTACCAAAAATATTAATTTTGTATGGAAAAAGACAAATGCTCAGAAAATTGCGTCAATTTTTAACCAAATAGTTGAATTATTTAATTGAAAAAGATCAGTTATGAACGAAAATTGGAATAGTTTAATTCCCATGCACAAAAAAAATTCATTAAAAAACTAAATTTCTGCAGAAAAGTAGAATTTTCTACTAAATTTAAAAATTTTCATGCCAAGAAGACGAATTTTCCAAAAAAATAGTTAAATTTTTCATTAAAAAAATGAATTTTTAACAAAATAGTTAATTTTCAAAGAAAGAGATGAATTTAATCAAATAATAATAACGAAAATTAATATAATGTTACTTTTTTTTTTAATTTTTTGATAAAAAGTAAATAAATTTTCAGTAATCAAAGACCAGAGAGATGAATTTTTAACGAAAACAATGAATTTTCAAGAAAGTAGTTCAACTTTCGACCAAGTAGTTGAATTTTCCTACCAAATTGTGCAAGTTTCTACCAAATTATTAAATATTCAAGTTGAAAATACGAAAATTATAAAAGAAAAGTTGAGTTTTCACCCCGAAAATGTAAATTTTCAACCAAAAGTTTCATTTTCGACCGAAACAGATTAATTTGTAAACAAACAGTTGCATTTTTAACTAAAGAAGATTAAATTTCTACAAAAGGAGATTTTTAAACCAAAAAGTAGAATTTTTAACAAAATAGTTGAATTTGCTACACCGAACTTTTTTAGTCTGAAAGTCAAAAATTTTCGTTTAATTTTCAAATTCTCAAGTCGAAATTTATATTTCTAACAAAACTTGAATTTTAAACTAAAAATGATGACTTTTTCACAAAATTGTTGAATTTTCAACAAAATAATTAAATTTTGAAGATCGAATTCAAATGGAAAACAAAAAAAAAGGGGAATGACTCTGAATCTTGTGACAAATAAATAATATATACCGGGTGTCCAAAAAGTCCCGGGACGGCTGAATATTTCCTCAGGTAAGATATTTTTCAGGGCGGTCAAGGTAATTTTTGAAGGAACTTTCAACAAGGAATTCAATGGTGACCTTTATTTTGATCTTGACCATAACCTTCGCGGTCATTTCAAGGTCAAATTGCTTTTTTTAAATGGGAACCTCTATTTTTGACCCCGGGAACTGAAAGAGCGGAAAATTTTACGTCCGGATATGACCTTGAGTAATCCGAAATTTGACCTGGGAAGGTCATGGCAATGTCAAACAACGTACAGCAGGATGACTCGACCAGCATGCATTTATGAAGAAAATGTTCAACGCAAGAGCTGTAGCATTTTATACTCCCGATCGATTGGTGACTTTGACCTTGTCTATGACCAGAACCTTCACCAGGAAATTTTCTTCAAAAATGCATGCCAGTTGAGTCATCGTGCTGCACGTTGTTTGATCTTGCCCTGACCTTTCCAGGTCAAATTTTCGATTTGTCAAGGTCATATCTGGACGTAAAATTTTCCGCTCTCTCAGTTCCCGGGGTCAAAAATAGAGGTTCCCATTTAAAAAAATCAATTTGACCTTGAAATGACCGTGAAGGTCATGGTCAAGATCAAAATAAAGGTCACCATTGAATTCCTTGTTGAAAGTTCCTTCAAGAATGACCTTGACCACCCTGAAAAATATCTTACGTGAGGAAATATTCAGCCATCCCGGGACTTTTTGGACACCCTATATATGCATGTATGTATACCATTAAGCCATTTCCCTTTCAGGGTAGGCGTGACACTACCCGATTCGGGTAGTGTTTCTAGGTGGATAGTTTCTTGTAGTAAATAACTACAAGTGTGGGCTCACCACACCCACGATGTGCCAACAGCACTCAGTTTTCTCGAATGGTCACCCATCCAAGTACTAACCGCGCCCAACGCTGCTTAACTTCAGTGATCTGACGAGAACTGGTTTTTTCAGCGTGGTATGGCTGTTGGCCATAATATGTTATATAATAAGTAATAATAAATAAATAGTTTTTACGATTTATAAAATCAAGTATAAAAGTTGATATAAACATTGAAGTTTATGTTTAAAATATGAGGTTAGAAAACACATAATATTTTCTGAAAATAATTTTATAAAGGTTTCACGTTCATTGAATCAACAGAATCTATATTTTATATTCATGTTTGTTCCCTAAATTTATAGAATTTATTTGTTTATTACTTAATTATCATTTTGAGTATTCATGATTATCACATTTAATATTAATACTGATATTAATAGTTACTACTGACATTATTAAGTAAATTACAAGTATTACTATTCCAATTATCAATTAACTGACTTCAATTTTTGTCAAGATTGCGCTGATAGACAGCTGATTACAATAACTTCTGTCTAACTATATTGCTTATTAGAAATTCGCAGACTAGAAAAACTCTTACGTAAGTTTGACCCCGCCCGCTTATACAAACACTAAATGTTGTTTATTTTAGGCTCTGGCAAGGGTTCAAGTTAAGTCACTGGTACTTTTTTTTATTTCACTAATTTAGGAATACATTTTCAGTAGCTGATTTTTCAAAAAAAGAATTAAATAGTAGGGGAAGGAAACTTGAGACATCAAAAAAAATTTACTTTCGTTGTTCGATAATCTTAAGATTAAGTAAGAGTAACATTGAGTAAGAGTCATTTTCAGTTAATTATGTTTTTATTCAAGAATATACATCACAAAAATATGACATATTTGACATACACTGAAAGAAATAATTCGATGATACACGCATAATTCTGGTTATTCCAACCATAATGTATTGCTCGCTCAGCTACAGCGATACAGTTTGCGTATTTTACCCATACCATAATTGCTGAAGCAATATTACTGCTTGAGTTATAAGTTTTAATAGATATTTCCAAACATAAGATGACTGTAGTAGAACGAATTTACGGTTGTGTCAGACTGAATTTGGTTGTGGTAAATCAACCATACGCAGGCTTGTCTCATCTGCTCCTGCCGTTGAGGAGATCTAAGCATACCGTTCGGATAGTCTAATGTTAGGCATGTCTGATGTACAATGCTAATGAGGTTGCATCCTCCATACTGCAGTGCAGTTAAAATTGATTTAAAAATTCGATTTTTTGGTAGTTTTGTTATTATTCCAAATTATTAATTATAATATTTGTGTATCTGTGAAAAATAGTTTCCAATTGTATTGCATACAAAAAATTCATATATGATTCTCAAGATACAAAAATAAAGGCAAATAAATGCCACTTGTTTGTGAAAATAGCTATAGGGTCCAGCCTTATTCATGAACAACTCTTATGCAAATTTCGGAGTAAGGTATCAAAAGCCTCCTCACTCACCTCATTCTCTATAAAATATTACGAAAATAATAATCTACACAGTTTGTTTACGCGTTTTCATGCTTCAAACTTACTATAAACGTGAGGTTATGTTTGAGAATTGCATTCAGTAAAAGATATTTTTGACACATAATAATAACAGAAAACTAACAAAAATCAGAAACCTGAAGACAGCGACTGATGCCGAATCGACGCGCACCTCACCGGTTGATCAATCGCGCACACCAGAATACATTGATTGGTATGGCTGAATCAAGCAACCAGCCGGATGCCCAATGCAATACTTTAACGCAGTGTTGTTTCGAATAGATAGTTGATAAAATTATGTGTTCAATACGGCTATGAGACCGAGGCATATAATGCTTGTACCTACATTATAATATTTGGATATTTTAATCATATTGGTTATTCGACACTTTTCTCAACTATCGTTTCAGTCAAACAAACTTTCCTTGCCATATTAGCCTTGATGATTTTCTTATACGTAGGTGATAATGCTCAAATTCGTGTGGCTGAGACAGCACAATTTTCTTTCTCATTCAGTTAGAAATTCCCAAGCAAACTCGGATTGCTACTAGCCTGAAACTATTTCTTTCAGTGTATATTTGAATTTTTTTTCTTGCGTATGGATTAACCATGTATTGGGGGCTTCAATTCAAAGGGCCACGTCACATACTGTAAGCCCTCTTTGGGGTTAAGATAGGCTGTCCACTTAAGAAGCTTTCCATCAGATAATGTTTCTACCATAAGGACGAAGTGTATGCCCAAAAACTCAAACTCATGGCTTATAACCCGTTGTGCTCTGATATATGCATCCGTTGGACGTGTACCACCGGTTTTAAATCCAAATTTGGTAATTAGTCTTGACTCAAGGTCAAATGTCCCCTTTAGTTCAGTGTTCCAATACACAATATAAAATACTTTCTGGTTTGGCAGAAGTCTATCTGCAAAAAAAAGATTTTTGATTATTATGGACTAATCTTCTTCTAGTGAATTATTTCATTAGAAATTCTTCCTTTAGGTTCTACATTCCGGATAAAAATATTTGGTCTTGATTTTGGCTTGGGCAAATATTAATCCAAGACAATTTCAAGTTATTCGGTATGCCTAGCTCGTGAGACGGAGGCAGAATATTTCTGATGTCGTAAGACGAACGTTTTTGACTTAAAGACAAAAATTCACGTCTTGAGATATGATATCTTTTCATTTATTAATAAGTTTCTGTATCTGTAATAATTATGTTCTTTGGGTGACTCTTTTTATTGAACATTTTTATGCCTATACTTTTCGAGACCGACAGATTCCGAATTTCTAATTTGAAAATCAGTTATTACAAAATTACAAATTTTATCGGTAGTAAAATTTGAATCCTTGGCAGATGTCAACTGTTTGGTCCTAACCTATCTGGAAACGGTAGGCCCTGCTGCACAGTAGGGCAAAAGAAAACGTCCATGGACAAATTGATTTTCAGAAGACAATTATTACCCGATTTTAACTTTTTTTTTAATGAAAGCTAATAAAATTTCGCATCGAACTTTCATGGCCGATTTTTAAATTTTGGTTTATTTAATAACAAAAATGAAAAAAAAATTTTGACTTTTGACTTTTGGTACAAACTTGATTTTTCCGATGCAATTTACTGTAAATAACTAACTTCTAAATTTTTAAGAACATTTTGATGACAGTAAACAATTTATTATTGTAAAAAACATGATGCTTTATTGAAGGAACTTAATTACTGCTTGACTTTCTTTTTCGGTTAACGGAATTGACCTCTAGTGCCGATATTCATTTTTTTCGGGATGTAAGTGTATCACATGCAGTTTCGACGATATCAGTATAACAGAAACTGTTTTTCTTAGAATTAGTTTGATGTCATAATAATATCCCCACTTGTGAAATACTTGTAAAAAATCTTATATTATATACCGTGCATGGTTACGTTAATTAAATTGTGAATAAAAATAGTGTATCGTTATAGAACTATCAAAAAAAGTTAAAAATATGTGTTATTAACAGTTGATTACACAAAAAAAAACAAGTTTAAATGCTGAAAAATAGCCAAATAATGCATTTGTTAATTAAGTTTGGTTAAATAATTATCAAATTTTATCGATTCATAGCAAAAAATCATTGCTAAATAACTGTCTGTTAATTCCGTGAAAAAAGCGGTATTTTATTTATAAACACATAAAATGATGAAAATTTGTTCAAACAATTGTTGTTGACAATAATAAATTGTTTACTGTCATCAACATGATCTAAAAATTTAGAATTTAGTTATTTACAGTTAATTACATCGAAAAAATCAAGTTTGTACCTCTAAAGATAGCCAAATAGTGAAAAAATATTATATTAAGGTTTTATTTCCAAGTAATATATGGTCGATTCCATAGAAGAAACTTTATTTATTCCATAAAAAATACCTGATATGGATATTTGTTTGTAAAATTTGATTTTAAAATAAGAAATTATTTATTAACTTTTATTATTTCACCTAACAAAAATTCCTTTTGTCCATAAATTGTTCAAATTTAGTGCAAATCAAGTGACGAATCGCCGCCAATCGCCACGAAACCATTTTCATTCATGTATTTGTTTCTAACAAATTCAATCAATTTTTTAACATTTGCATTGCTATTGGACATCTTTTTGGATAGTTGCTTTCAGTTTTCTAGGTATTTTTGATGGAATCAAAGCATTTTTCTAAAACCGGTATACTTCAAAACTCAAAACATTTTGTTTTTCATTTTTGTTATTAAATAAACAAAAAAATAAACAAAAATTTAAAAGCCGGCCATGAAAGTTTGATGCGAAATTGTAGCAGCTTTCATTAAAAAACAAAGTTAAAATGGGATGATAATTGTCTTCTGAAAATCAATTCGTCCACGGACGTTTTTTTTGCCCCACTGTGTGCCGGTAGTAATGAAACAAAGCCATACCGAACCATACATTCGTGAATCAAGATAAGTCTACCTGATCTTCTCTTGTCACAGCTACAACCATAAATGCAAGAGAAGTCAGCAGGGCTCGGTTACAACAAACCCAGTTACATCCGCAAGGGTACAGTCAGCCTGCCTAAAATAAGCTAGCTTAAATACGAGAGTGGATCAGTTTCGCATCGGCGAGAAAGCGTTTTTGGCAGTGGCTCTCTGTTGCACACGTGGAGTCCCTGTGGCTTCTGTGCCGACGCGAATCTGGCCATTTTCATTGAGTACACTTCCACCGATCAAGCTTCGGCAGCGTGGCGTCGCTTATGCGTGAGTGGCGTGGCGTATCCAGTGGCTTAGAGGTGGAGGGGATACACAGGTTGGAAAGAGAAGGCGGATACCACTCTCGCACTCCCCGCTTACGCCTGTGTATCCCTCCACCTCCAAGGCGCAAGATAGGCCGCGCCATCACTCACGTATAAGCGACGCCACGCCGCCGAGAGCTTGGTCAGTGGGACTGCACTCATTTAAGATAGCTTATTCTAGGCAGGCTTCATGACAAAATCAAGGCCAAATCATTTAACCCGGGACATACCAGAAATCTTATGCCACCTTTCATTTATACATACCATTGCCCGGTACAGGCATAGCTCCTATAAGATTAGGACCTACAGCTACGTACAGGCTAATCCTGAAATTTTGATATATTATAAGACGGTTCATATACGGAAATTTTTCTTGATCCTCTGGGGTTGGCCAAATATTTGTACCCATAAGCTGAGCCCATACAATTTGACGAGTTTCTGGATGTCGCCAAATCCCAATCCTCTCGCCCATATGAGGGATAATTTCACTTGGTTCTGGGTCACCGGCTTGGTATGGGTTTCGTGGCCGATAGTGATTTGGTATCGCATCTGCAGTTGCAGGAGTAGCAGGTACGGCGTGACGTCCTCGCCGGGATGCACCTTGTCCAGTCGAAGTACTTTCCCCTGTAGAAAAAAAATAAAGATTTGCGACTATAAAAAGATTAACTGATGGGTCTCGGGGAATAAGGACGTGAGAACCAAATTTCGGAAATGCGTTTTATTGGCTGAAACTAATAACCTTGACCTAACTCATAGTCCAAAACCATGCTTGGTATTTTCTTTTTTTAACGTGATTACTTCTTTTTGTCTGTTCTTTTCACGACTCAATAAAACTAAGCAATATCTCGAAAGTGCTTTTTTGTTGTTTTTTTTCAAAATAAAAAAGTTATGCAACACTTCCTATACCAATATTTTCCTTTTTTGGAACGCACCACACCACTGAAAAGAGTTTTTCTCGGAGGTCTTTCCTTCTTTCAGGATTCTCCTTTCATCGTTCGATAGTATAGAGTTAATTGTTAGTAATAGATCCAGAGTAATTTATTTTTTCTTTTAAATAGATAAAAATGGATTCTGTGTGTTTTTACCTTCATGCAGATCGCCCCCAAATTTGTTCGAATCCACAAAAAAATACATGCGTTAAAAAAAAGAGGATATTTAGAGGTTCCGCAAGCCCCATGAAGTTTAACACATATTTCCCATGAGAAAAAAGAAAGTTTTTTTCTTATTTTATTCAGAATCGTCAGTATTAGGAGAATTGATTTGAAACTCAAATTTTTTCTTTAAAATTATCTATAGAATACGAATAAAAAATTACTATTAAATATAACCCACTTAAGTCTGTTTTATTGGGTCTAAAAGAAACCCCTTAAGTGACAAATTGGATTTTGCGAGCTTTCGGCGCTAATTATGATTTTCGTTAACTTAGCTCCAGCCTTTCAGTTAGAGCGAGTTAATAATTACTGAAATATAACAACAATAATTGTTTAAACAATTTATACCCATTGATAATAATATTCTCTTAGAACAATGCTAGGAAGTTGCAGTTTTTTCTGAAATCTTCCACTTTTTGTCAACTTTCCACTTAGAGTGAGGTAAAAATTAATGGAATTTAGAAAACATCATTGTTTAAATAGATTGATATTGTTAGTAACTATCTTCTCTTATAGTAACGCTAAATAGTTGCGGTTTTTTCCGAAATTTTCTACTTCTTGTCAACTTTTCACTTAGTGAGGTAATGATTAATGCAAGTTAATCAACGTCATTGTTTAAACACTTCATAATTGTTTATAACTATCATCTCTCAGATATTTGCTAGAAAATTGCGGTTATTTTTGAAATTTTCAACTTTGCTTTGGCTTTTTAGTTATGAACAAATGATAAATAAACAATGAAGAGAATCATTTTTCAGACAATCTCTTTTTTTTTTGTTAATAGATTTTTCTGAAATGAAACAGATATTCAAAATATTCTTCACATTTTCTTCATGGATAATATAAAATTGAAATTTTCCTTAAAGTATCTATTAAGAGCCTTTTTGTTTAAATTGATAATCATATTTATGGTCTGTTCCTAACTAAAAAGTCAAAGAAAAGCTGAAAAGTTCAGAAAAACCCGCGACTTTCTAGCATTACTCTAAGAGAAGATACTGGAAAACCATAATAATTTGTTTAAGCAATTGTGTTTATTAACTTGCATTAGTTATTAACTCACTCTAAGAGATAAGTGAACAAAATGTTGAAAATCTGAGAAAAAGCCGCAAATATCTAGCATTAACAAAAGAAAATATTATTCCTAAAATTAACAAACTGTTTAAGCAGTTCTTTTCGATAACTTGAAACAATTATTTCCTCACTCTAATTACTCTTACTTCTATTAAATAATTATTTTTATTGAATTTAATTGATTATTGCCTCGCTTTAACTGACAAATCAAAAGAAAGTTCAAAATTTGGAGAAAAAAAACCCAAATTTCTAACTCTATTCTCAGAGACAATGGCTAGAAACAATAATAAGTCGTTTAAAGAATGTATGTAAACATCTAGTTATCAGTCAAAAGTAGTATTTTATGCATGAGGACAATTTGTATTTATAAAACCGCTAAAAAATAATAATTAGCGCCAAAAAATCACAAAACCACATTTTTCACTCATACGGTTTCTTTGGAACCCTATAAAACACACTTATGGGGATGATATTTGGAAAGTAATTTTTGATTCGTATTCTATGGATAATTGTGAAGAGAAATCTTGATTTTTAACTAGATCCACCTGATATTAAGGATTCTGAATAAAATTTACAAAAACGTCTATTTTTCTTATCGGAAATAAATGGTTAAACTTCTTGGTGATAGTCTCCTGGGACCCTTCATATATCAATCTCTCAATCAAACACTGATAAATCTGAAAAACTGAAATTTTCTGAATTCCTTCGAATTTCCTGATATATCGGAATTACTCTAAATTCTCTGAATCATCGGAATCCCATAAATTCGTCTAAATTCCATTAATTCCTTGCATTATTTTGAAATCCTTGGATTTCTCTGAAATGATGGAATTATCTGAATTCCTTGAGTTCGTTTCATTTTCTGAATTGTTAGAATGCTCTGAATTTCAACGACTTCAGAAAAATGCAGAAGAATTCAGAATTAAAAGAATTGAGATATTTTATAAAATTTAGAATATTTAAGGAATTCAGGGGATTTCGATAATTTCAGGGATTTCAAGAATTTGAAAATATTCAAGGATTTGAGACAACTCAGAGATTTTCAGGAATTCACAAAATTCAGGAAATTCCGAATATTGATTAAATTCAAGATATTCAAGGAATTCAAGCATCTGTTGCCCTTTCAAGAATTAAGGAAATTAAAAAAAAAAATTTAACGAATTTTATGAATTCAGACTATTCAGGTAATGCATGCAATTTAGAGATTTTCAGGAATTCAGAGAATTCAAGGAATTAAAAAAAATTGGAAATTAAAGGAATTTAAGGATTTCAGAGAATTCAGGAAATTTCGAGAAATCTGAAAAATGTCTAGGAAGTCAAAAGAATTTAAAAGAATTCAAAAAATTCTGCTCGCGGCGCAGGCACATTCTCTTCTTGTGCTGCACACGCGGCTCACTTCGTTCGCAAGATTGAGCGCGCCTAGAGCGCGCATCTATCGGATCTCGCGCTAAGCGCTCAGTCCATGTACTTACCCCACATTTGTGCATAGACCTTTTAAAATTGAAGCTCAACCCATCGACAACTGTAAAAATGGGTGTACATTTTCTGTTGTTAAAGCTCCTTCAGCTTTCATGAACATATTCTTGTCACGTGTCTCGTGCTTCGCACTCGAATAAAGTTCATATGTCTGAAACTCGAACTTTAATTTATTATTCAGATCTCATTTAAGGCGAACAATTTTTTTTAAAACATTTTATTGCACCTTGTGTCGTTCTTACAGAAATTTAATTAGTTTATTCGAAACCTCCATGTTAATTAGTTCCAAAAATGGCCACTGAATAGCGCACAATGAATTTCATTAATTTACTGTAGACATGTATATATAAAACTTTACTTCGGAACAAACTACTTTCAAATCTCGCGCCATACGAAATTACTAATCACAGCTCAAACAGATGACTCGCACACCAATCGTATATTTTCATCTATAACAATAGAATCAGTGAAACCTTCAATTATCAGCAATTACGTCGCAAAGTGTTATACATGTAAATCTTTGTACACTCAAAATCATGAAAAAAACAACCAAAATACCACCCCTCAACATGAATGAAGAAGTGAAAGAAGCAAAACAAGATTTAATACCCCAAAAATCTTATCATTTTCCTTCATAGGACGTTCTCGCACTATTTCGGTAAAGGGCTATCTAACGCTGACTTCTCTGGGTCTCAAAACAGTCTCAAAACATGGTGGTTTTGAAAAAAAAAATCTTACATTGCTCGTAGGTTTACGCAGAATTCAATATTCGCTAGGACGACCAGAAAAACCATGGCCAAAGGCCATGGTTTTATGTCCCGCGAACATTGACCTCCCCGTGTAAAGACATGCCTAACCCTACTTGTGATGTAATTTACTATTATTTTCATTGTTATTTTTTACGAATAAACTCAAAACACGGATTCTAGCATAAATTGGTTCTGAGCAGATTTGTAGACATAACTCAGGCGAACAATTTTATTATTTAAAAATATTTTTCATCTTGTGTTGTTTTTCTAAAACTGTCTTATTTTTATTTTTAATGTTATTTTCTGCGATTAAAACAAAAAATTGATGGCCTATCGAGAAATACTGCATAATAAATGTAGTTAGTTCTCTTTTCGTTGAAAAACTTTTGATATTTCATTTTTTTTTGTATCTTGTATTGTTTTTCCAAAAAGTTTCTTTTTTTAAATTTCAAGTTTCTTTTTTTCGATTGAATCAAAAAACGACGTCAAACAGACACAATCGCAAAACCTGTTTATTTTCAGATTCAGAGGGTCTCGAAACGTGGAGATTTAAAAAAATCCGCGATATTCAGTTTTCACATAAAACTATGACACCTTCTCATTATGATGGGAATGTCAAAATAAAAAGAATTCAAAGAACGCCAAAGAATTTAAAGGAATTCAATGTGAATTGTAATAATTCGAAATAATGGGAAAACCCAGAGAGCCGTTTCAGGCAAACACTCCGAGACATACTTTGTTAACATGGAGGTATCGAATTCTCATTAAAGGAACTCAAAATTTAAAAAAATTAATTTTAAGTCGTTTGAGAATAGATAAAACGTAGTGGCTAGCCTGCCGGAGCTGGCGTGGAAGTTCGTTACCGACTGTTTTTTTTCCTCTCGGGTGTCAAGTTACGAAAAGTATGTAGCGATGTATTTTCACGCATTGATTACAAATATAGCCATGAAAATTGCAAAACAAAATATTATATTATTATATAAATATTTTTTCAACCTCTTATACTTATGTATTTCGATGCGCTGATTATGAGCATGGTCATAAAAATTCCTGTTAATATAATTTCCAATGTTAAAACTTGAAGAAATTAGATTTTTTTTAGAGAAGTGTAGACGCTATTGGTACCGCTAAAATAGTATATTGTGTATCGAGGGCGTAAAGAAGGCTATTTTGCCTCGTGTGACTGCCGAACTCGCTTCGCTCGGGCGGCATGTTCACACTCGTCAAAATAGCCTTTTTACGCCCTCAATACACACCATACTTTTTGTCCTGCCCTTCTTGAAAACAAGCATGTTAAGCAGATAGAGGATGTTTGGTGTACTTGACAATTTTAGATTATAAGTGAAAGAAAGAAATAGCGTAGTTTGCGGAAGGGAGACTGTGGGGTGCAACGATACAATTTTTTTTAAAGATAAAGATCATTTCTTTTATATTCTCACTTGCGTGGTGCAGTCTATGTGTAGCGGGCGTAAAGTGTTAAGTAGCGGGCGTAAAGTTGCATGTTGGCCCGGCGGCGGAGTGCGCATGTGCGAACGTCACTGGGCTGGAAGCGGCCACATTACGCCTGCCTCACGTGCATGCTATGGTGCGATTTCAAGGGGGGTCGAACAAAAAGCACATTTGAAGTACACGGAAGGGACTGTCACGCATTTTAGAGGAAGGCCATGTAATTTAGGAGCTATTTTGTTTGTTTTTGGTTTTTGATGCTTTGGATCGAACATTCTATGTATATATCACACTTTACCGTCGATTTGTGACTCAAGAATTACGATTAACAACCCGTGGAGGCGAGAAGGTACCCCTTTGACCTGCGACAGAAATAATTTTGGTCGAACCCCTACTATTGTCCAATGTCTCCTGGGCTTGGAAATGCATTTCTATTACTGGTCACGGAAATCGCGGGGGTTGGGAAGGCACCCTTGTGACCGGGGACAGAAATAATGTTGGTGAAAGCTCTATTCCTGGCCAACGTCTCTTTGTGGTGCGGGATACACCCCTGTTACTGGTCACAGAAATAATGCTGTTCATACCACTACCCCGTTACAACGTCTCGTGGGTGGTGGGGAGGAAAGGCACCCCTGTGAATGGCGACAGAAGAGTTGTTGGTCAAAGCGTTTCCAACGTACCGCGGGGGATCGGGGGGGACTGCAAACCTGTTACTAATCACAGAAGTAATGTTGGTCAAACCCCTTCTTCTATCCAACGTCTCCTGGGCGTGGAAATGCATTTCTGTTAATGGTCACAGAAATTATGTTGGTCAAATGTACCCCTCCCAACGTCTCATGGGGGAGACGGCACCCCTGTTACTGGTCAAGGACATAATGTTCTTGAAACCACTACCCCTTTCCAACGTCTCATAAGGGGGCTAGGAGAATGCAACCCTGTGACTGGTCACAGAAATAATGTCAGTCAAACTTCTACCCCTTTTCAACGTCTCTTAGGAGGGGGCGGGTGGAATGCACGCCTGTGACTGGTCACATAAATAATATTGGTCAAACCCCTACCCCTTTTCAAAGCCTTCCGGGGGGGTGCGGCAAATGCACCCCTGTTACCAATCACAGATATTATGTTGTTCAAGCCCCTACTTTTGACTAATGTCTCCTGGGCTTGGAAATGCATTTCTGTTACTTTTCACAGAACTAATGTTGGTAAAATCTACTCCTTTCCAACGTCTCTTGGCGGAATGCACCCCTGTGACTGGTCTTAGAAATGCTAATGTCGAAATCCCCACCTCTTTAAAATATCACGTGCGGGGGAGGGGCCCTGTGACTGGCAACAGAAATCATGTTTGTGAAACCCCTATTTCTTTCCAACGTGTCTTGGTGGGGGGTGGGCATTCCTGTGACTGGTCACTGAAATAATTTGGTCAAACCCCTACCCATTTCCAATGTCTCGTAGGAGACAAAAAGGCGCCCCTGTCACTGGAGACAGAAATAATGTCGGTCAAACACCGAACCCTTCCAAAGACTCTCAATGGGTGTGGGGTTTGCACTCTGTGACTGGTCATAGAAATAATGATGTTTAAACCCCTACTCCTTTTCAACGTCTCATGGGGGAGGGAAGACTCCACTCTATCTGGCGACAGAAATAATGTTCGTCAAACCGCTAACCCTTTCCAAGATTTCTTTGGGGTGAATGCACTCCTTAGACTTGTCACAGAAATAATTTTTTCCAACCCCCTACCCCTTGCTAACTTCTTTTGGAGGTTAGGGGAATGCACCCCTGCCACTCTCAACAAAAAAGAAATATTGGTCAAACACCCACCACTTTTCAACATCTCATGGGCGGCGAGTGCAGCCCTGTTACTGATCACAGAAATAATGTTGGTGAAACCCCCACTTCTGTCCAACGTCTCCTGGGCTCATAAATGCATTTCTGTTACTTGTCACAGAAATAATGTTGGTCAAATCTACCCCTTTCCATCGTCTCGTCGTCGGTGGAAAGGTACCCCTGTTACTGGGCACATATATAATGTTGGTTAAATCACTACCACTTTCCAACGACTCTTAGGGGGGTGGGGGGAATTCACTTCTCAAGCTGACTAGAGAAATAATTTTGTCAAACCCCTACCCTTTTCTAACGTATGTTAGGGGGCACGGGAATGCACCCCTGTGACTGCTCACAGAAATAATATCAGTTAAAATTCTACCCCTTTTCAACGTCTTTCAGGGGAGTGGGGAAATGCGCACCTACGACCGGTCACAGAAATAATATTGCGCAAACCTCTACTTCTGTCCAGCGTCTCCGGGGCTAAGGAATGCATTTCTATTACTAGTCACAAAAATCGTGGGGGGCAAGATACTTCCGTGACTAGCGACAGAAATAATGTTGTTCAAATCACTACCCCTTTCCAACGTATCGTGGGGGGGGGGACGAGTTCAACCCTGTTACTAATCACAGAAATGATGTTGGTCAAACCCCTTCTTCTGTCCAACGTCTCCTGGGCTCATAAATGCATTTCTGGTACTTGTCACAGAAATAATGTTGGTCAGATCTAGCCCTTTCCATCTTCTCCTGGGGGTTAACAAGGTACCCTTGTTACTGGGCACAGATATAATGTTGGGTGAACCACTACCCCTTTCAACGTCCCTTAGGGGGTATAGGGGAATGCAACCCTGTGACTGGTCATAGAAATAATCCCAGTCAAACTTCTACCCCTTTTCAACGTCTCTTAGGTGCTGGGGGGAATGCACGCCTGTGACTGGCAACATAAATAATATTGGTCAAACCCCTTTCCAACGTCTTCTAGGGGGGTGCGGCAAGTGCACCCCTGTAAGTAATCACAGAAATAATGTTGGTTAAACTCATACCCCTTTTCAACGTCTTTTAGAGACACGATGCACGACTATTACTGGTCACAGAAATAATGTTGGTGAAACCCATAATCCTCTCTAACGTCTTCATGGGGGGGGGGGGGGGGGGGTGCAATACTGTTACTGATATCAGAAAAAATGTAGGAGAGCAATCCTCTTGATAGTCACTGAAATAACATTAGTCAAACCCCTTTCCCTTTCCAACGTATCGTGGGGGGGATGTTACCCTTGTGACTGTTGCCAGAAATAATCTCGGTCAAACCCCTAATCTTTCCCATCGTCTCGCGTAGGCAAGAAGACATCCCTGTCACTACCCCTTTCCAACGTCTCTCTGGGGTTGGGGGAGAAAACAACTCTCTTAATAGTCACAGAAATAATATTAGTCAGAGCCCGCCGCTTTCCAACGTATTGTGTGGGGATGTCACCCCTGTGGCTCGTTACAGATATAATGTTGGTCAAACCTCTACTCCCTTCTAACGTTCATATGAGGGATAACTACATATGGTTCTGGGCCATCATCTCGGGGTGGGTTTTGTGGGATAAGGTGACTTGGAATACTACCTGCACGACGTCGCCGGGATCCGGATGATCCATCACCTCCACTCGAAGCATTTATTTCTGTAAAAAGAAAATAAAGATTTGTCACTATAAAAAGATTAACTAAAGGGTCTCTGTGAATAAGGACGTGAGTGCCAAATATCGTAAATGCGTTTTATTGGCTGAAGCTAATCATTTTGACCTAACTCATAGTCCAAAATCCATGCTTGGTATTTTCTTTTTTTAATGTGATTACTTCTTTTTGTCTGTTCTTTTTACGATTCAATAAAACTAAGCAATATTTCGAAAGTGCTTTCCTGTTTTTCTTTTCAAAAGAAAAAATTAAAAAGTTATGCAACTCCTCGTGTACCAATATTTTTCTTTTCTGGAACGCACCAAACCACTGACAAGAGTTTTTCTCGAAGGGCGTTCCTTCTTAGTAATAGATCCAAAGTGATTTATTTTTTCTTTTAAATAGATAAAAATAAATTTTTTTCTACCTTCTCATTTTTACATTATTAAAATTTAACAAAATAATTGTTTGAATAAATTATTATTGTGAATACCTATCTTCTTTTACAGTAAGGCAATATCTTAAAATCTTATCTTGAAAATTATCTTAAAATAGTTGCGGTTTTTTTCTAAAATTTTTAACTTTGCTTTGGATTTCTAGTTGTGAACAAATAAAAAATAAACAGTGCGGAGAATCACTTTTTAGACCATCTCTTTTTTTTCTATGAATTCATTTTTCTTAAATAAAACAGATATTTAAAATATTCTTCACATTTTCATCATGGATCATATAAAATATACATTTTCCTTGAATTATCTGCAAAAAGCCTTTTTTTAAGTTAATATTAATATTTATTATTTGTTCCTAACCAAAAAGTCAAAGAAAAGCTGAAAAGTTCAGAAAAATCCGCAAATTTCTAGCATCACTCTGAGAGAAGATACCGATAAACCATTAAAAATTTGTTTTAGCAATTGTGTTTGTTAACTTGCATTAGTTATTAACTCACTCTAAGCGAAAACTGAACAAAAAGTTGAAAATCTAGGAAAAAGCCGCAAATATCTAGCATTACCATGAGAGATTATTATTCTTATTAATAATAAACTGTTTGAACAATTATTTTTATACTCGTACTTTGCTTAAATAATCATTTTTGTTAGATTTGATTGATTATTCCCTTGCTCTAACTGAGAAATTCAAAGAATGTTTAAAATTTGGAAAAGACCGCGAATTTCTAAATCCACTCTGAGAGAAATTTGCAAAAAACAATAATAAGTCCTTTAAATAATTTATCTAGACATCCAGTTATCATCAAAAAGTAGTATCTGAGCGAAAATTTGTATTAATAAAACTGCAAATAAATAATAATTAGCGCCCAAAAATCGCAAAATAAATTTTTAACTCATTCGGTTTCTTTGTCACCCTATAAAATACTTATGGGGGTGATATTTAGAAAGTAATTTTTGATTCGTATTCTATGGATAATTTTGAAGAAAAATGTTGATTTTCAGCTAGATTCATCTAATATTGACAATTCTGAATAAAATTGACAAAAACGTCTTTTTTTCTTATGGGAAATAAGTGTTAAACTTCTTGCTGATAGTCTCCTGGGACCCTTCATCTATCAATATCTGAATTAAATACTCAGAAATTGAATACACAACACAGGTTTAGTAACTAATACTTTTTGAATTCTTTTAGCATCCTTGAAATCTTCTGAATTCCTTCGAATTTCTTGACGTATCGGAATTCCTCTAAATTCTCTGAATTATCAGAATCCCATGAATTCGTCTAAAATCCATAAATTCCTTGCATTATTTCAAAATCCTTGAATTTCCCTGAAATGGTGGAATCATCTGAAATACTTGAGTTCGTTTCATTTTCTGAATTGTGAGAATTCCCTAAATTTCAAGAACTTCAGAAAAATGCAAAAAATGCAGAAAAATTCATAATTAAAAGAAGTTAGATATTTCAGAAAATTTAGAATATTTAAGGAATTCAGGGGATTTAGAGAATTCCGGGGATTTCAAGAATTCGAAAATATTCAGGGATTTTAGAGAATTCAGAGATCTTCAGGAATTTGTAGAATTTAGGGAATTCCGAATACTGATGGAATTCAGGATATTCGAGGAATTCAAGCATTTAATGCCCTTTGAAGCATCAAGGGAATTAAAAAAAAATTAACGAATTTTTGGAATTCGGACTATTCAGGTAATGCACGAAATTTATAGATTTTCAGGAATTCAGAAAATTTGAATATATATAGGTAATTAAAGGAATTTAAGGATTCCAGAAAATTCAGGAATTTCCGAGAAATCTGGAAAAATGTCCGGGAAGTTATAAAAATTTAAAAAAATCTGCTCGCGGCGTCGGATCTCGCGCTTTTCGCTCAATAGTATATTCACCTCGCGCTGCGTGCTCGGTCCTTGTACTTCCCCCTCATTTGTGCATAGACCTTTTAAAATTGAAGGTCAACCCAGCGACAACTGTAAAATGGGGTGTAAATTTTTAGTAGTTAAAGCTCCTTCGGCTTTCATGAACACATTCTCGTCACGTGACGGGAAAGCACCCTTGCGCCTCGTCACAGAAATGTTGGGCAAACTCCTACTCCTTTTTAATGTCTCTTAAGGGGGGGGGGTGTACTTCTGTGTCTTGTCACGGAAATCATTTTGACAAAACCCCTACCCCTTTCCAACTTCTCGTCGGTGGCGTGAAGGCACCCGTGTGATAGGCGACAGAAATATTGTTGAGCAAACACCTACCCCTTTACAACGTCTCTCAGAGTGGGGAGATGCTTCCCTGTGACTGCTCACTGAAATAATGTTAATCAAACCCCCCCTTTCCAACGTATCGTGGGTGGATGTCACCCGTGTGACTGGTCGCAGAAATAATCTTGGTCAAACCCCTACTCTTTTCCATCGTCTCGCGTAGGCAAGAAGACACCCCTGTGACTGGTCACAGAAATAATATTGTTCCAACCACCACCCCTTTCCAACGTCTCGTGGGGGAGAAGGCACTCCTATAATTCGTCACAAAAATAATGTTGGTTAACCCCCTACTTCTTTCTAACATCTCTCTGGGGTGGGGGGAAAAGCAACCGCATTAATAGTCACAGAAAGAATGATTGTCGTAGCCCTTCCCGTTTCCAACGTATCGACGGGGATAGGCACCCCTGTGACTCGTCACATAAGTGTTGGTCAAACCGGGATGGGGTCAACTTTGCACGTAGCAACTTTGCGCGTGCCCAACTGTGCACGTCGATGGCCAGACGGACAACTTTGCACGTCTTTGGTCAGACGGACAACTGTGCACGTGCCAACTGAGCACGTGCTATCAGTGCACGTTGAAATTTCGACGTGCACAGTTGTCCAAGTGTTAACTGTGCACGTCGAAATTTAGACGTGTACAGATGTCACTTTCCCGACTGTGCACGTGAACATATGTCACTTGCCCAACTGTGCACGTGCACAGATGTCACTTTCCTAACTGTGCACGTGCACAGATGTCACTTGTACAACTTTGCACGTGCACATATATCATTTGTTCAACTGTGCACGTTCTCGGATGTCATTTGCCCAACTGTGCACGTGCACAGACGTCACTTGCACAACTGTGCACGTTTATGGCCGTACGTAAGGGTTTATACGAAGGTGGTCCTTTATATCTAGGTATAATAAATTGTTGCCAGTTGAAATTATTCAAACGTGGTGGAATGGAGCGTTCTAACTTTTTGAAAGTTAGTTTAAAAATATTTTATATATTATTTCTATGAAATTGTTCCTTCCAAATTATTATAGATATATATAAAAATCTCTTTTTGTTCGACCCCCTTGAAAACGCGCCGTTGCATGCACGTGAAGCAGGCCGACATGAAACTTTACACCCGCTATATAAAGCTTTACGCCCGCTACACATACACATACAATATAGTGTTTGTCAAGGGCGTACGGCTATTTTGACTCGTCAAAATAGCCTTCTTCAGGCCCTGGATACACAATGTACTATTTTAAATTAACTTTTCAATACTTTTATCTTATTAAGCTTCTTTGAGTCTTCCAGTGGGTATGGAGACGTCTGATGTCATTAGGACGTCCTAACGAAGATTAACTACCGTGCCTACTTGGTAGGTATTATTTTTTTCAAGTTACTTATTTGTCTTTGATTTCATAAAATCGTTTATTTATTTTATGTATTTTCTCACGATGTAACAAAAAGTAAACTAAAAAAAAAAAATTTTTTTAAATAATTTTTATCAAAGTTTTACTGTTGTTTATGTGTTGATATATAATGACGGGTTACATATTTGTCCTCGTCATTGGTTAGTGAAACCTCAAGTTTTATTTATTTGGGTGGTACTAATTTCTTTATTTCAAATTTTCTTGGTGTCACCCCCCAGATTTGTTCGAATACAAAAAAAGTAAGCACGTATTTTTTTTTTATTTCAAAATCAATTGATTTTAGGGGTTGTTCAAAATCCATAAAGTTTCACGTGCATTTCCTCTGGAAAAAAGGCCTTTTTGGAAATTTGCGATAGAATCGTTAATATTAGATTATCTTACTGCATCTGGCATGATTTTCGTGAAAAGTGTCTGCTGAATACTTTTTAAATTCAACCCCTATATGCCATTTTTATAGGGCATCGAAAAAAACTCCATCAGTGCAAAAATGAAGTATTATGGCCCGCGTAAAAAAAAGTTCCATTCCTCAAGCATGGGTCAAAAATAGGTCAAAAATGTTCAAAGTTCGACGGATTCCAGACTACACATCACTCCAAAGGTAAGATTCATAAATCTATTGAAATTTGTTGAAATCGATATTTCCTAGTTGTATAATAATATTTTTCAGCTCAAAGTTCGATTTTTAGATGTGCAAAATTTGGAAAATCCCGTAAGCCTGGGGCCGACGCGAAAACGTGAAAGACTAGGCCAACCCTACTCCATGAATTCGTATGATTCGGGGAATACATTTAATTCGAAAAATTCATAGAATTAAAGAAATACCGAGAATTCAAGGAATTAAGAGAACTCAAGGGATTCAGAGAATTCCAGGCATTCAGCAAATTCAAGGCATTCAGTGCAATCAAGGAATTCAGCAAATTCAAGGAATTCAGAGAATTAAAAGAATTCTGAGAATTCAAAGAATTCAGAGAATTCAAAGAATTCAGAGAATTCAAAGAATTCAGAGAATTCAAGTTATTATGAGAATTCCAGGAATTAAAACTATTCTGTAATTCTCAGGATTTTGAATTCTTTGTATATATAGAATTCTTGGAATGCCCTGAATTCTCTGAATTCATTAACTTCTCCTAATACTCTTGATTCTCAAAATTTCTTGAAATCTATAAATTCCTTGAATTGCTCGAATTCTCTAAATTCCTTGAATTTTCTGAATTCTTTGAATTCTATGAATTTCCTGAATTCCTTCAATTCTCTTAATTCCTTGAATTCCTTGAATTCGTTGAATTCCTTGAATTCTATGAATTCTCTGAATTCCCTGAATTCTCAGAATTTCCTGAATTTCCTAAATTCGTTAAATTCGTTGAATTCTCTGACTTCCCTGAATTCTTTGAGTTCGTTGAAATCCTTGAATTCGCTGAATGCCTTCAATTTCCTGAATGCATTTTTTTCTCTGAATCCCTGGAATTCTCTGAATTCCCTCAATTCTCTGAGTTCCCTGAATTCTTTGAATTCCCTGGATTCACTGGATTCCCTGAATTCTCTGAATTCCCTGAATTCCCTGAATTCTCTGAATTCTCTGAATTCCCTGAATTCCTTGAATTCGCTGAATGCCTCTAGAATTCTCTGAATTCCTTGAATTCTATAAATTTTTCGAATTACATGAATTTCTCGAATTCTTACAAATCCCTGGAACTCTATGAATTCCTCGACAGTGAGCCTAGTCGTTCGCGTTTTCGCGTCGGCCTTAGGCTCATGGGATTTTCAAAATTTTTGCACATGTCCAAATTCTTTCTCCAATTTGTTCTTTAGAATTAGAAATTTTCTGGTTATAGTCTAAAAAATGTGTATTATTATCTAACAATCGAACTTTGAGCTGCAAAATTTTATCATTCAACTAGGAAATATTGCTTTAAAAAAATTGAATAAATTTCTGAAACTTACCTTTGGAGTAATGCGTAAAGTTTTGAAGTTAGGAACCAATTATGAATTAAGGTTTGAAAAAGTGCCCGAAACTATGCCATTTTGTGTGCAATCGTACATGGAGACAATTATTAAGGTTTAATTGTTTTTATGCAAGTTAAACTCTGGAATCCGTCGAACTTAATGCTGGACTAATCATTTAAGTTTAGCATGGGATGTGGCCACAAGCAGTGCTTAGGCCACGCAACAATCCATGCATTTCTCATTCTTGAACAATCTATAAACATATTTTAAAGTTTTGAAATTGTTTTAACTGTTAAAAATTTATTATACGTAGATATAAAGGAGCACCTTCGTATGAACCCTTACGTAAGGGCATAAACGTGCACAGTTGGGCAAGGAGCATCTGTGCACGTGCATAGTTAGGCAAGTGACATCTGTGCACTTACACAGTTGAGCAAGTGACATCTGTGCACGTGCACAGTTAGGAAAGTGACATATCTGCACGTTCAAGTCCACAAGAGCCCATCCGTGCACGTCAAAATTTCGACGTGCACAGTTGTCCAAGTACCATCTGTGCACGTGCACAGTTGTTCAGGTGACAACTTTGCACGTTGAAAGTTCGACGTGCACAGATGGGCTCCTGTGGACTTGGACGTGCACATATGGGCTCCTGTGGGCTCCTGGTGCACGTGCAAAGTTGCTACTTGCAAAGTTGTCCGTCACCCGGTCAAACCCCTACCCCTTTTTAACGTCTCTTAGTGCGTGGGGGGAAAGCAACCCTCTCAATAGTCACTGAAAAATGTTAGTCAAACCCCTTCCCCTTTCCAACGTGTCGTGGGGGGATGTCACCGCTGTGACTATTTGCAGAAATAATTTTGGTCGAACTCCGAACCTTTTCCATCATCTGACGTAGGCAAGAAGATACCCTTGTAACTGGTCACACAAATAATCCTGATCATACCCCTACCCTTATCCATCGTCTCGCGTAGGCAAGAAGACATCTCTGTCACTCGTCACAAAAATAATTTTGGTTAAACCCCTACCCCTTTCTAATGTCTTTTAGGGATGGGGGTGAAAGCAACTCTCCTAATATTCACAGAAATAGTGATTGGCACACCCCTTCCCCTTACCAACGTATCGTGTAGGAATTTCACCCCTGTGGCTCGTTACAAAAATAATGTCGGTCAAACCCCTACTTCTTTATAACGTTTCTTAGGGGTTGGTGGGGGGCGGGGGGCGAGCAACCCTATTGATAGTCAAAGAATTAATGTTAGTCAAAGCTCTTCCCTTTTCCAACGTATTGTGGGGAGAAGGTATCCCTGTGGCTGGTCACAGAAACATTGTTGGTCAAACCCTTACCCCTTTCTAATGTCTTCTAGGAGGGTGGATATACTTCTGTGTCTAGTCACAGAAATAATGTTGACCGCACCCCTACCCCTTTTCAACGTCTTGTGGGTGGCGTAAAGGCACACCTGTAATCGGCGACAGAAATATTGTTGAGCAAAGCTCCACCCTTTTCCGTCGTCTCTCAGGCGGGGGGATGCATCGCTGTGACTGTTCCCATGAATGATGTTGGTCAAACCCCTACCACTTTCCAACATCTCATGGGCGGCGAGTGCACCACTGTTACTGATCACAGAAATAATGTTGTTCAAACCCCCACTTCTGTCCAACGTCTCCCGGGCTCATAAATGCATTTCTGTTACTGGTCGCAGATATAATGTTGGTCAAACCCCTACCTCTTTCTAACGTCTCTTAGGGGGTGGGAAACTTCACTTCTCAGGCTGGCCACAGAAATAATTTTGGTCTGAACCCTAACCCTTTCCAAAATATTTTAGGGGGAAGGGAAATGCACCCCTGTGACTGCTCAGAAAGGTAATGTCAGTCAAACTTTCACCCCTATTCAATTTTTCTTAAGGGTATGGTGGAGAATGCACACTAGAGTGGCCCTTATTTTTCACTTTTCGAATTTCTCTGCTCTCACCCCCCAGTTTTGTTCGAATGCCCAAAAAAAATATCTCCTTTAGATTTAAGCAAAATCGGTTAATATTTAGGGATGCCGCAAAGACCATGAAGTTTCCCATTGATTTAACATGGGAAAAGTCAGCTTATTATAAATCTAATAATTAAACGCGATAATATGTTACAAATATTTCCGTGTTTCAGTATATTGTTCAGAATTCGTCAGAGAATAAGAATCAATCATAAATTTTGAGGTTGAATAATTTTAAGCCACTCTTATGGGTCCCCAAAGAAAACCCCATAAGTGACAAATTTGAATTTTACGTAATATTGCGGTTTATTGACGCTTTTTGAAAGTTTTTAAGAAATAAATAATCATTAATCGTTAATTTAAGAATACCCAGGCATTTTTTAACTAATATTCAATTGTTTACACAATTTTAATTTGTTTAAATATTTGATTTTTTTCAGTTAACTCCCGAAATGAACGTATTTTTTTTAGACATTATGAGTTATTTAATCAATATTAGCAATGCAATGATTTGTTTAAATACTTTTACAATTATTTAAATAACACGTATTTATTCAAGCATATATTTTACCTAAAAAATAGCAGGAGGAACATTTTATATCACTAAATTTTCGACAAATTTTAATATTTTTAAGTACTAATTTGTTCATTATGAATACTCGTGGATGTTTAAAAAATTCAAATTTGTTTAAACATCTACGAGTACTCATAATAAACAAATTAGTACTTACATATATTAAAATTTGTCGAAAATTTAGTGAGATAAAATGTTTCTCCTGCTTTTTTTTAGGTAAAATATATGCTTGAACAAATACGTATCATTTAAATAATTTTGAAATTATTTACACAAATTATTTTGTTGTTATTATTGATTAAATAACTTATAAAGTTTGGAAAATACGTTCATTTCGCGAGTTAACAAAAAAAACAAATATTTAAACAAAATAAAGTTGTTTAAACAATTGAATATTAGCTAAAAAATGACTGGGTATTCTTAAATTATCGATTAATGATTTCTTATTTTTAAACGACTTTTGAAAAGCGTCAATAAACCGCAATATTACGTAAAATTCCAATTTGTCACTTATGGGGTTTTCTTTGGGGACCCATAAGAGTGGCTTAAAATTATTCAACCTAAAAATTTATGATTGATTCTTATTATCTGACGAATTCTGAACAATATACTGAAACACGGAATCATTTGTAACATATTATCGCGTTTAAATATTAGATTTACCAAAAGCTGACTTTTTCCCATATTAAATGAATGGGAAACTTCATGGTCTTTGCGACACCCCTAAATATTAACCCATTTTGCTCAAATTTGGAGGATATTTTTTTTTTGGGCATTCGAAAAAAAACCGGGGGGGGGGGGTGAGAGCAGAGAAATTTGAAAAAAAAGTTCACCAAGTATAACTAAGAAACACCCTAATGTGCACCCACGGCTGGTCACAGAAATAATATTGCTTAAACCCCTACTTTTTTCTAACGTCTTTGGGGCTTGAAAATGCATTTCTATTACTGGTCACAGAAAGCGCGGGTAGCGGGAAGGCACCTCTGTGACTGGCGACAGAAATAATGTTGGTCAAACCCTTACCCCTTCCCAACATCTCTTAGGGAGGTGCGGCAAGTGCACCTCTGTTACTTATCACAGAAATAATGTTGATCAAATGCAAATTATACCCCTTTGCAACGTCTTTTATGGGGGGGGGGGGCACTACTGTTCCTGGGCACAGAAATAATGTTGTTCAAATCCCCACCCCTTTTCAACGTATTTTAGGGGGGCATGAATCCCTGTTGCTGGTCACAGAAATAATGTTGTTCAAATCACTACTCGTTTCCAACGTCTCGTAGGGGTGGGGGCGGGAAGACTCCAAAAATAATATTGGTTGCACACCTGCCCCTTCTCAACGTCTCTTAGGGAGTGGAGGAAAGCAACCCTCCTAATAGTCACTGAAATAATGTTAGTCAACTTCCTACTCCTTTCCAACGTCTCGTGAAGGGCGAAAGGCAACCTTGTGACTATTCGCAGAAATGTTGGGCAAACACCTACCTCTTTTGAACGTCTTTTAGTGTGGGGGTGTGTACTTCTGTGTCCAGTCACAGAAATTATTATTCAATAATTTGTTTTTCGACCTAAGATCGATACAAATGAGTAACAATATAAGATACAAATATAAACAAAAAGTAATCATATGCGGCCAGATTGAACAGCAGAATAGAATGAAGTATATTACAAAAATTGTATAAAGGAGAAATTTGTTTGAGAGTATCAAAATAATCACGTCTCCAGAATGAATGTTCTAATTTGTAGAATTTGACGGACGTACAATGCAATTTTGCGCAGCTCGTGTGGACAATTAGAGTTTAAAAGACTCAACCAATACTGACTATTGGCTGTGTGTGCGCCGGTGTGAGCAACACGTGTCTCTCGTGCCGCGTATGAATTTCTTGATTTGGCCTAGTTTCTCAAATGCTAGATATTTTGTTTGGTTTTTATCGCGTTGTTTTTGTGGTGTGACACCTGCTGGGATAAGTTTTTGCTCCTGATTTTGTGTTTTTCTGTCAGAATTCTGACCGGTTCTGTGTCTTTCTGAGGAACTTGTGGTCTGGAACGTACATCTTTATCAATCTCGCATTGCCCCTCAAGTAGTGTGCATGATTTAACCAGGCTTGGTGCGCTGTGTGTGTGGTGACAGCTATTATCGATCGCTCCTATCTACCGCTTTCAAAGTAGCTACTATTTACAAAAATGAGTGGCGATGCAAATGTACTAAAGTTATTAAACTCCATTAAAGCCGACACAGAGGAAACCAAAAAGGACGTCAAACTGCTTAAAACAGACACAGCTCAATTGAAGTCCGATTTTGATGCTCTTAAAATTGAATTCAGCACGACTAAAGCACAATATAAAAAGCTGAAAGAAAGTCATCAGGCATTAGAAGAAAAATGTAGTTCACTCAAGAGAGAGGTTGGCTTTCTTCAGCGACAAGCCCGCTCCTGCAATGTCCTGATTCACAACCTATCGGACGACGAAGAGTCTAACAGGGACCTCTTCTCATTTGTACTCAATATTCTCACTAGCGCTGGTCTCTCACTTAATGAAACGAATATTGATACCATTCATCGACTGGGGAGGACACAAGGCAATAGGCCCGTTCTTGTGCGTTTCAATTCTGGCAGATGGAAGCAGGAGGTTCTCAACAAACGCGCAGCTTTCAAAGAGTTGAACCTTTCTGTCACACTTGACAGATCACCAGAGGAAAGACAAGAAAGGAAAACCCTATATCACACTGCCACCAAGCTAAAAAATGCGGGTTTTAACGTGTTCGTTAAGGTTAGCAGTATTACGCTGGAGGACCGTCAGCTCTCTCCCCTGTAGGTCGAATCCCTTCTAAAAGAAAAGGGAAATTAACAACTTTCGATTGAAACTCAATCCTCGTCAAGAAGCAAATCCAAAACACGACAAAAAAGTCCAACGGAAGGATCGAATAGCTTGCTGGATTCCTTTATAGGAAAAATTGTCTCAAAGCCGGAGAAGCCTCAGTCTAAGAGTCACAAACCTACTAAGCCTGGTAAAGCTTAGCAACTTGCAGCAGAGAATGAAGTCGTTAACCAGGATGTCTTATGTCAATCTCCTAAGGGCATCAATCTTCGTATCTTATTCTGGAATGCTCACGGCCTTTCCAACTTTTCTGACATTGCAAACTACGTACTCAGCTCGGACATCATTTTCCTGTGCGAGACATGGGTAACTTCACCGAATTTAAAATCTCCTGATTGGATCCCTGATCAGATCACTATTGTAAGTAATGCACAGCGTTCTGCTAGAGTTGGTCGCCCTAGTGGGGGTTTAGCAATTTTTATAAAAAAATCTGTATTCAACTTTGAAATTTTATTAATTTCCTCTACATGTATTTTCGTTAAATGTTGGCGGAGGGCATTTAAATTTATTGTGGGTAATGTTTCCCGAAAATTGGGTACAGTACATATGCCGCCTCTTCGACGAGATCTGGGCTGAGGAAAGAGTCCCATCTAGCTGGGGTAAAATGCATGCATTTATGTTGCATAAAAAGGGCGATAAATCTGATCCTTATAATTACCGGGGAATTGCCCTTGTAAATAGTATTGCTAAGATCTTCTCTCAGATTCTGTTGACAACGCTGACTGCGTGGGTTAACGAGGTAAGCATTCTTCCAGAAAATGAGGCCGGTTTCAGGCCTGGAAGAAGTTGTATAGACCACATTTTCACCCTAAATTCTTTAATTCAGATTCATTTGTCTACACCAAAGCGACGAATCTTTGCTTTTTATATAGATTTCAAAAAGGCTTTTGATTCAGTCAACCACTGTCATCTATGGCGTAAACTTCTAAGGATAGGCATCTTCACTAAACTTATACGAATTATAAAAAATCTTTATGATAACACTAACATGTCCATTCGTACTTGCGAGGGTTTGACATCGTTCGTCAAGGTAAATTGTGGGGTGCTTCAAGGAGAGATCCTTAGTCCTCTCCTTTTTGCGCTTTTCATATATGATCTAGAAGAGTACTTAAGAAATCACGGTATGCATGGAATTTCAATAGATCACTTGTGTGACGTTATCCTGCTTGCTCATGCTGATGATATAGTCGTATTCGCTTACTCTCGGGCTGACTTACAAGCAAAAATTAACCTTATCGCGCAATACTGTATGAGCAATTTTTTAACGGTCAATGAAGCAAAATCAAAAGTTATGGTATACCACAAAGGTCGGCCATGTGAATACAAATTCTTCTACGCACAGACTCAGCTGGAAGTAGTGAGCGAATTCGTCTATCTTGGTGTGAACACATCAGAGTCGGGTCTTTTTTATAAGAGCTCATAAAAAGAATGCCTGCTGCGAATATTGCTCTGGGTACTGTTTCAAGAATTTTATTTGCATCTAAATCTAATGCCTGGCAAACTAAGACCACCCTTTTTCGTAGCCTCATGCTTAGTGTTCTTTTTTACGCAATAGAAGTCTGGGGATTAAGGTATTTTGATTCAGTCGAGAAATTACAGTCCTCTTTCTTCAAGAAGATACTAGGCTTGCCATCATATACGCCGAATTTTGCCCTCCGCTTGGAGACAGGTAGATTACAGTTAGCTTTCGATATCTTTAAGTCAGCGTTAAGATGGTTATCGAGGTTGCTGGGTATGCCTGATGATAGGTATCCTAAAAGATGTTTTCTTAAATTGAAGGCAATGTCCTTAAAACCTGATGGCAATCCGAAGTATAACTGGGTTGTCCAGCTCAAAAATATGTTCACTCTAAGTAATTCGGAGCAAACGTGGCTTGACTTGGACTCTGTGTCTCTCGATGAAAACGTGGATGTTTTTCGAAATAACTTTTCTGACTATCTCTGGCGTTCCGACTATGAAAGATCCCTCCATTCAAGTAGTCTCCAAGCCTTCCCACATCTTAAACTCTATCCGGACTTTCAATCATACCTGCATCTTAGATTACCTTTTTATATAATTTCTATTATTGCTCAACTCAGACTTCAAGGCTCTATCAGTTGTTATATACGTTTTGGAGAATATAAATTTACTTATGATCCTGCTAGACTCTGCCCTATATGTAACCTTTCTGTAATAGAGGATCTTTATCATTTACTAGCTGTTTGTCCTGCCTACTCAGACTCAAGAATATCAATCTTAGGTCAGTCACAGAAATAATTTTGATCAAACCCCTACCCCTTTCCAACGTCTCTCAGAATGGGGGGATGCACCACTGTGATTGCTCACTGAAATAATTTTCGTTAAACCCTTTCCCTTTCTAACGTCTCTTAGTGGTTTGTGGGAAAGCAACCCTATTATTAGTCACAGAAATAATATTTGTGAAACCCCTTCCCTTTCCCGCGTATCGTGGGGGAATGCACTTCTGTGACTCGTCACAGACATGTTGGTCAAACCCCTATCGATTCTTAACGTCTCTTAGGGGAGGTAGGGGAAGCAAATCTCTCAATAGTCATTGAAATAATCTTGGTCAAATCACTAACCTTTTCCATCGTCTTGCGTAGGCAAGAAGACAGCCCTGTTAACCGGTCACAGAAATAATGTTTTTTAAGCCACTACTTCTTTCCAACGTCTCGTGGGGGAGAAGGCACCCCTGCTGCTAACTACAGAAATAAGGTTGGTCAAACTCTGACCCCTTTCTAACGTCTCTTAGGGGTTGGGGGAAGCAAACCCTATTGATAGTGACAGAAATAATGTTAGTCAAACCTCTTCCCCTTTCCAGCGTATTGTGGGGGAAGTCACCCCTGTAACTGGTCACATAAAAAGTTTGGCCAAACCTCTACCCCTTTCCATCGTATGTCAGGGTGCGGCGAGTGCAACCCTGTAACTGGTCACACAAATAATGTTGATGTACACCCTACTCTTTTCCAACGTCAGTTGGAGGGGTGTGAAGGCACATAGGACGAATATTCATTTTTTTAAATATCTTCGTAAAAAATAATTTCTTACGATAAGCGTTTCTTGATATTCTTCAAAATCTATTCATTCAAATAATAAGATAGATAATTCTTCATTCTAATTGTGAGCAATTCTCGTAATTTAAATTAATAATCGGTCAAAAGCTTCCTTGCCGGCACCGGCTGTATAGACTCCTTGTAGATAAAATTGTGGCCTCGGCAGAGATAACGTTAGATAGAATAAAATTCTCTCATTAAATCTTTTTTCATAGTATCACAAGTAATACCTTCCCAAGAATGTCCCAAGTTGTATATTTTATGATAGGACAAACTAGCTCTAGGTCATATGTATAATCAAGTATTTCAACATATGTGCTCACAGTTTGAAAAGTTTCCGACAAAACAGATTTTTGTTTAAACAACGTTATCTCTGCCACGGCTTTAATTTAAGAAGATACCTTCAATTAAGAATAACTAATTCATAACTCAAAGATTGTTTAAGTCTAGAATATTCTGAAAAATTAACTTGAAAACATTGAACAATTTTCAGGAATAAATATTGAAAATTAACAATATTCAAATTGTACGATTTCAAGTGCAGAATCTCTTGAAAATGAATACTAAATTATTGATGGTACAAGGAAAAAGTATATAACTTTTGCTTATTGTAGTTCGGAAAATCGAACAATTTTTAAATTCAACAATTTTCACCGAAATTTTCAAAGCATTAATAATATTGCACAATATGCAGAAAACGCTGAAAGATTTTGTAGAGTAGAAATATTTTTAATTTGTTCAAAATTGAGAAATTGCAGATAGGAGAGCAAAACAAATCAAATGAAAAGTTGAACCGTTGAATTTTGTACCAAATTGTTGAATTTTCAAGCCAAAACGACAAATTTCTTTTAAACTAGTTGAATTTTTAACCCGAAAATATAAATTTTCAACAAAAAATATAATAGTTGATATTTCAACCAAAAAGCTTTTTATTTTTTAATGAGAAAACATTTCAATTTAAACGAAAAATACAAATTTTCAACGCAATACTTGAACGTTAAGCCAAGATTTTTAACCAAATAATTTATTTTCTACCAAGAAAGACGATTTCTTAACCAAATACATAAATTTACAATATGCTAGTTGAATTTTCAACTAAAGAGATAAATTGTTTACCAAAAAATGTGATAGTTAAATTTTTAGTTAAAAAGATTAAATTTTAACAAAAAACGCTAATAAAACAGATTTGTAAAGCCGAAATATTTTCCAACTGGTTCATAATTGAGAAATTTTAGGAAATAGAGCTAGAAAAATCAAATTAATGTTACCAAAAAACGAATGTTTAACAAATTTATTCAATTTGTAACTAGAGATGAATTTTCAACTAAAATTATGAATCTTCAACCATAAAAATTAAGTTTTAAGACACTAGTTCATTTTTCAACCAAGGAGTTAAATTTTCTACCTAAAAAAAATGAATTTTTATTAAAAACATTTCAATTTACCCAAAAGCTACAAATCTTCAACACAATACTTTAGTGATTAACTAAACTAGATTAATTTTTACCAAAAAATTAATGAATTAATTAATTACCATCCAATTTTAATCTCGATGAGCAATTTTTATCCAAAAATGGGATAGATTTTTATTTAAAAAATTGATTTTCAATAAAAAACGAATTTTCTACAAAACCGTTGAAGTTTCAAGGCAAAAAGACAATATTTTCTAAGGAACATCTGAATTTCCAACCCCTAATATAAATTTTCAACAAAAAAGTAATAGTTGATATTTCAAACAAAAAGATTTTAATTTTTAATGAAAAACATTGAAATGTAAACAAAGAAGACAAATTTCCAACAAAATATTTCAATTTTAAACCAAAGAAAAAGAATTTTCAATCAAACAATTGCATTTTTAACTAAAAAATTGATTTTCTACCAAAAAACGAATGCTTCATAAATTTGGTGAATTTTCAACCAACGAAATGAATTTTAAACTAAAATTATGAATCTTTAACCAAAAAAATGAAGTTTTAAGAAAGTAGTTCAACTTCCAACCAAGGAGTTAAATTTTCTACCTGAAAAAAATAAATTTTCAACAATAAATGTAATGGTTGATATTTCAACCGAAAAATATTTCAATTTTTAATCAAAAGCATTTGAATTTACGCAAAAAATGAAAATTTTCAGCACTATACTTTAATGCTCCACTAAACCAGATTAATTTTCAACCAATTAGGTGTATTTTTAACCGAAAAAGTTGATTTTCTACTATAAAAGACAAATTTGTAACTGAATACAGTCGAACCTCCATAATTCGAACAGCAAGGGACCGGCTGAAAAGTTCGAATTATGGAGGTGTTCGAATTATCTGCATCTGGTTTTCTGTATAGGAACGTCAAGGGACCGGAGAAAATGTTCGAATTATGGAGGAATTCGAATTATTGGTGTTCGAATTATGGAGTTTCGACTGTACATAAATTTTGAATTTTCAACTGAAACGATAAACTTTTAACCCAAAATGTAACAGTTAAATTTTTAGTCGAAAAGATTGAATTTTAATAAAAAAAAAAGCTAATAAAAAGAATTCGTAAAGCAGAAATATTTTCAAATTGTTCAGAGTTGAGAAATTTTAGGTAGAAGAGCTTAGAAAATCAAATGAAATTTTCAATGTTGATGATTATTTATTACAAAATTTTAATTTCTATCACCAATTTTTAAACAAAAATGGAATAGTAGAATTAAAATCAGAAAATTTTCCAAATAAAAAAAATTTATTAAAAATCAAGTTTCCAATAAAATCATTGCATTTTCTTCCAAATTGTTGAATGTTTAACCCAAAAAGACGAAATTTCTAAAGAACAGTTGAATTTTCAATAAAGAAGTTCATTTTCAACCAAAAGTTGAATTTTTAACGAAATGGTTAAGCTTTTCGTTCAAAAAATTAATTTTCAACCCAAAAACAAATTTTTTTAAAAGTCAATGAATTTTCAACCAACGAAATGAATTTACAACTGAAAGTATGAATCTTTAACAAAAAAAATGCAGTTTAAACCAAAGAGTTAAATCTTCTACCTAAAAAAAAAAAAAAATTTCAAGAATAAATGTAATGGTTGATGTTTCAACCAAAAATATTTTAAGTTTTAATCAAAAGCATTTGAATTAACGAAAAAAATAAAAGTTTTCAACGCAATACTTGAATGCTCAACTAAACTAGATTAATTTACAACCAAACAGGTGTATTTCTAACCAATAAAATACGAATTTGTAACCAAATACATAAATTTTAAATAAAATAGTTCAATTCTTAACTAAAGCCATAAATTGTTAACCAGAAATATTTAGCAGAGATATTTTTAAATTTCAGAATTTAGAAATTATAGATAGAAGGGCTAAAAAAATCAAATTAAAGTTGCAATGTTAATGATCAATTATTACATAATTTTAATTTCGATGGTCAATTTTTAAACAAAAATGCAATAAGTAAATTTGAATTAGAAATTTTTTTGAAAAATAATTCAATAAAGAAACGATTTTTTTACAAAACCATTGAATTTTCTAACAAATTGGTAGATTTTCAAGCCAAAAGAACGAATTTTCTGATCAACAGTTGAATTAAAAATTATACCAGAAAAAAACCTGATAGAAAAATTTGTAAAGTAGAAATATTTTCAAATTGTTCAGAATTGAGCAACTTTAGATAAAAAAACTAAAAAAATCAAATTAAAGTTTCAACGTTAATGATTAATTATTACAAAATTTTAATTTCGGTGATCACTTTTTAAACCAAAATGGAATAGCTAAATTTGAATTAACAAATTGTTTCAGAAAAAATTTTAAAAATTTAAAATTAAATTGTTGATAAATAAAAGCCTGAGGGAATAAATAATATCATCCATAATGCTTCGTGAAGTTTTTAAATCCAAATTATTTTAGCTTTTAAAGTATAAAATGTGATAAATTGAAATTGAAACGGCTAAACTTAAACTGACTCAAAATTACACAATTAAAAATAGAAAATTAAATACAGCTTCAATTTCAAGTTTCAATGTTATTAATTAATTACTAGAAATTTTTAATTTCGTTGCAATCAAAACTGAGCAATTTTAAGCTTGAAGTGTTTGAAATTAAATAAATAATAAATAAAAGCCTCAGGGAATGAATAATATCATCCATAAAGCTTTATGAAGAGCTAAAATCAAAATTATATGAGCAGTTTAAATTCCCAAGAGTACATAATTAAAAAATGATAAATTTTGAAATAATGAGATTAAAAGATTAAACATTATCAAGCTTGAAAGTGAAAAAATGTAAAAATATAAAACGCAAATAAAAAAGTTATTAGGTCAAGGTATTTTAATTTAAAGGGTTCGATGACATCTTTTGAATTTTTCCTTGAAATTTCAAAATTTTTATCTTGGATTGGGTAAACTTACCAGCACAATTGAGGAGAACCGTGAGTGCAAGGAGTACGGTCGCGATAGGTATCTTCATTCTTGAAATAGAGATTCCGCACACGTTAAACTGATAAAATTTAGAACATTTTCACCGCTATATATACCTCTCCTAATCAACAATTTATTGCTCAACTTTATAGCTACATGCGAAACCTTTGGAATCGTTGAAATTTCCAACATTTGTAGACTAAGCTGGAGAAGGGAACGGAAAAATGATTTAGGTCAGAGCAATATGATGAGAAATCAAAAGCATCATTTCATAGACCTTGGACTCTTTTGGCAAGTGAAAAAGTCAACGCGGAAGTCTTCATCGAATTTTAAACTTAATTTTTCGAATGTAATTGTTCGTCATCATTCACATTTAGTCAAAAAAATCATTTTTTCGCTTACTTTCTTAATCGAAATGTTAGTGAAATTTCACTTATCACTAATCACATAATTGCACAAAAGGAGTTGAAATGAGAGAAACATGTTTCTAAAAAGAATTGTAATCGGCTCATAGAGTTTCGAAGTTTTAGACAAAAATAAAATTAATTTTATGTGCTGTACGAGAAAATATAATCTTTTTGCGTTTAGGGGTCGTTTATTCTATCTTAGGGGTGTTATTACCCATTCATAAAATGCATGGTATCTTTATATATTTTTTAATACATCTTCATACGTATTTTTATATAGAAGTTTTTTTCATTGAATAAGAAATCTATAATGAAAAATTTAAAAGGGGTAGTTTTTGACCACTAAGGGGGCCTTATGTCATCTGTTTTGTATCTTGTATTTTGTGCATAATGTGTGTGATTATTTTCTTTCAAATCCATGAAATATTTGCAATAGAAACTGCAGGAAGTCCGATAATTTATTTTTGGTTCAAAAAAGGAGTTTTTTTTAATTTCAGGGGGAGATTTGTTAACTTTTCTATACTTTTTCATTTCATTCCCTGTTCTAAACACTTTTTAAGATAAGGCCCAATCAGACATTTTTTTACAAACCTGTGAGAAAACACGGATTTTTTACGGTTGGGGGTGGTTTAACCCCAGTGAGATCCAAGATCCCCTTGTTCAAAAAATTTGAAAAAAATTCACAGTTGTTTTTTCACTCAATGGAAGCTTTTTGGGAAGTGAGTCCACAAATATAAGAAACTTTAATTTTTTTGAGCCACCCGAACGTAGATATAAATTTGAAGTTACTTATAAAACATGTTCGATCCTGGTAGTATACAATTGACTCTCTTAAGTATATATGTTTTTTTTAAACTTACTTTTTAGAAACATACCCTGGTGGAAAAATTTTTACAAAAAAGTACAAATAACTAAAATCATTTTTATAGAAATCTACAAATAAATACAATAAATTACAACCAAAATTACAGAAAAGTACAACTTTTTTCTATTACTAGGATGAATTTTCTACTTTTTTGTATTTTCTTGTATATTGTTGTATTTTACAGTAGTTTTAATTTCCTACAAGAATTTACAAAAAAGTACAACTACAAGAATTTACAACTGTAATAATCTACATGAATTTACAGGTTTTGCAGCCAAAAAGTTGTTCTTTCTTGAACTAGGATGACAAATATTTAGAATATTGCAGTGAGATAATTTTAAATGAAAAGGTATACATGATCGCTATTACAAAAAAAGCTTCTATGTTTTTAAATTAAATGTATAGTAGAATCGAATAGAGCGATAGGGAGGCTTAAAAGAAACAAGACAACAGGTGAGGACGATATTGAGAACGAGGCTTTGAGTTTTTGAGGAGAAGGGGTGAGAAAGGAATTGTGGGAGGTAAGCAAAAAGGTTTGGAGAGGAGAGGGATGGCCTAAGGAATGGAGGACAGGGTTAATGGTGCCGATAATTAAGGAAGGAGAGGGCAAGAAGGTGGAGGAGTATAGGGGAATCACACTTATGTCGGTGGGCTACAAAATATATACGGAGATTCTCAGAAAGAGATTAGAAACGGAGGTGGAAGAGAAAGGGATTATTCCACACAATCAGACGGGCTTCAGGAAAGGGATGGGAACAGTAGACAACATCTACGTACTGAATTATCTAGTGAATAGGAACTTAGGGAGGAAGAAAAGGAAGTTAGTGGCCTTATTTGTAGACTTTAAAGCGGCATTTGACTCGGAAAACAGGAAGGTGTTATGGCAGGTGATGAAAGAGAAGGGGGTGGACGAGGGGTTGGTCGAGAGGATAAAGGAGATATTCGAAGATACTAAGATAAGGGTGAGGATTGGGAAACAAAAAGGGGAGATTTTTTGGAGTGGAAGGGGGCTCAGGCAAGGGTGCCCACTGAGCCCACTACTATTCAGTCTCTTGTTGGCAGATCTAGAGGAGAAACTGGAGAAGAAAGGAAAAGGGGGAACGGCTTTGGGAAATAGCAAGGTATATTCCTTAGCGTATGCAGACGATATAGTCTTATTAGCGGATGACGAAAGAGGGATGAGTCTCATAATGAGAGTGTTTGAGCAGTATGTGAGAATTAAAGACTTAACGGTAAATGTAAATAAGACGAAGGTGATGATTTTTAGGAAGAGAAGGACAAAGGTAGAATATGAATGGAAGATGTACGGGGAGAAACTGGAACAGGTCGAGGAATTTAGTTACCTAGGCTTCTGGTTTGAGTCGACAGGAGGGGTTGAAGTACAGGTGAGGAGAAGGATAGAATGTGCGACTAATGTAATGAGGCAGCTGTGGGGTATAGGGAAGAGAAGGTTTAAAGATGATTGGAAAATTTGACTGTGGATGTTCGATGCGTTGGTGTGGTCAGTCCTAAGTTACGGAGTGGAGATTTGGAGATGGAAGGAGCATGTTGAGGGAGGAATTAAGTAAAAGTAAAATGGTTATTAGACAAATGGAGAGAGCATGGAACTTTGAGGAGATACTAAAGAGGGGGGAGGGAAGCAGGATAGCACAAGCTTGTCTAAGGGAAGTAGTAAACAAAGAGACTAGGTGTAACACAGAAGGATTAAGGTGGGAGGAAGAGAGACAACAGAGGAGGAGGGAATGCGATATAAGAGCAGATGTTAGAGTATGGCAAGAGTTAGAGAATGAACTGATAATAATTAAGGAGGGGGAGGAAGATGGAAAAAAATCGCGGAATATAAGTATAACCGGTGGTATAAGGTAGTGAAGGCTGAAGGAGAACCAGAATATTCAAGAAAGATTAAAAAGAAGAGTAAATGGAACCACGTTATACGATTTAGGATAAGAGAAGGAATGAGAGATTGTAGGTACTGGATGGATGCAAAGGAAAGAAGATGTAGAGTCTGTTATTACGAGATAGAATCATAAGGGCATGTTTTAGAGAGATGTACGGGGGATGAAACAGGTGGGGAGAGTGTGGATGACAGGATAAGGTGGATCTTGGATGGAAGTGGACAAGGGGCAAGCTGGATGATGAGACTGGAAGAAATGAGAGAAAGTAAAGTGCATGTAGTAGGGAAAGGCCAATCGCGTACTCCTACTATCTGTTTCAAAAATCCTGGCCCCTCTACAAATCATTGAATAACTCAATAAAAAAAAATCGCTTAAAAAAAGGAAAAACATCTTGTCAATCCTCATTTCATTACGAATAAGTACAATATCATTTGATTGCGATGCGCCCGTAATTTTCGATGCAAATTCGCAGTGAAGGTAAAAAAACATGGTTAAAAACACCTTTTATAACTTGGTCAACTTTCGACCGTTGCATTTCGTGAAAAAATGCATGAATTTGCTGGCAAAAAATCGAGTAGCTAGCTTGAAGTTTTATTTATGAGTACGTTTTCGAAAAATTCAAAAATATTTATAACTTTGGTGTCGGCAGTAAATAAAAGCGAAGGATGCTAACTCAGCTCCTAATTAAGCTGGAAGGCTCTACTGAGGCTTGAAATTTTTCAAAAAAATCAACAAATGCAATGGTAGGTTTTTAAATACAGTTAATTACATCAATAACACGCTATTGCATATTATTTTTTTCGGCTTTTTTTTGGGACTGGAGGCACAAAAGAAGTCGATGATACTCTCAGCGGGTTCCAGGGTATCGATGTCCTGCTTGATTCTTTGCCTCATAAAGTGACCCTTTTTTTCTTCAACTTTCGTACATCTGGTGGCATGTGCCGCGTGGGTCAACTGCCTTTGACAATAGTGGGCCGATACCCCTTCAACGTATCGATTACAATTGTGGTCAACTACCGTAGAAAAAAAAACAGAAAAAAATAATATGCAATAGCGTGTTAATGATGTAATCGACTGTATTAAAAAACCTACCATTGCATTTGCTGATTTTTTTGAAAAATTTTAAGCCTCAGTAGAGCCCTCCAGCTTGATTAGAAGCTGAGTTAGCATCCTTCGCTTTTATTTACTGCCGACACCATAGTTATAAATATTTTTGAATTTTTCGAAAACGTACTCATAAATAAAACTTCAAGCTAACTACTCGATTTTTTGCCAAGAAATTCATGCATTTTTTCACGAAATGCAACGGTCGAAAGTTGACCAAGTTATGAAAGGTGCTTTTAACCACGTTTTTTCACCTTCACTGCGAATTTGCATCGAAAATTATGGGCGCATCGCAATCAAATGATATTGTACTTATTCGTAATGAAATGAGGATTGATAAGATGTTTTTCCTTTTTTCAAGCGATTTTTTTTGATTGAGTTATTCAATGATTTGTAGAGGGGCCAGGATTTTTGAAACAGATAGTAGTCAAGGACACTAAAGTAAATAAAGCTTCAAAATCATGTTAACGGAAATGGTAAGAGGAAACGGAAGCCCAGAAAACTCAATAGTCAGCAAATCTCGAGAGTAATTATGATAAGACAAAGCAATGGTAAATAAGTTAATATAAGTAGAATATTATTATTTAGGTAGCTTTTTTTGTAGAGGAGGTGAGAATGCATTTACGCACTGCGTGTGGGACTCAACCTAAAAAACGGTAATACCCACTAAACTCACCTCCTCTTCCTGCCTACCGATGTCCTCGGAACCGCTTATCCCATTACTTCAAGGACATGGGGGTAAGGACAGTAAGCCGTGCTTCGGCTTTTATTTTTGAGCGCCAGCTTGGCATTCTTCCAACTTTCCTCCAATCAGGACGCACGCATCGTCCTCAGTAGTGTGGTGGTACCACACAACGGGCTCGTCGGCCTTCGGCATCATGGTTGGGTATGTTCTGTTAGGCAGCGCGTCCTTGAGGTTTCTTCAACGAAGTTGCCTCTCGGAACGCCCTGCACTTCATCGTTTCCGGACGATGGTCTGTCCGGGGCCTTCCCTCACCTGCAGCGCAGAGAAAGCACTGCGGCGTGCTTTCGCACGCCGCAGCCTTATGGCCCTCTTTGCCGCATCTCCAGCAGGATCTCGTCCGATCAGGTCCTATGCAGCCAGATCCTCGCTAAGTTCGACGAAGGCCTTCAGATTACCTCTGAAGGCCCTCTTCGTCAAATTCGCCTTTATTTCGCCGCTCGTAGATTCACCAAAGTGTCTTCTCACGGCGGCCTCTACTTCCTCCGACACAGTAGTGCTTTCGAGGTCCAGGACCTCGATTTCATTGCGGGGGACGAGCTCGCGCACGCTACTCCCACCCCCAACTGCCTCCTTAATAGCAGCGGTCAGCTTGGATCTGCCATCCGCTGCAGGCCTCACTTCCACAAGGACCTCTCCGTGTACTGTTTCCCTGACTCCCCTGATTTTCACACCAAGGGTGTCTGGTTTCACCTTTTGCTTGAGGTCCTTGAGGACCTCCGCGTAGCTCAAACCCTCGGCCGGTTTTATTAGAACCGCCTCAGGTCGGGTTCGCCTTCTGGTCTTCTTCTGCTTCCTGGTGTGAATGGTTGCAGGTGTGAGTATTCCTCCGTCCTTCTTCTTGGGAGTTGAGGTTGCTTCTGCAGCAGCATGTGTCCTCAGTTTTTTCCTCCTCGGTTTCGAACAACTGGCCTCCACGGGACTCAGAGTGGGCTCCCTCTCACGCTTCCCAGTATGGGGAGTGGGAGTTTCCCCGGCTTCTTCCATCTGAGTACCGCTTTGGCTTGTGTCAACTTTTGCCTTATCCTTCTTCTTGCGGGCATTCGCCTTTTTTGCGACGGCATATCCAACTGCTATTGGTATAAAACCGACGTAATATTCAGCGAAAAATGTGGCTTTACCAGCTTTCCTCGCTATTTCCTCCGCTTCTTGAATTCCAGGCTTTATTGGCAGGAACATGTTCCTCTTAGTAAAGCATAAATCACTCATCTTTTTTAGCACGCCCTTCAACTGCTCAATGCGTTCTCGTGCATCTCTCAGGTTTTGTTCCACCGTCGTTATGTCCTGTCTGGTCTCAGACTTTTGACTTACGTCAAGTTCCTCAGCCTCGTCTAAAAGACCTCCTAGCTCCTCAAAAATGCTTCGATCAAACCCTCTTTGGTTCCCCCCAAAATTCGTGGAACCAACACCGGCCACCGGGGCTTGCACCCGATCGGAACCGGTGGAGAGGTGGTTACTCTCTTGGGGTATTCTGTTGTCAAGAAACTCGATCATAGTTGGTTTATTATTTGGGGTTCCTTCCCCTAGCTGGTTTTTGTCCGCCCCGGGTATTTGATTTTCCCGGTACCACCCATATATGGGAGGCTTTCCCCTATCCGCAACCTGGGGAGGCTCCCGATGGGGGCCAGCAACCCCACACGGGAATATTTAGGTAGTAAGTATTATTAAGGTAGTATAAGTGGTTTTGTAACGTACTATGAAGAGAGCGGAGGCCCTCAAACCCGTAAAAGGATGAGAATAAATACATACAATAATGAATAATCGTTATTAAACAACAAAAAACCTTAAGTTTGAATTTTTTTCAAATCGATAGCAATCGTTTGTACACCATATATGTCATTTAAACTTATTTCTTTGCAATGTTCTCAATATTTGTCATGCTAGGCCGAAAAAGAAAAACTTTTTGACTGGAAATAAAAATTGAACAATTAAGAAAGAATTGATCACGGTTATTGAAATTAAAAGACTCGAACTCTTGGAGATAAACACTTTTGTATTTGAGGTTATAAAAACTGAACCGCAAATCAAAACACTCAAAGTGGAATACTTTTGTATTTTGAACTTTAAAATTAAAGCTTATAAAAATGTTCGTTTAAAAGCTCAATAATTTACGCGTATAAAATGGAAGCTTTTAACAATTTTCAATTGAAAATTTTTAAATTAAAAGCCGCTACACTGCACAATTTTTAATTTTAACTTTTATAAATTGTACAGTTAAAATATTTTTAAAAAGACATAGAAATCCACGCTATCATTTGCAATGCTTTTAATTGAAGAATGCATCAACAAATTTATAAATACTTTAAATTTTATCATTTTAAGCAATTTTCAGCTTGAAGCATTAATTTATACATTGAAATTTGTTTTGAAATCTTAAATATTCTCCTAAAAATTTGTTAACAAAATTGTTTAAAAATTTTCCAGGAATTTAATAATAATTTTATTATCTTGGAACTCGAATTTTTCCTACAATTTGTTGAAAATCCTACAAAATTGAAAAAATTGCTTTGAAATCATCCAGATTCTTTTTTGAAAATTTTGGAAATCATATTAAATATTATTTTTAAATTATTTAAAAAAAAAAATTACTGTTAGTTTTTATAGAAATTTTGATACAAATTTTTCATTCATTTAAAACCTTTCAAAATGCTTAAACAGCTTATAAATTTTGGAATCTTTTTAAAACTTCTAAATAAATTTAAACTTACTCTATTATTTCCCAAATTCTTCAATTGTGATTTATTAATCAAAAAAAAATTTCAAATCTTTTAAATAATTTTTGTAATTAATTTTTCAAAATAACAAATCATTTTAAATTTTCCCAGAAAACCTCAGCTTTTTTTTATTTTCTCGCAATCTTCAAAATACTAAAGATCATTAAAAAGCTTCAAAATTTCATTTCGAAATCTTCAAAAATCCAAATTTAGTTTTTTATTTTTCTCAATCTTTTCCAGTTAAAAAAAAAGTTTGGATCTGCTCAAAACTTGTAAATATCTCTTAAGCTAACTCAAATTTTTCCGCATTGATAATTGTTAAATTGTTATTTATGCATCAAAATTCAATAATTTCACTTACGTATTAAAAATTTTGTTAAATAGAACAAATACAATTGTAACGCTCATAGTTTAAATTTAACACGCTGAAATATTAACGATGAAAGGCTTTCTATTCCAAATAATTTAGTTTAAAATTGTTTAGTTTGTAATATTTAGTTTATAATTGCTTATTTTAAATGAAAAGTGAAATATTGCTAAATATAAAAAAAGTCTTTTCCTCAATTAAAAATTGTCAAATTGAACAGGATTTGAAATTGAATAGAAGCGTTTAATTATGAATTTATTAATTTAAATTATTTAAAAATTGAAAATAATGGTTTTTAATGTACTAAAATTCTTAGACTGTATAAGAAGCCTTTAACCTTTATGACTTATGATATTAGTTTGAGTAAAAATAATCGAATTGTTAAAATCTATTACAATTAAAATTTGTTAATTTTTAGCATGAGTGAAAATTGGAATCGTTCGAAATTAAACAATCTTCACTTGAAAGCATATATCGAAACCTTGAAAATGGTTTTTCATTTTCAAGGTTTCATTTTTTATTCTTTCAAAATTGTTTGAAAATAATTATGTTTTATAGTTGAAAAACAAATTAAAACCAATGAACAGTTAAATAATTAATTTTACCCTAAAATTTCCTCAATTACTTGAATAAAGGTTCGAAATTAAGTCCTTTGGAATTAAAAACTTTAAATAATTGAATACATCCCAATTTAAAGTCTTTGATATTAAATAACCTGTAAATGAGGAATACTTGAAATTGTACACTTTTAAAGTCTCGGAGGCTATATAAATGAAGAAATTGTCATTCTTAGGCTTACTAATTTAAATAATTTCACTATTTAGCATTTAAAACTGAAAATTCATTAATTCTACAACCTAAAAATGGACCATTTTTAAATTTGGAACGTTTTAATTTGAAAATTTTTGAATTTCAACCACTAAAAATGGTACGATATCAAATTTAGAGTCTCTCAAACTAAAAATGTACAGCTTTCAAAACTTAAAGTAAAAAATTTCAAATAATTTATTTTCCAATTGAGCGATTTATATTTAGAGCAATGAAAATTTAGCAGATTCTCTGATTTCCTGAAAATCTGTAAATTCTTTAAAATCCTTGATTTCTCTGAATTCCTTGAAATCTTTGAATATTCTGAATTCCTGAAGTTCTTTGAATTCGTTAAAAGCTCTTACCACGCTGGAAACACCAGTTCCCGTTAGATCACTGAAGTTAAGCAGTGTTGGGCGCGGTTAGTACTTGGATGGGTGACCGTCTGATACTACTGCGTTGCTGTTGGCGGTGGTGGGTGTGGTGAGCCCACACTTGTAGTTATTTACTACAAGTAACTATCCACCTAGAAACACTACCCGAATCGGGTAGTGTCACGCTTACCCCTTGAGGCTCGCCGAAAGGGAAATGGCTTAATGGTATATATACTGAAAAACTTTGAATTCTTTTGATTCTCTAGATTTCTTAAATTCTCTCAATTCCTCAAATGGAATGAAATCTTTGGATTCTATAAAATCTTTGATTTCTCTAAATTCCTTGATTTTTCTGAATTCCCTGAATTCTCTGAATATCCTGAATTTCTTAAATATTCCTAATTCCTTGTATACTCTGCATTCGTAAATATCTAAAACTTTATTGAATTTTCTGAAATCTTTGATTTCTCTACATTCCTTGAAATCCTTAAATACTTCTTAAATATTCTGAATTCTCTAAATTCTTTGAATTTCCTAAATTTTCTCAAATTCTATGAATTTCCTGTAATCCTTGAATATGCAGAATTCTCTAAATTCTGTGACATCTTTAGTATTCTGAATTCCCTGAATTCCTTGAGTATCCTAAATTTCTGAAATTCTTTGAATTCTCCAAATCCCCTATATTACTTTAAATCTTCTGAATTCCCTGAATTCATAGAATTTCTTGAATTCCTTCAATTCTTCGGAATTCCTGTGAATTATTTTGAAGTCCTTGGAATTCAGGGAGTTCCAAGAATTTAGAAAATATCACGAATTCAAGGAATTCAGATAATTCAGGCCATTTAGATGAATTCAGACATGTCTGGAAATTCGGAATTTTTTTTTCACAAAATTTTTTGGAAAAAACATTTTTTTTCAGAACATTTTTTTTAAACTTGAAAAAAAAAAATTTCCAAACATTTTTTTTCAAAAAAATTGCTTTACTCCACTCTATGCAATATAAAATTAGTATTTTTCGTTACCTCTTCCTAACAACTTTTTCGGACGGGCGTTGCAAAAAAAAGCGTGTGATACACGTGCGCATAGGTGATTGGTAACTCGTGTGATTGCATCATTCGCCTGCGGCTCGAGGAGAGGAGAGGAGAGGAGAGGAGAGGAGAGGAGAGGAGAGGAGA